>CM077464.1:11115390-11608634 GCA_039654755.1 Calcarius lapponicus | reverse complement strand
TTTCCTAGAATCTTTAGTAAATCTGAAAAATTCTCTCTATTTTGTGCCAACAAATCAGTAGAGGTTCAGTCTGTGTTGCTTTCCTTGTCCACTTGCCAAATATCCTCATTTATTTTCTGGGAATAAGGAACTGGTCAGCTGCTAAAAGAGTTCATCCTTCTCTGCATTGCCCAATAAGTTTACAAATTACAGAAAACAGCTGAATTTAAATTGTTCATTAAAGAATCAAAACCATCTGACAGAAATGGCAGTGCAGGTGTAGATTCTGATTTTTGGGAGAGCAAAAGATGAATGTACTCTAAATAAACCTGATGGGGTGATGAGGATGAGTTGGATGATTAACAAGACTGGTACTGGCAAATATAAATACCTAATTATGTTCTCAATCAGAAGCTGCAGAGTGCAGAGGCAAAAGTAAGTGGTGTTTTAAGAAAATGAGGTTTTAATGCAACTTTTCTAGTAAATTTTCGCAAAGAAAATAGTGGAAGCATTCTAAATATATCTACTGTGGCTGCTCTCTATTTAATCACCTTTTTAATTATCCAAAAATCTGTGCAGTGAAATCCTCACTGCCTGGTTTTAGAGGCTGCATGAAGGCAAAAAAAAAATAAAAAGAAAGAAAAAATGTTGGCTATAAAAGCTGTGTACACCACCAATTCCAGGGACGACAATCAATGCACTGAAAGTAATTATAAGGCAAGAGACACCAAATGCTGGGAATTGCAGCAGTGTTTGGTATCTTTCTCCAGAACAAATATTCTGGAGACCTTTCTGGCTAAAAGGATGAAGAAACTGGAAAACAGAACAAAGCTCAAGACTTGGAAGGGGGAAAAGCGAAGGAAAATGCACTCTGAATTTCAGAATACCCAGGAATAATTTATATATAAAATCACGTGAGAATAGCTGTGTTTGGAAAAACAAAAGTGATATAATTGTCACGGATTGATGGGTTTTCCCCATCATTTTTGCTTCCCACATGCAATTTTCACGGTTGGATTAGGGTTTCCGTGACCAGTGGATCAGCAGTGGATGTCAGTCATCGCTTTTGGAGGTTTTCCTACCCCCAGCTCTTTTTCTGGTTCTCTGAGTGCTCCTTAACCTGTTTCAACCAAGAAAAGATGATTCAGGAAAGACCAGAATTTTGCCCAAGTGGATCAGGGAACAGGCAGAATTCCAGTGGCAAATTTGAGGGAAGAGCAGGATAACATAGGGGCACACTGGGGTCAGCCTGGCTGCTTGGGAACTCCAAATATTTAGCTCATAGCTAGAGAAACTGGTTCAGGTTACCCTGCCCTTTGATTTAAACACAAAAAGCCAGAGAACAACTGGAGATTTATAGGTCTTAAACACCAGAATCAGAGTGCTTGAGCAGGACAGACCTGCAGCATTGACACAGGGGAAAAAAAAGGGAAAAAATCCAGTGGAGGGGAGGGGAGTTCTAATATCCTATTAGAACTACTCCTTCTGCACAATGATCAGCTTCCTTTTGAATTAATAGAGAATGACAAAGTATTATTGTTCTGAGAAATCCTGCTAATGTCCCATTCTCAATGTCTAGAGCCCTGAAAGAATAAGGTTCAGGACTAATAAATGCCTTTCACTAACAAAATATTTTAAAAAGTTCATTTAACCATTTAATAGTTCCAGGAATGTGTCTCTTAAAAGTTGTCAGAAAATTCCTTTACTTTCCCAAACACATGCTTATCCGTTTGTTACACAGCCCACAGGATTCCAAGAAGATCTGGAATATTTTAAAAGCTACTTGGGAAAAAAAAAAAAGAAAAAAATAAAACAACTCCCCACTACTTTTATAAGTTGATCTCTATTCCAATATTCTTAGAATCAGTTTGTTGTCTTTTTTTTTTAACTGCTACACTGCCATGTGCCTTTTTTGCTTTATTTCCCTTATTCTTTCTTTCATGCAGACAATTACCAGAGAACACAGGGATACCTTGGTGGCTCTTTTAACATTCTTTTCCTGACTGAAGTTCTCACGAATTTTAAAAGGATCTTTGCACACAGGCAATGCCCTGGTTGGGCAGTCATGATGGTCCTTATCCCTAAACTCCAAGTGGATCCTTGCAGGGCTTTGTGTCTAACAAGACATGAGCAGAAAGGATTTGATGAACGGGAATGGGATGAGTGGAATCTCTGCTGTTAAACCTTTGCTTAGGTTGGTCTTTTGATGCAGCTTAAAAACCCAGTCCTTGTGTCACCCCGTTCATCTAAAGTTCTTCTAAACCTTCTGATGTTTACATTTTTGTAGTGGAGTTTCTCACACACCTTTCATGTAAATAATGATTGTGTTGCATTCCTTTGTGGAGGAGGAGAAAATTGATGGACTCTTGGTTTGACCAGTGTGGTTGGAGAGGTGGCAATTTCATCCTCCAATCCATGGTCACTTTTGGAATTCTATAAATATCAAGGTCTGGTAATAAATGTGCCTTTTTTTACCTTGGACACCTCAGCATGTGAGTGTTGTTCATTTCATATCGTATTGTGACATCCTTGTATAAACGACTGCTTCTCTTCACCATTGCAGTTCTCCCTGCCTTTGGACACAGTTTATATTCCATTGTGAGTTTAAAAGGAAGGTTGTGATATTCCAGGGTGGATGGATGGCCTAAGTGCAAGCAGCAGCTATTCCTTTAATGCGACATCTGTTGGGAAAATATGAACTCCTGGCTCTTGCTTAGACTAAACACTGGTCAAAAATTATCTTCTTTTGGTGGTTGAGTGCTTCCAGTTTTCCATTTCATATCCTCATTTTTATAATTTGCAGTGGCAAAATAAGTTCGACATAAAGAAGTTACCCAAGACTCTGTCTGGGCTCTTCTGACAATAAAGAAACCACTGTGGAGATTTTAGGTTGCTGGGTGCCCCAGCTTTGTGTTTCATGCAGAGGTTTCCCCCTTCAGCTGCCTGATCCTTTCCCACCAGAGCAAAGTCAAATCCATGTGTAACACTGGAGTTACTCTTCACCCAATCCCAATTACCCCCAAAACAGCCAGCCTGAGGTAAGCTGAGCTTTGTCCTCAAGCTGGAGTTCCTACAGGCTGTCCAGGGATTTCAGGGAGTCTCTGCATTTAAACCTTTATTTAGGTGATGTTTTGATGCAGCTTAAAAACCCAGTCCTTGTATAAACGACTGCTTCTCTTCACCATTGCAGTTCTCCCTGCCTTTGGAGACAGTTTATACTCCAGAGTGGGTTTAAAAGGAAGGTTGTGATATTCCAGGGTGGATGGATGGCCTAAGTGTAAGCAGCAGCTATTCCTTTAATGCTAGTTCTGTTGGGAAAATATGAACTCCTGGCTCTTGGTTAGACTAAACACTGGTCAAAATTATCTTCTTTTGGTGGTTGAGTGCTTCCAGTTTTCCATTTCATATCCTCATTTTTATAATTTGCAGTGGCAAAATAAGTTCGACATAAAGAAGTTACCCAAGACTCCGGCTGGGCTCTTCTGACAATAAAAAACCACTGTGGAGATTTTAGGGTGTTTGGGCTTTGTGTTTCATGCAGAGGTTTCCCCTTCAGCAGCCAGATCCTTTCCCAACAAATTCAATCCATGTGTAACACTGGAGTTACTCTTCACCCAATCCCAATTACCCCCAAAACAGCCAACCTGAGGTAAGCTGAGCTTTGTTCTCAAGCTGGAGTCTCCACAGGCTGTCCAAGGATTTCAGAGATTCTCCCTCTCTGCAGACACCCCAAACCCACCTGGATGCTTTCCTGTGTCACCTGCTGTGGGTGGCCCTGCCTTGGAAGGGGGTTGGACTGGGTGATCTCCAGAGGAGATTCCAACCCCAAGGATTCTGTGATCAGGAGGAAAGGAGAAATTTGAATGCTGAAGATGCTCAATCTATTGAGCAAAGGGCAGTGAAGAGTCCTCAATGTGTTCCTTTGCCACCATATTCTTCCACAACTCCTCAGTGTCTCCTGCAGGGACATTCCCACCCCTCCATGGTTCTGAGGTGCCTGTAGCTGGTGTTGATGCCATAATTTTTAGCTTTCATATTTTCCAGATTCTGTACTGCATTGGTATATAACTCTGAACTTCATGTAAAGTGTTAGGAAGTTCTCCTCACAGTTCAGTCACACAAAACAATCCTTTTCCAGCTCTAGAACCAAGGACACTGCTGCAGCTTCAGGCCCAAAAAGTGCAAACAGCAAATTGAGGAGAGAAATCGGGGAGGATGGGACTGCATAACCTGGAGCTGTAATTGGACAATTAACCCCAATATGGAAATGGACCAAAACTTATAAAAGTGTAAAAACTCATGACTTGCCATCCATCTTGGGTCCATCCTAGGTAGAGCCATGGCCAGGCTCTTGTACTGCCCAAGGTGTATCCTTTGAAGGCCTTTTAATAAATCCCTTTATTCCTTTAACTCTGTCTAGTCTCTGCTCCAGGTCAGCCTCTTTAGGCATCAGTTCAACCCATCCCTTCCACATTTCAGCTCCTATCAGCACTGCACCATTTGTAGCATTTGCAACAATGGTGGATAAAACCAGTATAAAATATCTCGTGGTGTGATAGGAGCAGAAGGCAAAGAGCAGAACTTCAACATCACAAGTGCAAGGGAAATCAAACATGTCCAGAGGTGCTGTTTGTTACTTAAAGCATAGAGGGATAGTGTTGAGTTTTTATTTTCTTTTTCCCAGGGTTGGGATTAAATGCATGAAATGGTATTTCTTGTTGGGACTCAGATGTTTATCAGTTCTTATCTATGTCACAGTCTCACAAACCCTGAGCTCTGCAGCACTTCACTCAAACTAAAAATGAAGCCCCATCTCTCTCTCTACAAGTCCATTTAAGGATAAACTGTCCAATTAAGAAATGACACCTAAATTATTTTTACTTTTAACCCAATAACCAAACACCTGTGGCTGCAATGGGGACTTTTTTATCCAATTACACAAAACCACCCAAACCCATGGAGGAGAAGGAGAAGGTGAAGAAGAAGAAGAAGGAGAAGGAGAAGAAGAAGAAGAAGAAGAAGAAGAAGAAGGACCAGCCTCTGCCCTAAAACCTTCATCTTTCTTTATATCTATTTCTATATTCTAAACCCTTAAACTCTGAGTTTCCCACCCTGTGATATCACACACTTCTGCTCAAACTCCACACCCACAATCCCAGTTCTGTCATTCCATTTTGGAAGCTTCTCCACGGCCTCAGGTCAATGCAGTGTTCTCCTGGGGGTCAGTGCCTGGCAGCACAGAAATCTGAAATTCTCAGCATCCAGGATTCCAAAAGGACAGAATTATGGAGTGGGTGAAGAATTGCTGGAGAAGAACCCAGGAGGGAGCATTTCTAGCTGATAGTCCAGCGGATGAACTTCTAAAATTCATCTCACCCCTATACTCTGTTGTAAGCATCCTGATAAAATGAGTATTTAGGGGTGTAATATTGTTATAATTGTCCTCTTGCAAGACTTTCCAGGTTAAGCTTTTTTTTGTAGGTGAGCAAGCAAAATTGAATGAACCATGTTTTTTCCCAGCTTTCATCCTTATCAAGCTACTTCAATTGCCAACAGTTAGAAACAAGCAATAAAATGGTTACTCCTGGAATCAATATTCAACACAAAGAGCATGAAAAGAATATCTATAAATATATATATATTAAAAAATCACTGCTTGTCTAGATTTACTGGAGCTGCTTGTGCATTTCAAGAGGGAGAAAGAGGATCTGTGTTACAGCAGATCTGTCATTTACCCTCCCTTTACTACAAGCAGTTGCATTTAATTAAATTTTAATGCTGCAATCATCTTCACTCAGCCAAGAGGATAATGTGTTACTTCATGCACTTACATTATCTGTGTAGTTATTTAAAAGCAGCACACGCCTTTGTGTACCACCATTCCCAGACCTCTCATCTTTCCACCACACAAGGAAGAAAGAGGGAAGAGAAAACTGAATCATGTCTTGGAGGGAACATTTTGTGTGTAGGAGGCACCTCCTGCCTGCCTGAGCTACACCTGAGCTTGTTAATATTAATTTATCTTTCCTCAATTTCTACTTAATATATTCAAGAGTCCAGGATTAAAATCCTCTCATCCTGAAGCAGAGCAAGGCAGATGAGTCACATTTTGAGGGATCTATGTCTCTGCCATGACTGGGAAAACTGCATGAGGTTATTTGCTCTAAACCATAGACATTCTGAATTTTGGGGAAATCAGGTCAACAGGGAAAAAGGGGGCTGTTGAGGGTCCCTCTGAAACTGGGAAACTCCTTCTGAAACTGGGAAATTCCCTCTAAAACCCTCTGAGACCCTCCCTGGGCCAAGGGCAGATCAGTGTGGAGGTGATAGATGTTTGTGATACATTAAATAAATAAGTTGGGGCACATAATTTGTACCTCATGTGTCTTTATTTCATTAGAAATGCACATTATTGCTGTTTTTCCAGCCTTGGAAAATCCTGATCTGGGAGAAATCTGAAGTCTGTTCAACTCTTCTGGTTTATGAGCATCCTGCAGCCCTGCCCTGAGTCATTTGTGGTGTCCATCCAGCACATGATACTCTAAAATATATTTATTTTATTTTTGATAGTAATGGAAAACACTTGCCAATTTAAACATGGAAAGGCTATGGTTGTGTTCTGTGTGCTATAAGAAAGAATTTGAAGCACAACACAGGACTGAGGTTGTTGAGTGTTGGGCTGCACAGATTTGTGCAGTTAAATACAGGTGTAACCAGCAGCAGGATCAGGATTTTGCCTACAACAAGGTGCAGAAGATTTTTCTCATTCTTGGCAATGCATATAAATAAAAGAAAGAAAAAGAAAATGAAGATAAAATTATAAATAAAAAAATTATAAAATAAAATAATTAATAAATATGAATATGAATATGAATATGAATATGAATATGAATATGAATATGAATATCAATATCAATATCAATATCAATATCAATATCAATATCAATATCAATATAAAATATAATGTTCTCAACATTCAATTACACAGAAATGTGACAAACCTTGATGGTTCCTCCAGAAGGTGGTAATTCATGCAACATGGCAAATTACTTTATACACTCCATTTTATTCATTTCCTGGGGGCAAAATACCAGAAGGAACAACTGAAAGGGAAATTTCTCTGACTTTTAAATTAATATAAAAGAATAAGCAGTTAAGAGAAAGATGTGACACGATAGAAAAAAAAAAGTGGAGAGAATAATCAATTAATTGTGGTTATATTTATCAAACCTCACTTGGTGAGGTGTAATTTAAAGATACAGGAAAAAACGTCCATCTGACCAAACAGAGAAGTCTGCAAAGCTTCCCAGGATAGTGATGTGACAACTCCTGAGAGATTATTACTTGGATCACCTCTGTGTGAGCAGAGAGCAGAAGGAGCTTGGAAAGCAGAGTTCACCTCACAGAAATGTAGGTGGAAATGTACATTAGGTGATTTGCATCTCCACAAGTCTGTAAGAGGAACTCAGTGTGACAAGGTCAGCTGTAAATGTCATCACTAAAGACTCCTGAAGTCAATTATAACTTGCAATTTTTCCAAAGCCAAAGAGCAAAAATATCTGAAAACTAGAAGAGCTGCACTGAAATGTTTAAGTGGAATCAGGTCCCATTCCTTCAAATTTTAACTTGAATCCACTTGAATAATTAAGCACAGAAGTTAAATATCCTTTTGAAGCTTGTTCCTTTGCCCTTATTTTACTCTGATGGGTGTCCTTGATCTGCCTGGGTTATTGATGCTCTGGGTGAATAACCAAACACCATGAGATCTGTGTGGAGGCACTGGTCTGGCATTAATCCTACTAAACACCACATTTAATGATCATCTGTGCAGAAGCTCTGTGAGATGTGGGAGGAATGAGCAAACAAATTCCTGACTGCTAATCAATAAAATGTAACATCTGAAATCATGATGTGGCAACTTTTAAAGAGTATCTTCAAATCCCTTTTTTAACTGAGATTATCTTTCAGCTTTTCTTTGTCCAGCCTTTGCCATATAGACTGCTCAGGACTGGGCAATGTGGGACTGGAGTGATTTTGCCTAGCTGGGGGAGCTCTGAGTGTTTTCCTCTGTTTATAAATTAAATAAATGATTTCTCTGCTGCTCTGATCTGGTTATGGTACCTGTGGAAGCTGGAAAGCAATTTTGAAATGCATTTCCCTTGACCATCATGGTCGTGATGAAGCACATCTCCAGTCCCCCCAAAATTACCTGTCAAGGGATGCTGGTGGTGGCGGCAGCTGCAAGGGCCTCTGTGCCAGGAGAAATTCAGTTTTCAGGACTGCTTATCCTTCCCTGAAAGTTGTTTCCCATGTTCTACAGAATGGATTGGGCGTACAGCATGGAAATGGAAGATGGAATTTCTGTCAACCTTCCCATTACCTCTAGCAACATCTAAAATTGCACTCTGATGTAATTTCAATTCCTAATACAGAAATACTAGCCATTATCCTTTAGCTTAAACACTACTTGAAAAATCACCAAATCCATAAAGCAATGCAATAGTGTATATATAATATACAATTAAAATTACACACATGCACACACGATGTCTGATTTTTTGTAACCAAAAGAAAGCAGTTATCTCCTAGTTCACCCAGTTCCAAAATAAATTTTGTGGAAAAGGAACAGACCCAGCCAGCAACAGGATCAAATTTTATCTTACCATGCCTCAGCTGCCAAGGAAACTTTGCTCCACAGAGTTTGCACAAGTCATAAGTGCTGTTATAGAAAATCAACACAATAAATACTCCTTTGTTGAACTATTGGAAAATGATGGAGTAACAGTCTATAGAGTTCTCTTTGTCTGCATTGCAAAGAAATCAGGAATGCTTTAACATCCAGAGAGCAGCTTGAGTGTGAGGAACCCCCAGAAACTACCTGGGAGAAGTGGAGATGGCTGTGGTTGGAGCCCTTGATGCTGAGAGTTTCAGATTTTCTGTGCTGCCAGGCACTGACCCCCAAGAGAACACTGCATTGACCTGAGGCCGTGGAGAAGCTTCCAAAATGGAATGACAGAACTGGGATTGTGGGTGTGGAGTTTGAACGGAAGTGTGTGATATCACAGGGTGGGAAACTCAGAGTTTAAGGCTTTAGAATACAGTAATAGATATACAGCAAGATGGAGGTTTTGGGGTGGAGGCTGGTCCTTCTTCCCCACCTTCCTCCCCACCTTCTTCTCTACCTTCTCCATGGGTTTGGGTGGTTTTGTGTAATTTGATAAAAAGTCCCCACTGCGGCCATGGGTGGTTGTTTATTGGGTTAAAAGTAAAAATATTTTAGGTGTCATTTCTTAATTGGACAGTTGATCCTTCAAAGGCCTTGCAGAGAGAGAGATGGGGCTCCATTTTCAGTTTGTCGGAGTGAAGTGCTGCAGAACTCAGGGTTTGTGAGACTGTGACAGAGATAAGAACTGATAAACATCATTTAATCCCTACCCTGGCAAAAAGAAGATAAGACTCAACATCTGTGACAAAATGCTGGGAGGAAACCACAAATTTATGAAGAGTTAAACTGCCTCTTTTAAACCAAAATTATAAATTGCAATATTATTATTGCAAAATTATAATGTGTAATGTACGATCTGGAGTATAGAAAAACCAGCCTGGTAAAATGTTCAATTTCTAAAGAATTCCATCAAAAAATGGCAAGTACAATGTGATACTCTGAGCAAGCAGAAACAGATGTTTGCTTGTTTATTTTTTAATGTGCCTGTAAGGGGTAAATACATTATGGAGAGGTATATCCATCCATGTTTATACAGATGGAGGCCATGAAATGGGGCAGCTACTCTGAAATAGGAGGCAGGATGTAATTCAGAAGAACAGAGGAACCCTGCTTGTTCTTGGCTTCTTTTTTTTTTTCTGTCATGGTCGGGATTGAAGTGTTCGAGATGATGTTTCCTGTTCAGACTCAGATGTTTGCCAGTTCTTACCGATGTTACAGTCTCACAAGCACTGAGTACTGCAGTATTTCATTAACAAGGTACAAAATGCCTATCTTTCTTTACAAGGACTTTTAAGGCTAAACTGTGCAATTAAGAAATGACACCTCAATTATTTTTACTTTTAACCCAATAACAAACCACCCGTGGCTGCAATGGGGACTTTTTTATCCAATTACACAAAACCACCCAAACCCATGGAGAAGAAGAAGAAGAAGAAGAAGAAGGACCAGCCTCCGCACTAAAACCTTCATCTTGCTTTATATATATTACTGTATTCTGAACCCTTAAACTTTAAGTTTCCCACCCTGTGATATCACACACTTCTATTCAAACTCCACACCCACAATCCCAGTTCTATCATTCCATTTTGGAAGCTTCTCCACAGCCTCAGGTCAATGCAGTGTTCTCTTGGGGGTCAGTGCCTGGCAGCACAGAAATCTGAAATTCTCAGCATGTCCCCAGCTGCTTGAAAGGTTTTAAAAGGTCTGTATTTTCACCACGTGGAGAATTCATTTTTCTTCCGTCCACCCAGGTTTCTTAAAGGGTCTCCAGGGTAACTCTTGGTGTCCACTTGGGTTTCTCAAGCAGTTTGTTGAGGTTTCCAATCCCCATTTCCACATGTGTAACTCTTGGTTGTGGGGACTATTTGAACACCTGATTTTATTCTGCTTTCACACTTAATTTAGGAGGATAAACCCCCTTGTCCCTCTTTCCCTAACTGGAAGTTTGTGAACCACTTCCTGGAGATGTTCATCTCTCAGCCTTGATTGCAGAAAACACCTACAAAGTTCTGTTTCACCTCTTCCAGTGCTGTTCCCCACCCAAAAAGCATAAAATAACCATGAATTTAAATCATTCCTATCTACAACTTGCAGCATGACTATTCTCTGTGGCATGTGAATTTATTGTCATGATAATGGCAAACTCTGCAAAACATGCAATAGATATTTGTTATTCATATCTTTAAAATATTAGCTGGCACATACACAGTTTAGTAACTATGGCAACACTGATAAATTTGAAAATAATGGCTCTTATTTGCTTTGTACAAAAAGGTCAAGGACTGAACACTTGGAGCACAAACAGGAAGAGCCAATTTTGAGGATTAACTGCTGGAATTGTTGGTGTTAGCATTCCCCATCCTGGTAACATTCATCCCTGGGCACCAGGGACCCATTAGGGATTGAAAAGGGAAAATATCTCTCTTGAGAAGCAACCAGGAGAGACGAAATTTCCAGTTTCTATGAAATGTTCGATTTCCTCTTATTTTTCCCCCGACCTTTGAGTGAGTGATTTCATTTTTCTTAAAATCACCCTAATGACCTTAAAACTTTCCCAGAACTGGGATAATAGGCTATACTATGACTCCACACATGGACAAATATTGACAGAGAACATTCACATAGGAACTTGCTGCGAGCCCTGCTAGGCCTCCACCCTAATTGTTATTGCCAATACCTGTGGCAGGCTTTTTATCAGAGAATTAAATACCCTGGCATTGCCTCATGCTGAGCAAACAGGGGCTGGAAATCCAGGAAAATAGATCTGGATGGCCTCAGTTTGGACATAACCTGGCTGTGCCGAAGCCTGGCATTTTATATGATTTAAAACTAATATCTAAATAGGTTTTAATTTAAAAACTGGATTTAAATCAAGAACGCTAAGGAGGAGTGACTTCAGGGCCTGGAGCATCTTAAATAAGAAACACTGCAAATATCCATGGGTTTTCCTACTTATAGCAGGGACAGTTTGCCATCAGCAGGATTTGTGTGTGCATGAGAGTGCTCAGGGTGCTCACCTGTTGGAACCCTGGCTGCTGAGAATTTCAGATTTCTGTGCTGCCAGGTACTGACCCCCAAGAGAACACTGCATTGACCTGAGGCCATGGAGAAGGATTCCAAAATGGAATGACAGAACTGGGATTGTGGGTGTGGAGTTTGAATGGAAGTGTGCAATTGTGGTGTCTGTGAGGTGCCCAGGATGAGGTGAGAGATGAGAATCTGACTCCATGATCTCAGAAGGCTGATTTATTATTTTATGATATTATATTTTATCAAAAGAAAGGTATACTAAAACTATACTAAAGAAAGAGAAGGGATACATCAGAAGGCATAACAAGAATGAAGAGTAAAAACCTGTGACTCCTTCCAGAGTGCCACACAGCTGGCCATGATTGGCCATTAAGTTAAAACAATTCACATGGAACCAATCAAACATTCACCTGTTGGTAAAAAAGTCCAAGCCACATTCCAAAGCAGCAAAACAGGGAGAAGTGAATCAGATAATTATTGTTTACATTTCTCTCTGAGGCTTCTCAGCTTCTCAGGAGAAAATCCTGGGCAAAGAGGATTTTTCAGAAATATCACAGTGACATGTAATATCACAGGGTGGGAAACTTAGAGTTTAAGGGTTTAGAATATAGTAATAGATATAAAGCAACATGGAGGTTTTGGGGTGGAGCCTGGTCCTTCTTCACTTTCTTCTCCATGGGTTTGGGTGGTTTTGTGTAATTGGATAAAAAAGTCCTCATTGTGTGCACAGGTGGTTGGTTATTGGGTCAAAAGTAAAAATAATTGAGGTGTCATTTCTTAATTGGACAGTTTATCCTTGATAGGCCTTGTAGAGAGAGAGATGGGGCTCCATTTTTAGTTTGTGAGAGTGAAGTGCTGTAGAACTCAGGGTTTGTGAGACTGTGACACAGATAAGAACTGATAAACATCTGAGTCCCAACAAGAAATACCATTTCATGCATTTAATCCTGACCTTGGCAAAAAGAAGTTAAAACTCCACACTGAGTAGGAGAAGTGCTCTGAGTTTTGGGAGAGCTTCAGCAGATGCAGCAGAACAAAGGGACAAAGCCTTTGACACAGATGCCAGGATCTGGCATAATTATCAACCAAGAGAAACAAGGCACAGCCATTTGGCAAACAAAGGTAGGATGGGAATGCAACCAGGGCTCCACCTGAACTCAGTCCCAGAAGAAAAGGTAGGAGAGAAATTCAGACTGGGCACCAGGAATTTCCCTATCACTTTTCACAGAAATCACAGAGTTCCAGAATGGTTTGGGTTGGAAGGGACCTAAAAGATCATTTTGCTCCAAACCCCTGCCATGGGCAGGGACACCTTCCACTGGAGGGAAGGTTCTGATGGATGATTAAACAGGATAGGAGAGGTCAGCATCTTCTCTCCTCTGGACACTCTGGGGTGAGAAGCACTTTATCCTGATGGATTTCACAGGATATTTTGGTAGCTCATGTAGGCTCTGTGAAAATGTAGAGATCCTCTTTTCTGCAGTGTTAAAACCAGGTGAGACTGTGCTCAGCTGCTGTCTAGGGATGGCATCATTCATCCAATCAAGATTTTTATAATTATTTTCAGGTTTGATTGCATGGTCTGCAGGGCGGGTCTGTTCTTAATATTCCTCTTAGTGTCAGTCTGGGCAGATCTGGGCAATAATTCAATTTCCCACTGTCTTCCCAGAGCTTTGAATCACCAGGGATGCAGCTGGGGAAGAGGAGCAGCTTGTAAATCTGTCACAGCAGAATTTCTCCTCTGCTCCCAAGCACACACGTGCTGGATCTTGTGCTGCTGTAGGAATCTGACATGCCAGAGAGTGTGACAGATAACATATGTTAGTCTGAGCTCTCATTCCCCAGCCTCAGGAAGTGCTGGAATGTTTCTTTGAATTGAATTGCACTTATCTCATGTGCTTGGCAATTTCAAACACTCTGTGTGTGTGTGTGTGTGTGTAGCAAAATCTTTTTACAGATTATTAAATAAAAATATCCAAGTCATCTAATCTTATTTTCTGCATAACAAAAGTTATTGGTCTTCCTAAATTAACTCCTGTTGAATTAGTACTTGTTTATGTGGGAAAAAAACCCAAAAAACAAATTAATGCAAAAAACCCTGGAAGTAAAGTTTTTAGTGGTTGTTGCAATTGGTAGCTAGATTCACATTGTTCAAAAGAGGTATTTTCATCCAAAAATATATATTACAAAAAATTATTTTAGAGTAAATTCATATTCTATTTCTGCTTTACCCTTAATATTCTTTTGGTCATAACCTTCATTTTTATTCTCATTAAATAACTGCTAATAAAGGCAATTGCATTGATCTGCATGATCAAGAGAGAAGGATTGTTGATTAGTCACAATTTTGCTTTTAAATAAACACATTAAAGAATACATTTAAAATGTTTTCTATTTTCTAACTGCTTTTTTAGGTCCATTTTTGCTATGCGACTTTTGAATATTATTATAAATGTTTGATCAAATTGTGTTTTGTTGGTTATTATGCTGATTGTATCTTAATGGCAGAGTCACTCACTCTGGATTACATTGTGACATCACAGACTATTGTTAACTGAGAATTGCTTGTTGAAAGCACAAATTGTTCCTTTCATGACCAAATTTATTTATTTAGTTTTGCCATGACACAGGTCACAGGGTTCCAGAGGACTATGATAGGTTTTTTGACACAATTTGTAAACCCATAAAGGTTTACAATACAAAAACGGATGAGGTGAAAATAGGTTCTCTTATTTCTTAAAACCTAAACTCAAGAGTGAAGAGTGTGATTCCTGCTCACCCATCAGTAAAAATTATTAGGAGGGACTCCAGACCCACTAAAAAAAAAAAAAAATCCATGTGGTGTTTGCTGTAAATGCCTGTATTCCTAAAATGAGGAATAAAATGAAGCACCTTGAGAAGAAAATATTTTCCTTGTGGGAACTCCAGCCTGGAGCAAAACTGATCTGAGACAAATTGGAAAGGGGGAGAGTTCTGCCATGGTGAAAGAACTACATCTGCTGAGTCTGGTTCTTTAATCTGCCTTTCTAATCAGCTCCTGGAGAAGGAATAGCCAGGCATGCATGAAATCAGGGCTGCCAAAATTCCCTGTGGAGAAGCTGGCTTTTGGTTAGGCTGGAAGGTGCGTGCAGTACCTGAGTGATGCAAGCTGAGGTGACAACAGGGCAGAAAGGAAAAAGGATTTCTCTTTTATGTTTTCCTGAGGTGGTGGATAAGGAATTCCTGCTTGGGAAGCTCCCTCAGCCTCATCAGAGTGGTGCTCCTGCCCCATTCCCTCAGCTTGGGAAGGACCTTGGGACACTGAGCACATCCAGAGGGGACAGCGAGGCTGGAGAGGGGCTGGGAACACAAACCCTGTGAGGAAGCCCTGAGGGAGCTGGGGGTGCTCAGCCTGGAGAAAAGGAGACTCAGGGCTGCCCCCATCACTCTCTGCAGCTCCTGAAAGGGGCCTGTGCTCAGCTGGGGCTGGGCTCTTTCTGCAGCAGCACTGACACAACCAGAGCTCACAGCCTCCAGCTGTGCCAAGGGAAGTTTAGGTTGGTGTGCAAACCCAGGGCACTGGGAATATTTCCCTGTCTGCTCTGGGCTGCCCTGACCCCCAGGGCAGCACTGACTTTGACCCTCATCCATGGAGAAAGTTTCCCAGACTTCAAGATAGACTGGAACCCACAAAAGTGTGAAATAGATTATAGAGAGCAGTGTGGGTGTGTCACTTGGTGAGAAATTGAGGTTTTGGGATTTTTAGTGTGTTGTGGATGGAAGCAAGATGGAGGGCACAGGGTGTCATCCTGGGTTTCTTCTTCATGCTTCTTCTTC
Organism: Calcarius lapponicus; assembly: GCA_039654755.1. NCBI lineage: Eukaryota > Metazoa > Chordata > Aves > Passeriformes > Fringillidae > Calcarius > Calcarius lapponicus. Next base: position 11,593,084 of record CM077464.1, on the reverse strand, counting down.
CTCCTTCTCCATGGGTTTGGGTGGCATTTTGTAATTGGGCAGAAAAGTCCCCATTGCAGCTCTGTGGGATCAGTTCTTGGGTTAAAAGGGAAAATAATCCAGGTGTCAGTTCTTAACTGGATAGTTTAGTCTTAGAAGACCTTGGCACAAGAGATTGTTGGCCATTTTGTGCCTTCTAATGAAAAGCTGCTGAACTCCCAGCAGTGAGACTGTTTTACTGATAAGAAATAATAAACACCTGAGTGTGAACATGAAATAACATCTCAAGTGCCTTCAATCCAGCCCCAGAGAAACCCACAACTGGAACAGCAACAGGTTGGTTGGATATTAGGAAGATGTTTTCCACAGAAAGAGTGATAAAGTTCTGGAATGGCTGCCTGGGGAGGTGGTGGAGTCCCCATCCCTGGGTGTGTTTAACAAAGCCTGGATGTGGCACTGGGTGCCAGGGTTGAGTTGAGGGGTTGGGGCTGGGTTGGACTCAGTGACCTTGAAGGTCTCTTCCAGCCTGGCCATTCTGGGAATTCCCAGCTCCATTCCCTTCCCTAGACACGCTCCAGCCCCTCGATGTCCTGCTTGTATCAAGGGGCCCTAAAACGACCCCAGGATCGGAGGTGTGGCCTCACCAGGGACAATCACTTCTCTGGTCCTGCTGGCCACACTATTTTTGATTAAAAGCTGACAACATTTCATTGGTTTTGGTGGACTTTCAGTGCAACCCATTCTCATTGTCTTAAATAAATTCCATGAATCCCTTAGGATCTCAGTGGCAGCACTGAAAAGTTGTCTTAAAAGTGCAAAAAGAAATTATTAATCTTAGCAGTGAAAAAAAATGTCACTGCTTTTGTTACTGTGGGAAGAGTTTATTTATTTGAGGTATTTTTAAATAAAGATTTAAGTTCTATTTTTTAGCAGCAGTCTCTGAGCTTACACAAATATGTGTTTTCATCCAAAATAAAATGTCACCTTCTGTTCCCGAGGAGTCTGATAGATGTTGGGAGAAAGAAGTGACTGCATTTTGTTTGGACAGACATGAACACCATCCAGCAGAAGAAAAACAAATAAAATCAACCACAAAATGGTTTGGTGAGAGTCCCATTTATCTTTAGTTTATAAACCTGTTAAATTTCAGATATTTGGGTCAAAATATTTGCCACATACCCAAAGGCATCCAGATTCAGCCTGTGAAGAGGCAGCTCGAGATTTTGAGGTTTCAGATCCAGCCATCCCACTTAAATTGCCACGGTGGAGTCTCTTGTCTCCCCTGCAGTCTGGCTCTCATCATGATGCTGATATTCAACTCTTGGAGGAATTTAATGATTCCCCAATCCCTGCTGGGCTGAAAGGTCTGAGATTAAAGTCCCAGGGCAAAGGAGGAGTGGGGTTTGCAGACCTGGAGATGGATTCTCAGGTACAAAGAGTTTGGGGCGACACTGACCAGAGACCCTAAATTTGGTGTACAAGCAATTCATGTTTCCTCAGGGTCACTTCAAGAGAGGTATTGAATGGTGTCCCTTCAAATGAAATATGAAATTTCCTGCAGGCTTTTTATTTATTCATTTATTTGTCTACTTATTTATTTATTTATCTCCTCTGAAGGGGATAAATATCTCAGTGTAACCTGCTCCTTGCCACTCATGCTGTGAAGTTCAACCTCAGTGACACATTTCATCTCTTTCTATCAGTATCAGGAAGCATTAAAACATTTTCAAGCTGATAAAGACTGGAGAAAGTGATCTCAGACCATGCAATCCTAGAATCTCACTGATATAACACCTACTGTAAATTCTGGTTTGGAATGGGGGTTTCGAGGATTTTTTTCCTTCAGAACATTCATCCTGTTTAAGAGTTGACACATCAGATTATAACCGACACTACAATTTGTACATTAACACTTCAGGGTCTTCTGATTTTGAATATTCCTTTAATAAGTCATTTTTTCTCCAACTTCTCCAAGGAACTCCTGGTGAGGAATGGCAGGAACAGCAGGAATTCCCTGAATATGCATCCCCCTGCTAAGAGCTGGCACGGATTTCCCATTTGCAGGTATGAACTCTGCAAAAAGATGTGCAGGAGGAAAAGGCAACTTCCTACACTTGTCCTGTCACCTTTGCTGCAGAAGGACTTTCTGGATTGCAGCAGAAGGACATTTTGGTTTGCAGCAGAAGGGCATTTTTGGATTGCAGCAAATGAATATTTTGGATTTCTGGAGAACATTTTGGATTGCAGCAGAAGGACATTTTGGATTGCTGCAGAAGAACATTTTGGATTGCTGGAGAACATTTTGGATTGCAGAAGAAGGACATCTTGGATTGCAGCAGAAGGGCATTTTGGATTGCAGCAGAAGGGGATTTTTGGATTACAGCAGATGAACATTTTGGATTTCTGGAGAACATTTTGGATTGCAGCGGAATGACATTTTGGATTGCTGCAGAAGAGGATTTTTGGATTACAGCAGATGAACATTTTGGATTTCTGGAGAACATTTTGGATTGCAGCAGAAGGACATTTTGGATTGCTGCAGATAACCATTTTGGATTTCAGAAGGACATTTGGATTGGTGCAGGAAGGAGAAAGGGTGCCTGGGACCCTGCCAGTGCCTCCCAGGGCAGCGAATACCTCCTGGCTCATTCCTTGTACAAGGCAAGCAGCACCTGGGGGATGTTGCGCCCTTTGCATGAGACCTTTTGGAGAGCTCCACAAACAGGACTTCTTGATGCCTCTGCAGAAGTCTGAGCCTTGAAATGTGTAGTTTATTATTATTACTAAGTTAATTCTTTGTTGTTAATACTGTGGTGGTTTGACACTGGCTGGATGGGCAGCCAAGCCATTCTGAGCCATTCTCCCCTCTCCAAGTGGGCAGGGGAGAGAAAAGGTTCACGAGCTGGTGGGATAAGGACAGAGACACATCAGTCACCAAATGCAGTCCCAGGCAAAGCAGACTCAAAGTTAATTGAATTTATTATCAACAAACTCAGAGTGGGATGCCGAGAAGTAAAATAAATCTTAAAAACACCTTTCCCTCATCCCTCTCTCCTTCCCAGCTCTGCCTCCTCCCCACCAGAAGGGCAGGGAGATGGAAATGGGGGTTATGGACACTCACATGTTGCTCCTGTCACTTTTTAGAGAGAGGAGCCAGAGCTCTTCCCCTGCCCCATTGGGAGGTCCCTCCCACTGGAGACAGTTGATCTCCACACGAGATTTATTATCTGCCTCATAATGATGGGGGAAAAAAATCCTGCCTTTCATAATCCCACGGGAGGTGAGGCAGGAAGGGCTGAGCTGTCTGGCCATGCCAGAGGGAGCTGAATCACAGATTTGTCACAAAGGCTGCTTTGGTCACCCTGGCCTAGAGGGGATCCTGGCTCGTGGGGCAGAGGGGCTGAGGGTAACTGGAGCTGCCTCACTCCCTGAGAGCCCTGCTGGCTGCTGGAACGGGCCTGCTCTTCAACAAACACTGCTGAGGAGGAGTTTTGACCTTTTCATCTGCTGTTTTGTCTCCCACATAACATTACTGGAGGCCGTGCTTATATCTGTTCATTTTTTTCTTCTTGACAGATGGTCTGATACAGCCCTTAATTCTTGACAGCAAAGGAGCAATAAATATTTCCCTGACTTTCCTCTATTTGTTAATTTATTTTACAGTACTTCAGAGTCCCAGAAGTATTATTGTAAAACTTGTTTTAATGGTTCTCCTGAAGTCCCAAGAATTAAAGCCAGTTGAGGGAGAATATATGTGATATTTTATTATGATGTTAAGGAGTCTCTCCCAGGTTAAGCAATCTGTTTCACTAATGTGCTCCTTCTGCATTTTCATTCTTTTCTGACTCTGCTGCACCTCAACAAGATGTTTCTGTCTGTCAGTTAATTCTTCCAAGATCCCCTCTTCTTTCCCTTTTGACATGTAAATGTAAATTATCTTGCTGGTGGCGTTTGAATAATTTCTATTTGAAATTTTAGAATTATGATTTAAAGGCTTAAATGCAGTGATAGGACAAGGGAGAATGGCTTTAAAGAGAGGAGGTTTAGACTAGAAATTAGGGGAGAAATTCTTCCCTGTGAGGGCGGTGAGACCCTGGAACTGCTTCCCAGAGAAGCCCTGGACCCCTGGGAGTGTCTAAGGCCAGGCTGGGCTTGGAGCACCCTGGGATAGCAGAAGGTGTCCCTGCCCATGAAAAGGATGGAAAAAGATGAGTTTTAATGTCCCTTCCAACCCAAACCATTCTATGATTTCATGCTCCTTGTCCCTGAATTTTTCCAATGGTCATTCCCACCACACAGTTCCCCTTTGAGGGCTTTGTGACTTTGTTAACTCACAATTTCACAGAATTCCCAGAATGGCCAGGCTGGAAGAGACCTTCAAGGTCATCGAGTCCAATCCAGCCCCAACAGCTCAACTCAACCCTGGCACCCAGTGCCACATCCAGGCTTTGTTAAACACACCCAGGGATGGGGACTCCACCACCTCCCCGGGCAGCCATTCCAGAACTTTATCACTCTTTCTGTAAAAAACTTTTTTTCCTGCTATCCACCCTGTATTTCCCTTGGTGCAGCTGGAGGCTGTGAGCTCTGGTTGTGTCAGTGCTGCTGCAGAAAGAGCCCAGCCCCAGCTGAGCACAGGCCCCTTTCAGGAGCTGCAGAGAGTGATGGGGGCAGCCCTGAGTCTCCTTTTCTCCAAGCTAAACAAGAGGTTTAACTCCATGGTTTTAAGCCACTCAGAACGTGCTACACACTCCACATACTCTGCTAAAACACAAATGAGCCCAGTATTGATTGCACAGGATGGGCATTCAAGCATCACCTCAGGTAGAGCTCTTGCCTGGTGCTAGAACACACTGTGCTGTCAATTAGTGCAGCTGGAAACACTTGCCAGTGTTGGCTCGTCCCCTTGAATAGGAAAGCAGCTGGGTCAATAAATTTGATATATTTTCCATTACCACAGTGAGGTCAGAGTCATTGTTCACCCGTGTGAATTCCTGTGGTGCAAGGCTGACACAGCAGCAAAATGTGGGGAACGGGCACAGGAGGTCTTCAGCTCAGCAAAATGATCTCATCAAGAGTGGCTAAAAATGAGCTAAATGGGAAAAAAACAAAACCTAACCCCAGTTTTGAATTATGTCCACAGAAATTTGGTTTCCAATTTATCTTGTGTTTTTGCTTCAGTGTTTGCATCACATTTGAATGCTTCTGAAGCTGAGATTGCTTGGCTTGAGAAATCTTAAATACGCATCAGCTCTTTTTCTTTTTCATGGTAGGAGGTAGAAAACTGTGGCAGTCACATTTTCTGAAAAATCCCTTTGCCCAGCATTTTTCTCCTGGGAAGCTGAGAAGCCTCAGAGAAAAAGGAAAACAATTCTTATCTCATTTGCTTCTCCTGTGTTGTGCTCATGTGGAATGTGTTTGGAGATTGTTTACCCACAGCTGATTGTTCCATTGGATTCTGCTGTGAGTTGTTTTGACTCTTTTGGCCAAACAGGGCCAAGCTGTGTCAGGACTCTGGAGAGAGAGTCAGAAGTTTTCATTATTATCTTTTTAGCCTTCTGTAAGTGTCCTTTCTGTATTCTTTAGTATAGTTTAGTTTAGTATTCTTTAATATAATACAGTATTATAAAATAATAAATTAGCCTTCTGAGAACATGGAGTCAGATTCATCATTCCTTCCTGCCACTGAGGCCCCTGCAAATACAATAGAAAACCAATAATATTTAGTCTAAGGAGCCTAATTCCTATCAATTTGCTTGAACTCTTGCTCTCAAGTATCTCTTGGTGCAGTTTTTAATTCTCTCTTGTTGTGAAGGGCCCAAAACTGAGCCCAGGATTTGAGGTGTGGCCTCAGCAGTGCACAGCACAGAGGGACAATCCCTGCCCTGGTCCTGCTGGCCACACTGCAGCTGGCACAGCCTGGTGCCATTGGCCTTCTTAGACAGCTGGGCACTCCTGGGCATTGTATTTGCTGTCTGTGTCCTGACTAAGGCAGGAATGATGAATCTGACTCCATCTTCTCAGAAGGCTAATTTATTATTTTATAATACTGTATTATATTAAAGAATACTAAACTAAACTGTACTAAAGAATACAGAGAGGATGCTCACAGAATGCTAAAAAGATAATAATGAAAACTCCTGACTCTCTTTCCAGAGTCCTGACACAGCTTGGCCCTGATTGGCCAAAGAGTCAAAACAACTCACAGCAGAATCCAATGGAACAATCACCTGTGGGTAAACAATCTCCAAACACATTCCACATGTGAGCACAACACAGGAGAAGCAAATGAGATAAGAATTGTTTCCCTTTTTCTGAGGTTTCTCAGCTTTCCAGGAGAAAAACCCTGGGTGATGGGATTTTTCCACAGAATGTGAATGGCACACCTGGGCTCATGTTCAGCCCCACATCCTGTAAAGGATGGAGGTTCTCCTCAGCCCTCCTTTTGTTATTGATGTATTTAGAGAAAACTCACCTTTTATTCCTGAGTTCCACACAGAACTCTATGTTGGGCCGGGTCTATCTTCTTATTTTTTAAATTTTCTATCTTCTCCTTGCTTTGAATCTTGTGAGCCACAGGCACTGATCTTGTTTTTGTGCTATTTCTCTGACACTCTGGGACTGCTGCAAAGACTTTAAGAACAATTTGCTCACATAAGTTTCTACTTTCCAGCAGCTGTGCAGAAATAAAGCCTTAAATTTGCTTTTTATCAAAGACAACACAGATTCTGGAGCCCTGTAACTAAACTCCATTTTTGTGGGATGTGTTTGGGAAGGTTTTCTCATGGGCCTCACACAGCTGAGGCAGAGGAGAGTGAGGAATCAGGGATCTCAGACTGAATGAGAGTGTTTGTAGCTGAGAGGGGAAATGCAGCTCTCTTTTTTTTCGAGGTATTATGAAATATTCTGCTGTGATTGCCATGTCTTTTATCTCAAAACACCTCAGCCTAGCCCTTAAAGATGAGAGGTTTTCATAGTACACTGATCATGAGCATGAATTTGTGATGATGCCCAAAATACAATTGGAGGAAGAGTGAGGAGAGTGTAATCAAGGACAGAATAAATAAAAATAAAGGTGAGCATAAAGTTCTTTAAGTGGGAAATTCTCGGTGAAGGGAAAAGGGGGTCACTTCCCTGCAGAAATGTTGGTTAACATTCCTGAGCTTAGTGAATTGTGGCATTGCTGGGTGTGATGCTCCTGCTGGGTATTCCCTGTGCTTGTATCGCAAATCAGACCCAGTCAGGGCGTGTTTTTATTAGACCTTCATTAGGTTTAATCATCTTCAGCTTTTTATGAGCAGAATATCTGTGATTTTTAGTGGCAATTATACCCCTGCAAGGATATTCAGTAAACCTACACTCAGCACTACAGTCTAATACCTCTGAGGTGTGTCCTGTCTCCTTAAAATTGTCCACAGAATGAACACAAATCACTGCTCTTGGCAGGAGAGCAAAACAACTTCCTCTGAAAGACTTCAGAGAGGATGGCTTGGATTGCTTTGTTCATGCACTCACCTTCTTGTCCTAATTTTGGAAAGGAATTGAGGCAAAATGAAGCGGATTGAACACGGTGAATAAATAATGCCTTGTTTTTATACAGCTTTATATAAAAAAGCTTTTATATAGCTTTTTCTATACCCCAGTCTCACAGAGTCCTCGTGGCAGTGCTATTCCAGGCATTGTGCACCTTATGTAACAGAGCTGTCCTACTGCTGACTTTGAAATGGATTTGCTCTTGGCCTTCACATCATCTCCTGACAGAGCACGCCTCAGATCCTCAGCTGCTTCTTCCAACAACTTTGCTGCTTGCTTCTGGTTTAGTTTTAAATGTGCAAAGGGAAACGTGGAGTTCTGCCTTTTCCAGGTGAGTTTGAGCTGCCAGGCGCATCTCAACAGCAGAAAAATGTTGGAATGAGATAATTTCTCCTCACACACATATTATTTCCCTACCACATCATCAATAATATCTTGCACAGAATGAGGGAAAATGATAAAATTCACAACTCTGTGTAGTTTGCCACTTCTTACTGTGTTGGATTGATAACACAGATGATTGAAAGGAGCTTTTCACGTCACCCCAGCCACCCTGTGTTGTTTAAGGAGAGGATAAAGCACCTCCAAGGAGCAATTTATATCACTCAAAAAGGGGTGCCCAAGCGTGAAAAACTCTCTGCATGCCTGGTTCTACAGGTGATGTGCTGTGTCTATTACATCTATGAAGTGAAATATTCTTAAGTTTAATTCTACAGAAAACAGCTTTTCTTTTGAATGATAGTTGTAAGTTTTAGATATAAAGACTTTTTCAACACAAGTCTGATACAAAAAGTGGCATTTTCTAAGTTCTTGTTTGTAGAATCGTAATACAAAAAGTGGCATTTTCTAAGTTCTTGTTTGTAGAATTGTAGGGAAAAAAAGTGTTCCTATTAACAAACTATATTTGTTTGATAATTTTAGTTTTGTACTTAAATTATTTTTAATAAAGTAGCTCAGTTTAGTTCTTAATATAACACAGACCACAAGTCATCCAGAAATCTTGAAAGTGAGAGGTTTTCTTTTAGCACTTTATTTTTCACACACCACAGGAAAGAACACAGTGTTCATCTGAAAGCAAGAGAGCTTGTGTTTGATTATACCCAGCTATTTAAATACTGGTTCTTATTATACTGCAAAATATTGCATGCATTTATTAATTTTTTCTTCTTATTCTTCCAAGCTGAGGTAATCTATTTATTGATGTGCCATAAATCATTCTGTTCCACATCCTAATGCATCAAAAGAAAACATATTGGGTGACAGGAATCAAGTGTCTGTTTAACTCAAGGACATATTCACTGGTGTTATTCCCCAATACCATACTGTAAATATAGAATTATAAAAGAAATGCATGCTGAAGACCACAGAACTATGCAAGGTCATTTCAAGATTTTTTTTTCTGCTGTTCCCATGAGGGACAATTTTTATCATATGGCCTAAACACTGAGCCCAAAGTGAAATATTTTGTGTAGCGACTCGTGAGGGGAGCACAATTACTTTCCTCTTTCATGTGAAAACAAGTATCACTGAGAAGTGCAGCACAAAAACACTTGTGAGCTGATATAGACGAATCAGGGAATCATTTTTAAGTAACATAACTGATGGAGGCAAAGCAGAAACATCTGTGTGACACACTGAGAAAGACTGGGCTGGTCATATTTACCCATGGGCAGAGGGGAAATTTAGATATTTATTTGTTTTACTCATGCTAAACCTGCAAATAACAGAATAAACTGAAAACCTGAATAAGATGAAGTTTTAGAATTTGGTTCCAGAGTTGGCTTGAGCAAAGCCAATGTCAGCCCAAGGTATTAATGTCTCATCCCTCTTCCTGGGATGGCTCTGTTCCACCCAAAACTCTTAAATCCCAAGGAATATCCACTCATGAGCTGAAAGGATGAACTGACCACATTCATTTGGGAGGAAGACCTGAATTCAGTCCTCTGTGGGTTATCAATGATATCTTGTCTTAATGCCCAGGTAAAGCTCTCTGGCTTATTTTAGCATTTCCTATTGTGGTTGCAGTCTGTGGATCCTTCTCTTACATCCCGTGGTGATTTGTTATTGCAAGCTCAGTGCTGTGGCTGCTACCTAACCTAAACCTCATCACATTTTAGTTGCTTTTCCTCTAAATTTATTAACCTCAATTCAAGCTGTGGGGTGCTTGACATTCAGAACTTGGCAGGTGTTCTGGATATTTCCTGTGTGTGACCAAGAAACCTGACCCTGCTGTGAGACATGGACCAAAGAGTGGATTTGTGTGACAAAAAGTGGTGGAACAACTCATTTGCCTCAGACTTTGGAGACCACAAACAGAAGCAGATAAAATTACAATGTCCCACACTGCCCAGCATCCTGGTCTGTGGCTTTTGCCAGCACCATGAAGAACATCTCATTTAACCCACAGAATAAATGTGGCAGAAGGAAATTGTTGGCAACAAGAGTAGGAGCAGTTTGTATTTGTGATTTTGAGTTTCTCACTGAAAAACAACTCTTCCTCAACAGCTATCCCAATAAAGTGACTGCCACAAGAGAAATATTTCTATTCATCTGCTTAGAGAGATGCTCCCTCGGCATTATGTCCTAAAAAAAAAATAAAAATGTGTTCACCATCCCTCAGAAAGTTTTCCCCAGAGCAGCAACTGCTCTGATTATCCCCATTACTGCATCCCTGACTCCTGGTCCCAGTCAGAGAAAAAAAATCATATTTCCTTGCACACTTTGGAGTTCTGAAAAACTTTTACTGCTGTGGGAGACATCCAAGGGGCAGAACATTCACCTTGTCTGACCTGCTTGCCATGGACCACATCGGTCCAATTCCTTTGGTATTTGTCATGTCTGTGGGACTAAATTACCACACTGATTTTTTTTTTTTCTGAATGCTTTATCAGTTCCTTTCAGCCAGGATTTAAACTTCCTCCCTCTGCCTTCCTTTGCTGTGTGTAAAACTCCATTTCCTTTCCCTTTCTGGGAAGAGAAGATAAAGTGATCCAGAACTGAGCAGTGTTTGTTTGGGGCCAGCTAAAAGCCCCACAGGCTGATAAACACCAAGAAATAGATGGATTTCATTGGGGCTTTTTGTCTATTAGTTGTTTAGGGTGTAAGGAGGGAAATGGAGTTACCTGGGAAAAAAAATCATAGTTCAAACTAAAAGAGGGGAAATTAGGGTTACACTAATTAAGGAAGAAATTGTTCCCTGGGAGTTGGTGAGGTCCTGGCACAGGGTGCCCAGAGAAGCTGTGGCTGCCCCTGGATCCCTGGAAGTGCCCAAGATGAGGTTGGATGGGCTTGGAGTAGCTGGGGATAGTGGAAGGTGTCCCTGGTTTAGTTTTAAATGGGATTGGATGATCTTTAGCGTCCCTTCCAACCCAACTCCAGGATTCTGTGATTCTGTGATTCTATTACGCCCATGGTGGATTTAAGGGAATTGGCATTATTTAGGGTGCAGCACACTCATACCTGGAGTTGTAGCTGATTGCTCAACCCCTTTCCTCACCACTTCTCTCTCCCCTCCCAGACCCCTTTAATTCCAGGACATGAGAAGCCTTTAGGAAGAGAGAGGGAGAAAAAGGAGAAGTTGGAGGAATGGAGTCAGAGAAGAGCTGTGAGGTGAGTGGGTTCATGTGGTGTGATTTGAATTCCAAACCAAAGGTGAAAGAAGGCAGCTGGAATGAAATCAAACCCAGCACAGTGGGGTCTGGATCAGCTCTGGATTCTCAAACCAGACAGGGAGAAATGATGCTGCAATGTTTAATCAGAAGAAAATCTCTCTGAAAGGGCTCTGAGAGCTGAAGAAATTACAGATTATTAAGGTTGGAACCAGCAGTGAAGAGGGACAGCAAACACCTACATCTGGGCTTAGTGGAGCTGTACAGTTGGATGGAATTTAGAGATTTTTGAGGTGTGGGAATGATGCCTCAGGTTTCAGCTTTCTATTTTTCAGATTCTGTGCTGCTTTAGTGTGGAGTCCTGAGCTTCATATGAGGGGATGCTGAGCTCTGTGCACAGAGCAGGGAGACAAAACAATTCCTGCTCCAGCTGGGCACCAAGGACAAATGATCCAAATCTCAGCCCCAAGAGCACAAACCCCGTGGGCTGGAGAGAGAAAAACAAGCAGGGTGGGACTGCAGGGGCTAAAGCTGGAATGGGACAATGAACCGCAAGGTGCAAATGGAGCAGAACTGATCCCAGGGAGAGACCCCGGGAGCGCTCGTGCATTTTGGGGCCATTTTGGTTCATCTTGGGTGCAGCCCTGGCTGGGCTCTTGTGCTGCCCAAGGTGGATCCATGGAGGCCTTTGAATAAATCCCTGCTTTATTCTTTAGCTCTGTCCAGTCTCTGTTCTAGGGCAGCCTGCACAAGGCATCAGGAAAGCAACAGGACTTGGCAAAGCATCCCTGTGAAATGGAAGATTAATGGGGAAGTGGTTGATCTTCATAGAGTCCATGTGATGAAGCTGAGGACAAAATCAGGAGAGCTTAGACAAGATTATATTTGACTGTGACAGTCATCCTAAACCACCAAGGAGTTCAGCCTGTCTCCCTCAGATGAACTGTGAATCCTGATAAACCCATGTGCATACTTCAAACAGATTGAAACCCAGTGTAACTAAACCCATATTGAATTACAAACTGCTGCAAGGTTATTCCAGCTAAAACACAGCATTCAGAGGGGAAACATTATAAAGTACTGAAAAAATGAGACAAAAAAATTGTATTAAAAAAAAAAAAACTGTATATGGGCTAAATCAGCCTCCTAAAACCATCTCCAGGATGCTGAAGACTGATTTCTCTGCTGTTGAGATAGAAGATCCAGAGCACAGAGGAGTGAAATAATTCCTAATAATTCTATTTCTTCTGTGTGGACAGAAGCCAAGACTGCACCTGAGATGTGTCCACTAAAAAGCACTGGCAGAAATCATAAAGCCTTCCAGAACAATTTGTTCTCTCCACTACACCCATTTCTTCCTTATCCTCAAGAATGACCTGAGATTGCAAAATATTCCAGGTCTTAGTTGCACTTGGTTTATTGTGTGTGCGTGCAAAATACATTTTTTTTCATTGTGTGTGGGTTGAAAGGGAAAATAAATACTTAGTGACAGGTTCTTCAGAGCATTTCAACACCTGCTTTTTCTCTCTCCAAATTATTATTCCTATTTCTTCCCCTTTTCAATGAGTTTAATGATATGGTACCATACCAAATTTTATTCTGATGCATTATTTCTCATTGAGTGCCTTGAGTAGGTAAAGGTGTTAATAGGGAACAAAATCTAACTCACATGGACAGGAAATGGAGAACATACCCTCTGTTTCTTCCCCCCTAGAAAGTTGTGCAGAATTACTTTCCTTAAATGGGAACGGAGACTGAAAACCCTGCCAAAAGCCCCAGCTCAAAGGTAAATATTAGTGTCAGAGTACAAGTAAGGAAAACACTTCTAATTTTATAGTGTCTTTCATCCAAGTGTTTCAAAACATCCCCTAGATATCCATCAAGACTTTCTGAGGAATTTTTTATAGGTCAAGCACGTCAGTACGAATTTCCCATCACAATCTAAGAGGTGAAGAGCCACTAAAATGGAAAAAATGCTTTCTGTGGTTTGTTTCTAACAGCTGAGAAAGAGAAATAAAAAGAAAAGAATTCAATTATTTTTTGTAATCGTAATAATGGGGGGATTTTGTATGTGTGTTTATAGAGGTGTTTGGTGAGAAATCCATAAAGAAAAAATTCCTGGATTCAGAATTAACCTTTTTATATCATCCCTTTGAAATAAAATTGATGGCTTTAAATAAATAAACTTTATTTAACGTTTATTCCATTGACCCTTGGAATAGCAGATTAAATGATACAGAAATCAGATATGATGAAATTTGTTCATGTTCTTTCCTCATCCTGACTCCAGTAGCTACTCAGACCCTGTGGCCAAAGTGTTTTGCCCTTTCCATTGCTTGTGCAGATTTTTCCTTAACCACTTTTATTCCAGCTCATGCCCCAACATCTCATTTTCCATAAGATGCCTTTTCCAACCAGATTCCTTTTGGGTGTGGAGAGTTGAACATAAGGATACAAAGCTGGTATGGAGGTACTCTCCAGAGTAACCTAGGAGTAGAATGTAGAATACAAATCAAAATTCACTCAATCAAAATTAACCCAAAATTCGGGTGATCTCATGATTGGTGTAGTTTCTAAATTAGTTGTACCTTTATATTCCGTTGTGTGAGCTCAGTAACCAAGGGGATTTTTCCACCTTTTTAAAAACAGATTTACAGGGAGCAGTATAAAAGCTAAGGGAGCTTGAAGGCAGAAAACTTTCTTCCCACTGCAAAACTTAAATGGCAGGAAGGCTGGAAGAAATCTTTAGTATTCAGCAATGTATAACACTGTAGATGGGGTTATTACTCTGACAATTGGAAGGAGAGTTCCAATAAAACTTTGCAATTTAAGGCATTTTCTTGTATTCCAATTGCATTCTTGGGGAACACGTTATGGGGAACTATGTGCAAATGAGACATTAAAATTTGTCTTTTTTAATTATTTTTTTCAAAACCCAGTTTCTATGAAGCTTTAACAGTGACACAGGTGTTGTTTAAAAAAACTAAGATGCAATTATCTGGGATTTGGAGAGTTACTAATGATTCTCAGCGAGAACGAGAAGCAATTTGGTCGTGCTCTGTTAATGTGTGAAGTGATTTATAAGGGGAGCAGTAATGAATGTTGTCACTTCTAAACAAAACAAAGCACTTGTAAAGAACATTGATCTGTCCTTTTTTTTCCCCCCCAGAACTTAGATGGATGAAGACTGCAACATCAGCAAGTTTAACAAAGTTAAGTCTGCCAGCTGCAAACCATTCTTCAAAGCTATTTCTCTCATTCTACAGAAACCAGACTTTTTTCTTCTTGCTTCATAATACATTTCAATTTTGATGCACCTAAAGGCAAGTGCATATTCAAATAAAGCAAAATAAACTGGGAATTAACATTATCAATTTTTAATATTTATATCCTCTTACTCACGATGACAACCAGACTCTAATTTTGTTTTATTCCTTTTTTTTAATAAAGAACACCATCCCCTTGATTAGAGGAAAATTAAGAAGTTTATAACCACAAGCCCTGCAATTTCTGCCAAATTATTCTGCTGGCACCTCTTGATTACCTGTGGATTCATTATCCTGTTTAATGTGGCAAAAAAAAAATTCTCATAGGATCATAGAATATCCTGCAGGACTTTTCTATGTGTAACTTCCTATTTATTTATTGTTGATGTGTCTTTGCCATCCAAAAATTTTTGAATTATGGAGCTAACAGGGTTTTTTTAGCAAATGATGTATTCTTGGTTAAAAAAAATGTAGAACAAATTGGAGGTATTGCAAAGATAATCAATGAACAAATACACTCATGAGACACAGAAATTAATAAAAAAAATTAAATGTGCTAAATATATCGACTACTTTGCCTCTTATGAAAGATCAAACTTAATGACATTTGCTTACTAATCTTTCATTTTTCAAGTAAACATGGGCAGAATATATTGGACCAATATCCTGTTCCCTATCTCTTGATCTCAGGGACAAAATGAATTCTTTGGTTTCTACAGGGGGACATCCCAGATGCACTTCCCCAAGAAAAGGGTTCAGGTGTCTGAGAAGTCTGGGAGGATAAAAGAACAAAGAATTTGTAGGTTCCAGCTCTTTTTGGGTTTTTCCTACTAAATATTCCCCTCCCCTCTGTCTCCCTGGGAATAGGATGGTGATATCCAACTCTCTTTTGCTGTAGGGCAAAGGTGGGCACAGCAGATAAATCATTCCTAGGAGTATAAAACCAAGTAAATTATTTGGATCATCACACCTGAGTCTTGATCCTGTGCCATGGGCAATCATGAAGAGGTAAGAACTACTCCATATCCAAACAAATTGAGAATTTTATCCAAATAAACAGCACAACAACACTTTCATAGAGAGCTGAAAGTCATCCAGAGAAGAAGGAGACAAACTGCAGTAATTTCTCCAGCTGTCAAAAGGCACTTGACAGAATTAACCAAAATTAGTGTGGATATCTCCAGTTTCTGAGTAAATGTGGCTTTAGTTCTCATTTTGCTTTCATAATTGGAACAAGACGCGGTGAAATTGTCTGGACGCCTCCGTGTTGGAAATAAATTAGTTCCCCTTCATAGTCTCTTAAGAAAAGGGACTTAGCAAACCATTCTGCTTTCTGCTTATTTACTGAGGCTCTGCAATTACAACCAGGCAAATAGGACTTGCTAAGTAGCGAGAATACAAATGGACAATTTAATCTCTGAGGGGCTGCCTTTGGGCACAGACAATAATTCAGCTGCACACACCTATTTGCATTAATTTCATCAGGCTGGAACATCAGAGCTCTACCACAACATAAGCAAACGTGGTTGGGACTGAAAGAAGTGCCATGAGGGGAAGGTTTCAGATTCTCAGGTGGGTGGGATCATCTGAGATGACCTAATTCTGCTCAGGATCCTCCTCCAGGGAATCACAAGCATCAGTTTGACTGAAATGCACAGGGATTTTCCTCCAAAAAGGGGCATCAGGCTTGCTGAAGATGGATTGGTGCAAAGGAATGATGGAAGCATGGATTGGGTGTTGGGATCCAGACTGACCATGAGATTGCCAGGGGCAAACACGAGATAAAGAGTTTTAACCAAATCTACCTCCATGTGCTTCTCCCCACCTCAAAAATCCAAGTTTTCCATGTCAGATGGGAATGATCTTTATGGGAACATTCCTCATCAGGCCTCCAACCCTTCTTCCTTTTATTTTTTATTTTTCATATTTGTATCCTCATTTCCCTCACCTCAAAATCTTTAGGATAATGGATTATCTTCCAGTAACTCCAATATTATTTTGCTCTCCCTCCCCCCTTAACCCCACTGACCTCTCAGTTCATTTCACTGAGGCTGTTGGGGCTCATCTCCCTGCAAATCCTTTTCTCTCTCTGCATCCCCTCCTACATTTTAGCTTTCCTGAGGTTCCCATCCCATATATAACAAAATCCCATCAGCATATTGAACAGCACTATCATCTCCCCTGAACTCAAAGTAAAGAATAGTTATTACCCAACCAAAGGCATGAAATACACTTTGCACTCAGGAGCTTTGATTTTGAAGCTCATTAGACTCACCTTGTTTCCCTGAAATTCATCTTGATTTATGAACACCAGGTGTACCCACCATGGTGAAACAGGTATCTCACACATCACTTCTCATACACTTAACTGGGGGGGCTTTTTTGTTCCAAAAGACCCCAAATTTGTTTATTTACTTCTTTCTTTGCTTTGTTTGTTTGTCTTTAGGGAAAGCAACAAATAATACTCTTTTCTCTGGGAAGGTAATAACTTCAGGGCAGTCTCTTGAGTATTCATATTGTTCAGGAAGTAAAATAATTTTTCACATAGTTAATAGAAAAAGGAAGTTAGAGGTCAAGAGTCAAGCATCCATTGATGTTCTAATATTCTATTTCTTTATTGCCTTTGTTTGCAGTGAGAGAACAAAATTACAGTTACTGCAATTTTTTGAAATAAAATTGGAATATAGTGTTGGTAGATTGATGACTCTCGGCACTCAAAGTCCTTGAAAAAGCCCTCAAATAGAAAATGCTGAAAGGAGACCCTCTCCTATT
Source organism: Calcarius lapponicus (assembly GCA_039654755.1). Lineage (NCBI taxonomy): Eukaryota > Metazoa > Chordata > Aves > Passeriformes > Fringillidae > Calcarius > Calcarius lapponicus. The sequence continues at coordinate 11,575,926 of CM077464.1, read as the reverse complement.
AAAGTCAAAATAAATTCTAGTGATGGCTTCCCAAGTCCAGAATTTCAGAGTATTCTAAGTGTTCTTCAAACAGATTTGATGATGCACTTCAAACCTTGACTCTGACAGAAAGAAAAGTCGTGTCTCTGGTCCATCTTCTCTCCATAACTTGGCACTCAAAATCCTTGAAGAAACCCTCAAATAAAAAATGCTGAAAGGAGACCTTCTTCTATTAAAGTCAAACTACATTTCAGTGATGGCTTCTCAAGTCCAGAATTTCAGTGTGTTCTAAGTGTTCTTCAAACAGATTTGATGATGTGCTTCAAACCTTGACTTGGACAGAAAAAGTCTTGCCTCTTGTCCATGTTCCCTACATGACCCCAGAGCTTCTTTTTGGTGATTTTTTGCCTTTTCACTGCTCTTCCCTCAAAATATGAAGAATCCAATCATAAAAACTCCAGCAGAGTTTTTTTTCTCTTCTTTCTCACTTCTTTCCACCACCCCTTTCAATGAATTCTTGTGCTGGTCACTTCTGCAGTGCTGCTGACAGAGTGGGGGACTCTTACCCGGTAATCACCTGCACAGCTGAGGTGTTAGCTCCCTTCTTCACTCCTAAATTTCCTTTATTTTTACTTCAAGGAATATCTTGAGCATTTGTGCTTGGAATTCTGATTCGCTGAGTGGGCTTTAAGTTCCCTGGAATTTTCTAGATCTGGCTGTACAGGAGTGTTGTGGTTTAAACCAAGCCTGGAGCTCAACACCACACACATGCTCACTTACTTCTGATCCTGACAGGATGTACGGAAAATAAAAGGGAGGGTAGAAGTGAGAAAACTCACAGGTTGATAAAGGAACAGTTTAATAATTCAAATAAAATAATAATTGTGACAAAACCCAACAATAACAACAACCAGAACCATAGCAACAATAACCATAATCATACCCTTAATACAATATAACGCAAAGGGGAATAATTTTTAAAGCAGAGCGAGCACAATAAACCTGCAGAAAAACAAATGATGCAAATGAAAAACAATTTTTCATGACCAACCAAGCAATGCCCAACCAGTCCCCAGGCAGCCATCCCTGGCCAAATTTCCCATTAGTTCATATGCTGAGCATGATGCCACAGGGTCTGGAATACCCCTTGGGCCAGTTGGAATCAGAAGAGAAAAGACCTCGACTCTGTGCAAGTGCTGCTTAGAAATAACTAAAATGTCACTGAATTAGCAATCCTGTTTTCAGCACATTTCCAAAATTTAAGCTCATATTAGCAACCATGAAAAAATTAATGCTGCTCCAAAAAGATTCAGCACATGGGGTTTTTAATGTGAAGGGGACAGGAAGGGTATCTTGTTCCCTAGAAGTCTTAATTCCTTAGAAGTCTTAATTCCTTAACACCCCCATTGGGACAGACAAGAACAGAAGTTGGCTACCATCATAATGGGGTTAAATTAACAGGGATTTGTGACTTTTGTATGTTTTTCTCCCTTGTGTCATTGCAGAAATGCCTCCTGACTTCATGGACTCTTTGCACAGAATTCACCACAATAAAACTGGCCTCAGAAATACATCATTCACAACACCAGGTTAGATTTGATTTACTTCCTGGAACCAAATTCCTAACCAGTTCCCAGGGAGCTGCAGTCATTCAGGGGAACATTCCTTTTCCATAAAAAACCTACCAGGACTTTCAAAAATCCAGTCTCTTCAGTAGAGTCCCAAAGGCATTTCTGGGGGCTGTTCAGCGTCCTGAATTTCCAGGAAGGTCATTAAGCTGGAACATTTTAAGTTGCTAATAAATTTTAAGTTCTTTGTCCTGTAAATAGAATCCAAGAGAAATTAGGATCCTCTTGCAGTGACTTAATATAGACACTGTCCCACAGCAGTAAATCTTTTCTATGTGCAGTGATTAGAGCTGTGATTTAGGATCATTTCAGCCACCTACAGTAAATAACAAGGCTTTTCAGTGGTTGTTACGCTGTCATATATCCTGCAGCCTTCCCACTCAATTCTTTTTTGGGGATTGATTTTAGGGGACGTACAGGAGATTGTCTGGAATGGCTGACACTCTCCTTTTCCTGGATCTGTGTCACAGACACATCTACAAAGGCTGCCAGGCTCCCTGCCCAAACAAAGAGCAAGTCCCCTTCAGGAAAGCATCCAGAAGCTGCTGGCAAGATAAACTCAGCTCCAGACAATTGGCTCCAAGCAGTTATGGATGTGAACCGTGTCTAATTCTGGTGCCCCTCATCCAAAGTAATCCTTCAGTACCATCCCAAAAAGATTTGTGCATTCCAACACTTTTATTTCCAACCTATAAATGTGTGAATCAAGGAATGAAATGTGCCCTTGTTGTCATCCCATAGAGACGGAGCTCTGGAGTGTTACAATGTGGGATTCACATTCTCTGAACCTGAGAGAAGCAGAGAAGAGAATGATCAAAACAATTCTTATCTCATTTGCTGTGCCTGTGTCATGCCAAAGTGGAGTGCATTGTGGAAGGTTGTTTACCTGAAGGGAATTGGTAACTGGATTCTGGTGTGAGTGTTTTGATTCATTGGCCAGTGGAATCCCTGTGTGTGTAGGGACTGTCACTGACAGTCACGAGATTTGGGGCAGTTGAGTTGTGCAGATTCAGTTTAGATGGAGTGTAAAGAGTATAGAATATTATTGTAAAATAAAGTAATTAATTACCCCTCTGATAAGATGGAATCCTCCTCATATTCCTCCCTGCCACGGGGGTTGCTTTGATTTCCAGTATTACAACTCTGTGCCCTCACATGAACAAAGAAACCTCCAGCAATTCCATTTCAGTGGCTCTCCAAACCATCTCTGCCTCTCCCCACCTTCATTCCTCACTCAAATATGGAATCACAGAATCACTAAGGTTGGGAAAACCCTCCAAGACCATCAAGTTCAAGGTGTGCCAAATCCCCAATTTGTCCCCAGCCCAGAGCACTGAGTGCCACCTCCAGGTGACACCTCCAGGGATGGGGACTCCAAACCTCCCTGGGCAGCCCCTGCCAAGGCCTGAGTGCCTTTGCCATGGGGAAATTCCTGCTGTTTTCCAACCTGATCCTCCCCTGGAGCTAATTCAGACCATTCCCTCTCCTCCTGTCTCTGTCCCTGGGAGCAGAACTCCACCCCAACCCTGGCTGTCCCCTCCTATCAAGTTCTCTGGAAACCCAGGGCACTGGGAATATTTCCCTGTCTGCTCTGGGGTGCCCTGACCCCCAGGGCAGCACTGACTTTGACCCTCATCCATGGAGAAAGTTTCCCAGACTTCCAGATAGACCAGAATCCACAAAAGTGTGAAATAGATTATAGAGAGCAGTGTAGGTGTGTCACTTGGTGAGAAATTGAGGTTTTTTGGGATTTTTAGTGTGGTGTGGATGGAAGCAAGATGGAGGGCACAGGGTGTCATCCTGGGTTTCTTCTTCATGCTGCTTCTTCCTCCTTCTCCATGGGTTTGGGTGGCATTTTGTAATTGGGCAGAAAAGTCCCCATTGCAGCTCTGTGGGATCAGTTCTTGGGTTAAAAGGGAAAATAATCCAGGTGTCAGTTCTTCATTGGACAGTTCAGTCTGAAAAGCCCTTGGAACAAGAGATTGTTGGCCATTTTGTGCCTTCTAATGAAAAGCTGCTGAACTCCCAGCAGTGAGACTGTTTTACTGGTAAGAAATAATAAACACCTGAGTGTGAACATGAAATAACATCTCAAGTGCCTTCAATCCTGACACAGAGAAACCACAACAAGGTTCTGCACAAAACCAAACTCAGAATCAACAAATTCCTTCCTGTGCTGCCAAAAACTTCCAAACTTTTGTGTAGAAAACCAAAAGTGAGAAGAACAATTTGTCTGAGATTGATTCCCTGCTTTGTGTCAGCAATACTAATAAAGCAAATTTTGTGTATTTTCCCTGGAAGATGCAATAATGGAAATAAGAGGGCCGTGTCTAAATGGAAGCTGTGTTTCCTGAAAATATTTTTCTCTTTGTTCTCCATCAGCTGCTGAAAAAGTGCAGTTGAAACTTGTTTTTTTTTTTCTTTATTGCTGTGTTCTGGAATAGAAAGTATTTAAAAATTTATATTGAATAAGAGAGTTAGATCTGCCAAATTTAAAATAAAGGGAAATGTAGGTGTTGAGATAATAACACAGCAAATATTCAGGTATTTTTTTTCTTTAATAGATTGCTTTAAATTCTAATTAGAAAGAAAAATAATGGGTTTTGGGTGTTCTTTTTCAAAAAGAAGTTTCTACACTTCCTTTTCAGCTCTACAAGTCACTGCTTTAGGAATTAAAAGGAACAGATTCTTAGAGAAACAAAGGTAAGACTGTGAGGCAGCTACACATAATTTCAGGTTAAATTGCCTTCAGCCTGTCTTCTATCACAGCTGCTTTTAGTGCTTATTGGGATGTGGAAATGTCTCTGTAGTGGCTAAAAATAAAGCACACTCCAGCAGGGATGGAATGAAAAGCCATTTTTGTCTGTGTTTAAAGTACTCTGCAATTCACACACTTAAGTCATAGCTGAGATTTTATTAGGTGGAAAGCGAAACCTCTTTTTTTTTTTTTTTCTTTTGGAACTTCTAGGAGCAAAATGGTTTTTGAGAAAGAAAAACAATGCAATTTTAGGTTTTAAATGGAACAAAAACTATGACCTTTTCAATTATTGCAATGTTCAAAACTTTATTTATTTAATATCAGGCATAAAATAATACACAATGTGTATAGAATATATACAGTATATACCTTTTAAAAGAGGACCAAAAGGTAACAGTTAGAATTAAACATAAATATTTTGACATTGGAGGAACTCTTGATCCAAAATTTACCTTGCCCTTTACATTTTCTTCTTGCCTTTCACTTCTCAAATCTGTGTAGCTCCATGAAAAGTTTGGCCTTGAGTCAAGTTTTTTGTTGTTTTTATTTTTTTTTTCATGAAAAGTATTTTACTGGATCATTTCCATGGATTTCAGCACCTGGTTTTGATGGAAAAAGTAAAGATTGTCCTCTGGTTGAGTGTTTATTTATTCAGGTGTGTGTCTGGAGAAAGTTCTACCTTGTTCCTTTCCTTTTGTAGATGGTTTGTACAACACATCACAGTTTTTCAGACTAAGTCAGAAAATTTTACGTTCAGAGCTCTTTTTTATATATTGACTCTAATTCCACATAGCCAAACTTTGTGAGACATTGATTAGAAAATTTTATTAACAAACAAAATGGCTTAAAACATAATAGAAACTATTTCATCCCTCAAAATGGACAACCTTGGCTTTTGAAGGGGTGTTTCTTCCTTTTCTCTGACCCCAGAGGAACAGGTATTTAAAATGGCCAGAGCATATAATTTTTCAGTTCACTGAATCAAGGTAAAATCAGTTTAAGTCCACTTTCTAAGCATTTTGTCTGCTGCTAATTTCAATATTGGTTGTGGGTTGTGTTTTCTTCTGAGGAGAGGGATTTTGAAAGAATTTTCTTTGTTTAGTGTTTTGAGGGTTTTTTTTTTAATATTTCCTTAATTTTTTCTTTTTGAAGGTGTGACAAATCTTTTCTTCACTTATCAAGGTTATTTTCTTCACAATGGTAAAACATCATAACCCATATAATGCATGGAAAAAGGTGTGGTGGTGTTGTCAGCCAGCCAAGGGGAATGCAGAGAACAGCACCTCAGTTTTTAAACTTCCCACTTTTATTTTGGATTTCTGAGGTTGCCAGCATGATTTATTTCACTATTTCCTGTGTCTTTCCTATGCCAAAAATGTCTATTAATGGGAGAGCAAGAAGTGAGTGGCTTTCATTCTTTATCAAATGGCAAAATCCATTTTGCATTGATAAAACAAGGAATAATGGATAGAAATTAAAATAAATTCAGGGAAATTAGGTCAGATATTGGGAAAAAATTGTTCCCTGTGAGGGTGAGGAGGCCCTGGCACAGGGTGCCCAGAGAAGCTGTGGCTGCCCCTGGATCCCTGGAAGTGCCCAAGGCCAGGTTGGACAGGACTTGGAGCAACCTGGTTGTAAAATTTTAAAAGAAATTTATGTTAAAGGAACTGCATCCTTTCATGTTTTTACTTGAGTAGAAACTGATCAAAATCACATCCAGAGCTTGAATTTTTAATAATCACATACAGATCTACAAAATTAGAACAGACATTTAAAGAAGTCAACAGTGTCAACAAGAATCATCTTTACTGGAAGTCAAACAACATTTTTTTCAATATATTTTGTTTCATTTTAAGCTTTTCTCAGTCATTATGTTTTTCTTTTGATTCCATTATTGGCTGAGAATATTAAAGTATAATAACCAAACACATTTTGAACCTTTTTCCACAGGGACAAGACAATGCAAGTTTGCTGTAATATACTAAAAACCAAATATCTGTTTATGCTTTTTTGTTTGTTTTAAAGAATGCTAATGATAATTGGTGGAATACAGTCACAGAGGACTGAAAAAATACTTAAAATAGTTGAAAATTTGGTATGTGATAACTGGTGATAACACTGCTTCCCAAACTGGACATGTCTTTCTCATTATTAATTTTTTTTTAGTGTCAGACTGCATTTTTTATTCTTTGTTTGGAAAAAAATCCTGTTGAAGGGTTTTTCTCTTATTTTTGACTGGGATCCATCTCACTCAGCTACAGAGACCTGAAAGCCCGTGGGTGTTGGAAAGTTTGGCTTTTCCAGAGTGGTGATTCCAGGTATAATTTCCAATGGAATCAGACAGAATTGCTGAGCCTGGCAGGGATTTCTGGTGAACATTTATTCCTGGCCAATTGCCCTGCATTGATCAGAGCCTCAACTAGAGCAGGACTGTGGCATTCACATTTTCTGAAAAATCCCTTCCCCTGGGATTTTTCTCCTGGGAAGCTGAGAAGCCTCAGAGAAAAAGGAAAACAATAATTACCTGATTTGCTTCTCCTGTGTTTTCCTCCTTTGGAATGTGTTTGGAGATTGTTTACCCACAGGTGATTGTTTCGTTGGATTCCGCTGTGAGTTGTTTTCACTCTTTGGCCAATCAGGACCAAGCTGTGTTGGGATTCTGGAAAGAGTCAGGAGTTTTCATTATTATCTTTTTAGCACTCTGTAAGTGTCCTTTCTGTATTCTTTAGTATAGTATAGTATAGCATTCTTTAATATAATACAGTATTATAAAATAATAAATTAGCCTTCTGAGAACATGGAGTCAGATTCATTCCTCCTTCCTTCCTCTGGGGGGCAATGAAAATACAATACAGGACCTCGTCCAAACTGCTTTTGAACCTCTCCACGGATGGAGACTCCACAACACCCTGGGGCAGCCTGTTCCTGTTCAGCTGCCCTCTCACTAAAGACGAGTTTTCTTATGCTTAAACTGAATTTCTGCCTTATTTGTGGTATTATTGTATGTGGTCTTTTCCGGGTCCCCAGGACGAAGGAGGAATTGATGAATCTGACTCCATGTTCTTAGAAGGCTATTTTATTATTATATTATATTATATTATATTATATTATATTATATTATTATATTATATTATATTATATTATATTATATTATATTATATTATATTATATTATGCTATAATAAAATGATACTAAAGAATAGAGAAAGAATACAGACAGAAGGCTTAAGAGGATACTAATGAAAAACTCGTGACTAACTCCTCAGAGTCTGGCACAGCCTGACCGTGATTGGTCATTAATTAAAAACAATTCACATGTTGGATAAACAATCTCCAAACCATATTCCAAAGCAGCAAAACAGGGAGAAGCAATCAGATAATTATTGTTTTCATCTTTCTCTGAGGCTTCTCAGCTTCCCAGGAGAAGAAAACCTGGCAAAGGGATTTTTCACAAAATATGACAGTGGCAATGGTATTTATAGTATTTTAGTTTCTGCCCTAAAAGTGCCCAGGGCCAGGCTGTGTTCAAACCCTGAGAATGTTCAACTTTCTGTGCTAACAAACACTGACCTCCAAGAGATCACTACATTTAACCTAAAGCTATAGAAAAAACTTCCAAAATTTAATAATAGAACTAAGATCATAAATCTATAGTTTAAATAAAAGTCTATAATATCACATAATAATAAACATTTTAAAATACAATAATACATATATATATAACAAAATGGAAGTTTTAAAACAAAAACCAAACCTTCTTCTTCACCTTGTTCTTCATAAGTTTTAGTATTATATAATTAAAATTTAAAAATTTTTAGTATTATATAATTAAGGAAAAAAAATCCACTAACCACAATTAGTTAGTTTTAAAATTAAAAGTAAAAATAATTTGTGCATCATTTCTTAATTACATAATTTATCCTTAAAAACCTCATAAAAGTACAGGTCTACTTTTTAATTCATTAAAATAAAATTTATTACAATAAAACACTCTAAAACTCACAATTTATGAAACTATAATATGAATATAAACTAATAAACATTTAAGTCCAAACAAAAAATACCATCTCACAGATTTAATCCCAACCTTAACAACAACAACAAAAAACAACAACAACAAAAAACCACTTAAAAATTAAAACTCCACAAGGCTGGATGGGGCTTGGAGCAGCCTGGGATAGTGGAAGGTGTCTCAGGGTAGAAGGCTGGAATGAGATGAGTTTTCAGGTCCCTTCCAACCCAAACCATCATCCCCAAGGACTCCAAGGGAATTTTCTGCCAAGTTACTTTCCAACCTGTTGGTCCCTGGTGCATCCTTCTGCATGGAGTTATTCCTCTTCAAGGACTAAAATTAAATTTAAAACTCACTCGAATTTGACACTGAAATATTAAGATGTTGCTGCATGAATCACTCTCGTGGCAATGTACCTGCATCTAATTCCTCTGGGCTTTAATGCATTGCAACAGGAAGCAAGTGCTTATACACCTTTCAAGGGCTGGAACTAATCAGTCTGCTAAAAATCATAGAGAATATGTATGAAGGTAAAAAACCTCAGTCATTAATCCTTTTTCTGTTTCTCAGAATTACCAGAGCTTCCAGATCCAGTCCATTTTAAATAACCTCAGCCTGATTTTTGATGCTGTTGTTTGCTTCAAGCTCCTTTAATCTTTGAAGAAAACTGTTCCAGTCAGAAAATTGAATGGATCATCAATGAATTAAAATCTAAAGAGGGAAATGAAGCTCTGCTGGTCTGACTGTCCCTCCCACTGCCTTCATTATTTAATGCAACACTTGAGAAGTCGCCTAAACTGATGGGAAATTACAAATCCCCTCAGTGCATTGAGCAGTAGGGGCAATTCTATTTCCAGGGCAGTTTTTTGATCAGAACCCTTCCTTCCATACAAACAGGTGTGTGCTTAAGTTATTTTGCTTTTCAGAGGGCAGAAATTCACCCCTTTAGTTTATTCTTCATGCTTGAATGAGTCTCACCTCCAGCAGGAGCTCTGAGACCTTCTCAGTGGAAAGGAGAGCTTGGTTCGAACAGCACATCACACACCAAAGCTGCTCAGAAGGAGAAAGTTTTGCACAAGACTGGGATGGAGAATGGCAGGTAAAGGTTCTCCCTCTTTTCGGGTGTTTTCTTTGTGGGGTCTGAGCCAACATGTGACACCTTTGGTAAACTGAGAGAAAGTTTCTCCTAGAGCAACCCCACAGAAACCAAAGGAACTCTCTGTGGAAGGTGTTCTGCTCCCAGAGAGCAGAGACAAAGATATTTTGATCTGTGAAAGATCTAAATTTTGATCTGGGCAGGAGCATATCCTGCTGCACCAGGACAGGGGGATTAAAAGGCTTGTGGTAGAGTGAGGGACAGATCCTTTATCTGGCACCTTTTGGCACTCATTCACTCCTTTGACAGTCTGTGTTTTCCATTCTGTGGCCTTCAGCTGCCATCAAATGTTGTATCTGATGGTGCTCACCCTTGTGTGGGGTGATGCCACTCCACTGTCCCATCCAGGAGTGTGCAAAACAGGTTTCTTCTCATATTTGAGGCTCGATTGTTCCTTCATCTAGTAGGTCAATTTATTATCACTGTTTTCTCCTCCTTTTTGTAGGCAACCTTCATGCAGGGCCCTGGAAGGGATTGCACTTAGATGTGACTGTGTTTTGAGTGTGGTTTTGTACCAAATGATCTTCAGAAGTCCTTTTAAATATAAATCAGTCTCTGTTTAGGGCCTGAAGCCAAGCCAGGAATATAAAAGCTGTAAATCCAGGCGGTAATTCTTAGCAGGCATTGCTGGGATGGTGCTCTGTGGGTGACAAGGTTCCACAGTTTAGATCAAAATGAGTAATGGGTCTGTCCCCAACTTGCAGGACATCCCTGCACTTAATGGGGCACAGACAATGGGAGGGGAAGAGGAAAACAGGACAGAGCTACAGGCCCCAGATGAAAATTTTCTTGCCTTTTCTAGTAAAGTTTCCCTCAGATAAGTGAATTCTGTGAGCCTGGGGCCTAAAGCTCATCCTATTTATTGAACACCTGAGTGCTTTGTCATGGTTCTCATTCCGCAAGGCAACACAGATGGTTCAGACACATTTCTCTGTGATTCCACAGTCTGTGATTCCAGCAAGGCTTTTGTTATTATCCCAGAATGGTTTGGATTGGGAGGGACCTTAAAAATAATCTGTTCTACACCTTCCACTGTCCCAGGCTGCTCCAAGCCCTGTCCAACCTGGCCTTGGACACACCCAGAGATTCAGGGGCAGCCCCAGCTCCTCTGGGTAACCTGTTCTGGTGCCTCATCACCCTCACAGCTGAGAATTTCTTCCTCATAGATGAGTTGAATATCTCAGTTTTTACTTTAAACCTCTCCCATTTACACCCACCTGTTGGAACCCTGGCTGCTGAGAATTTCAGATTTCTGTGCTGCCAGGCACTGACCCCCAAGAGAACACTGCATTGACCTGAGGCCATGGAGAAGCTTCCAAAATGGAATGACAGAACTGGGATTGTGGGTGTGGAGTTTGAATAGAAGTGTGTGATATCACAGGGTGGGAAACTTCGGGTTTAAGGTCTCAGAATAGAGTAACAGATATAAAGCAAGATGGAGGTTTGGGGTGGAGGCTGGTCCTTCCTCTTCATCTTCTCCTCCATGGATTTGGGTGGTTTTGTGTACTTGAATAAAAAAGTCCCCATTGCAGCCATGGGTGGTTGGTTATTGAGTTAAAAGTGAAAATAATTGAGGTGTCATTTCTTAATTGGACAGTTGATCCTTCAAAGGCCTTGCAGAGAGAGAGATGGGGCTCCATTTTTAGTTTGTGAGAGTGAAGTGCTGCAGAGCTCAGGGTTTGTGAGAGTGTGACAGAGATAAGAACTGATAAACATCTGAGTCCCAACAAGAAATACCATCTCACACATTTAATCCTGACCTTGGCAGAAGAAAAAAGAAGAATCGACACCTACCCATGTCAAAAGTCACCCTCCCTCCTTTTCCACAGCCCCATTTAGGAACTGGAAGGAACTCCAAGGTGTCCCCAGAGCCTTCTCTTCTCCCTGAATATTCCCAGCTCCCTCAGCTTGGCTATTGAAATTGGCTTTATTAAAACCCCAGCCCGGTGTTAAAACCAGCCTGATTTCTTCTCATACAGGATCCAAGCTAAACCAGGTTTTTTTATGAGGACACCACATCTACGTGGCACAACTGAAATCAAAACAGTGGTTAAAATCAAAACAGACCCAGTTTTTAAGGCCTTGTTAGAAAACACCAATAAAATACCCACCTAAATATATTCTTGAAAATATCAGAATATATTCCACACTCCTGTCTGCTGTCCTCTGTGCTATGAAATGCATCCCCTGGCACCAGTGGCTCTATGTCAGCATCTCTGCCTGTACAGACAACAGAGCACAGGACAGAAAAAGGAAAATTTTCTTTCTGCAGGAGATAATGTAAACAAATATAGCAGAGAAACCCCCTTTTTGCTTCCCCTCTCAATTTATTTTGATCCAAGCTGTCCTACTTCATCTATTAAGCATCTGTTCCTAATCTCTGTCTGAACAGGATCTTGCTTTAAGCAGACTCTCAGTTCTTGTGCACAGAAGGGAATAACTTGATTTACTTTGTCAGAGTTCTTGGAAATTCCTGACCCCCTTAAACTAAAGTTACTCTAATTTCTGTCTGGGGCAAACTATGTAAAAATCTTGCAAATTTGTAGTGTTTGGGTCTCAGGTAGGAATCAAAATTTTGCAACCACAAATTCGATTTTCTCTCTGCACAATTCCTGGTGTGAAAGGAAGGGAATGTAGGGATAAAGTGTGAAATAAAAAGAGAAAACCTCAAGGAACTGGATGCATTTTTTTGGCATCATGATTCTTGCATCCCATGATTTTCTGCTGGTCTTTGTATCTATTTTACCTTTTTATGAGAAGGGAGAGGGACTGGAGGTGATGAGCACCTGGACTGGAAGGATGCAGCCATTGGAGGTGCATAAAACCAAGGGAGGAAGCATTTTTAAGTTCCTCAGATTTTCCTGAGCAAAAAAAGGACAAATTGTCTAATCTGGCTCTGCTTCATTTCATCCACATGCAAAATGGGGACTGCAATATTAATTTCTCAGCAGTGTATGAAGCACTGTGTCAAATTGGGGAAAACACATCACAGAATAAAAAAAGGCTCTGCACATCAAGATAACATTTTTGATAATAAAAGGGACAGTTCCAAAATCCTCTGTTTTATCTCTTTGATAAACTCACTTGAATCCAACCTTTATTTGCAAAGTGGCCACAAAAATACGAGAACAAGAGGGTGATGAGCCTCTGACAAAAAATCTGTCTTGGTTTGAACAGACAGGTGTCTGCTAAGGAAGGCAGGAGCCTCCCTTGAAATGGAAAATATGAACCTCCTCCTTCCAAATTATTAAAAATTTGAAATTAAGGGGCTCTCAGGCAAACGTGTGGGAATAGGAATAACAGTTCTTTTGTTAAAAAAATAAAAATGCAGTAATACAAAACAACACTGCCAGAGTCAGCACATGCCCTGTCCCCTGTGTGTCAGGGGGTGGCACAGCCCCATCCCATGGGGGCTCAGCCCTCCTGCAGTGCCAGCTGTGGCTCTGCTGCAGCAGGGATCCTGCACAAGGGGGGAGTTTTCCTCTGCAGCTCCAGGGCTGCTGCAGATGGGCCTGGGCTCCCTCTGGCAATGCAGGGCAGCAGAAAGCTGCTCCTCTGGCAATGCAGGGGGCAAAGGCTGCTGTGCTGCTCCAGGCTCAGATTGGATCCAGGTAGGAATGCTTGGCTCCTGCCCTGGGCGCAGCATCTCCCCATGGGATGCTGGAATTGGATCAGCCCTGCAGGGACACTCAGTGGCCATGGACAGCAGAGATCTCCTGGAGGGAGGATTGGCTGTGGGAGAGATAAAGGAAAAACTGCCCCATGGACAGAGAGAACTGCCCCAGCTCTGACAGATGGGGACAGAATGCACACATTACCTTGCGATCTAGGACAAAACTCTCTCTCTGAATGGCCTTGCTTTGACACAGTGGGACTGAGGAAGTTGTATTTTAAATTTTAAATGCTGTTTTCAAGGCTGAAGAGGGGAATGGAAGCAAAACCCCAAACCCCAGGTGTCTGCAGGTGCCTTTTGTGCCAGCAGGCTGCTGCAGCCTCTCAGGAAAATGTCACCTCCCTCTCCTGGGCTCACAGTGACTTCAGAGGTTTAAGAGAGGGAGAACAAATGTTTGACAGCCTCAAACTCCACGGATCAGAGATGTAATGAATATTGTTTTACAGTGATATTTTTAGGCTAAATGAAAATAGGTGGGAGTCAGTGCTGGCAGAGGAATATTTGCTTGCAAAGGTGATTGATGCAGTTTAATTAAAATAGATCCTCCCACGCAAGTCCCTCCCCTCCCATCAAAACCCTTCTAGAAATTACTATTTATTGTTTATACACAGCCAGAGGTTTTTATAGCTCGTTCTTGGCCTGATCAACAGTAGGTTTGACCTTGGCTTTGAAAGAAGTGGGGTTTAGGGTTAATAAATTTTATAATTTTCCGTTTCATTCCTCTTCTCATACAAAAGTTTGTTTACTTTCTCCTTTCTATTTCTCCTCAATCATCCATGTAATATCTTATTTTGTTTTGTTCTACTTTATTTTCCTTCTATAGCACTCTTATTTCTTTCCTTACCTTCTTCAATTTAATATATGCTCTGTCAGTGTTTGCTCCACAGCTCAGTATATTTTACATTATCTGAATTAGATTTCATTTCTACCTATAACATTGATCTTGCATTTAAATTGTTCCTGTTTTCCTTCATCTGGCTACTCCTAATTCCTGAAACTTTCATCCATTAGCTTGAAATATACATTTTTCAATACCGTAGTCATAGTTATTTATAAAAATATCCAAAAAACCTGCAGACAGAGAGCAGATCTTTCCATAAATCAGCGACCCAGATTTGCTCTGAGCTGTTTTTAGATGGAGCACATTTACTGTGACAACCCTTAATTTATATTGGGAAAGATGAAAATGTAACAAGAACTGGGACTGGAAAAAAATTATATTTAAGCCCCTTTCCCTTGTGTTTAGAAAGGTCTTCCCCCCAGAAACAACAAGAAAACACAGTTGTAAGACCATTAAAAAACTCAAACAAATTTAGATTTATCACCTCAAGACCTCTCTTTCCCCTAAAATTTATTATTTTCCTCACTTTTTTTCTGCCCTTAGTGCACCTTGACTGGCAAGACTTTCCCTGGATCACGGCCTATCAAGACTGAGGACTTTTGGGAAAAGGGAAAGTTCAGTTTAAACCAGCAAGAAGAATGGGGCCACAACAACCCCAGACAGGCATTGTTCCACACTAAAATATTTCCATTTTTCTGGAAACAGCAGGATGTTTCTGATAATTGTATTTTCCCTGCAGTTTGGCTGTGCAAAGGCAGCTCTCCCCGTTCGCCTGCTGCTCATTTGTGAGGTGGGAGCTGGGGAAAATTTTTCACTCTGGCTTTTGAAGCAGTGACATTTGAGCTGGGCTTAAACCTGGGCTTAGAAACGGGGCTGGGCTTGATCTGTCTCATAATTGTTGTGATTCCTCCTTACACAGTGTAGTGGCATCCAGGAGAAATCCTGCATTTCAAAAAGAAGACAGAAATATCTCCCCTTTTAGGACGTGTAGTCAATCTAAGTTAATTGTCTATAAATGTTCTTCAGCTGTGGGATGAGGGGTGTTAAGTCAAAATACCAGAATCACTGTTGTCAAACATTATGCAGCACACAGCTGGTATTTCACCAGAAATTTCAGTTAAATTAGGAGGAAATTACCCTCACAGTAAGGAATTTACTCCCCATATTTAATCTAAGTCTACTCTTTCATCTTAAGGCCTTTTTCCTGGTGTTATCACTGCATGCCTTTGTGTAAAATCCCTCTCCTTTTCCATAGGTCATGGTTGGGAGCAGTTTAAATTCCTATTGAACTTTGGATATCTTTCAATTTTCTCAATTTAGTGGTTTTTAACAAGGCTAGGCACATTCAATATATATATATATGTGTGCATGTGTATATATATATGTATATACACACACACATACATATATATATATGTATGTATATCCCCAAAATTCAGCTGCTTGTTTTACTCCCAGTGAATTAATTCTGGTGTTCTCTGATTTGGAGGGATGGAAAGATAAAAATAGGAAACTTCTCAACAATCCAGTTCAAACCCTGTTTGGCACAGCCTTGGTACTTCGTAATTCCCTTCAAAAATTTATTGTTCTGTGCTTTGAATGCAGCTGGCCTTTGCTCCCCTCCTCTTCTTGAGAGGCTGTCACAAAGCCCTGAAAGCCATAAATCCTGTAATTTCCACTCTATATGCTTTTATATTCCATTTCTACCTTTTTTATCCTGACCCTCAATGCCTTTTCATTTAAATTTCTCTCTTCTGCTTTCACCCAGCCTCTTCCCTCTCAGGCTTCATTTTTCAAGGCTGAAAGCATTCTCTGACTCCTGGAGAGTTTCCCATTCCCCTGGCCAGCCTGGACATCTCTGTATTTCCAGCCTGGCCTTTCAGGTTCAGTTGAAAAAGAGAGAGGTAAATATCCCTGATTATTGGAATTTTGCAGCAATGGTTATTTTTCACTCTGCTTTTGGCTCTGAATAATGAGTTTACTTTTCATTGTGGTGGGAATACTGGGATAAGGGTGCTGGACTAGATTTAGGGATGGAGCTGATGCCTGATGTGTGATGAAGATTAACAATGGCTAAAAACCATTTACCATTATATGGTTTTTCTCAATAAATCATGTGGTGAAGTTATGCCAGGCCTATTGTCAATGTGAAAGGGTTTAAATGAGGGAAAAGACAGAAAATGCTGCCAAACCCAGAGATCTTTCACCATAATTTGTTCATATCTCGGATCCAGGAACATGAACTGGCATTCTCAGCTGCCAGAGCATTCAGGGATGCAGCAACTCAAATTTATCCTGCTTTTCTCCTGGACACCTGTGTAATATCCAGAGTAATTCCAAGAGACATGTTTATTATTGCAAATACTGGCATGTGCTAAGAGATCTTCTGATCCAGGCATTTGATCTCTTTGTTTTACACAACAGAATTTTTCTATGAAGATGGTGTTGAGAAAAACTTTTGTTGTTGGCCTCTAGAATTGCACATGGAGGCTGGAAAACACCTTCATCAAAACAAAACAAGAAAAAGCAAAAAAAGTAGCAAAACTTCAACACCAAATGTACTGAAATTATCAGAGAATCAAAGATTGGGTCAGGTTGGGACACTAAAGAAAATATTTCCTGGCTCTCTCAGGCTTAGGTCTGAGTCAGAAACATGGTGTGTAATTCAGGATTCATGAATTAAAGGAAACAGAAGAAAAAAAAAATAGGGAGAAAGAAAAAGTCAGGCAGAAAATCTCTGTTTATCTCTCGTGAGCTAAAACTATTACCAGCATGCCAGGAAAAAAGGTATTATTGTGTTATTGTTTTGAGATGAAACATTAGAGTTCCAGCGCTCGGCAGTATAACATTTTCTACCCATGCTGAAATTGTAAAAATTATAGGATTTGGAAACCTGAGGTAAATAATCACAGAGTCATTTGGGCTGGAATAGATTCTTTAGGTTATTGAGTTCAACCACAAACTTCCCTCTGCCAGGTCCAGCAGTGTATATAAATAAGAAATGCAATATACTCTTTTTATCTTACATCTTTTTATGTTTTAAATTCTCTTTTCTGTCACAGTTCTTCCCAAAAGTGAAGAGGGTTAATACTGAGCTGGTGATGAATTGATAAAAAGGGTTAAAATGTTTATTTTATATCTGGCAGCTGTGGCTGCAGAAATCACTGTGAGTCAGGCCAGTCTGGGGGAATTCAGGTGCAGTTCCACAGTAAATAATTTCACTGGTAAATTTGGTGGCAATTTTCCCATCCAGTGCTGAAGACTCCCAGCCCGCACCTGGTGGCTCAGGTGCCTGCTTGAAATTAATGACAAACCCAATCTTTTTTAGGATGGTCCCAGGAGAGTTTTAAGCACTGTTTCAGAATGAGATTAATTGGTCCAAATGCTTCACTATAGACTGATGGTAATGGGGACCAAAACACAGCTCTTTAAAAAAAAATTTTCATTATTTTAATTCCTTGAACTGAATTACAATGACAAAGCAAAATTAGGTTTGTAAAATGATTCAACTTCTTCAATTGGTATTTTCCAGATTAAAAAAATAAATCATAGAATCACAGAATGGTTTGGGTCGGCAGGGACCTTAAAGCCCATCCTTGTTCCAATCCCTTGCCATGGGCAGGGCCACCTCCCACTAACCCAGGCTCCTGAATTAATGGATAAAGTTCCTTTTGCTGTATCTTTACTGCTTGGGATGCTGGGGTGGTCTCCAATCTGGGTATTATTTGGGCTTGGATTAAGTAGCATTGGAAGGGAGAATGAAAAGATCCTGTGTGCATTTCTAAGATTTATTTTGGGATATTTTCCCATCCTACAGGAAACACTGCTTGAATTTCTAGCAAGATAAAATTTGAGGTATGTGGTCCAATTTGGATTTTGAAAGTCTACAGGACAGAAATCAAATTCATGCAGAGATTAAAAATAAAAACTTCTCTTTTCCATTGCAACGCACCTCAGGGATATTACTGGACATTGAATAACACTTTTTCTTATTACTTTTTC
Organism: Calcarius lapponicus; assembly: GCA_039654755.1. Taxonomy (NCBI): domain Eukaryota; kingdom Metazoa; phylum Chordata; class Aves; order Passeriformes; family Fringillidae; genus Calcarius; species Calcarius lapponicus. The sequence continues at coordinate 11,557,878 of CM077464.1, read as the reverse complement.
TTATTTCTTTTTCCTGAACAAATAGTCTTAGCAAATCCCAGTTGTATGACATTAAGTAATATCAATTTTAATAGCAGCTTTATGTTCCCATTCTGCCAATGCACTCACTAAAAGATCATCTTTTTCTCTTCACTTCACAAATTTGCAATGTAAACATTGGCTGAATTACCAGCATTTTTGAAGGCTGGTCTCTAATGAAATAAAATAGAAATTAATTGCTAAGAATGACAAATTATTATAGACAGAAAAATGAGCAAAATCAGTCATTAATGTGAGTGGCATTTTGCAAAGAGAAAATTCATCTTTCAGAACTCTGCAATGTCTGAATCAAAACTTTTTTTGAGACTTGAAGCTGAGCCATAATTACTCCTTTTTAAAGCTTGAATGCATACACAGTTCAGTGTGATAAAAATAAACCCGTTTGAAACACAGTTGTGAATAAATAAAATGAACAATAAAGAGCCCAGGAAGGCAAGATCTTTTCAGCTATATCAAAAATAGTAAAACCTGATTTACTGGAATACAGAGAATATAAATTTATAATATAAAGCTGGAGTAAAAGTTGAAGGAAATGAGAACACACCTTGACACCTGCAAAAAGGAACAATATTTGCTGAAGAAATGAAATCCCTGGTCATTGCTGGGAGGTAACTTCTGTCTTTTTGACCAGGAGGAAAAGAAAATCACATTTAATGTCAGGTAAAAAGTGTGTGCACAAACAAACCACCTGCAGATAACATAGTATTGAAAATTCAGACCTAAATCCAGCCTATTTTATGAGTTCTGCTTGATCCTGCATTTCTCATTTGGAAGTGTTGCTTGTAAAGCATACAAATTGCTTTTGGGGTGGCTGTTACCATACTTGTCTTACTGAGAAGCACAAATTCTTCTCTGATACATTTGGAAAAATTCACGAGGTTAGAGAACAAAAAAGTAGCAAGAATCTCACTTTGGGTGTTGTGCACTTGTTATTATTTTTGGAGCCTTGAAGATTTCCCAGTTATACTTTCTATTTCTACTATCCCTTCCCCATAATCTTTGCCCAGCTCTGTGTTATAAGGGCTAAATTGTAAATTTCAATATGTATTTGTGTTAATAAGGGATTTTTAAAACTAATCTTGAGAGAAAAATTAGGATTATTTTTGCATTTTTTTCCTTTAAAAATACAATGAGAACCCCAAGAGTTCCTCACTGTTGGAACCAGAAATGAGATAATCTTCAGAAGTTCAAACCAGGACATGCAAATCTGGTGGCTGCGAAATACGTGGACAAAATGTGGCTCAAATATTCCTCTAAAGTCTCTTGGCTAAAGCAAGGACTGACTGCTGGTCTCAGAAAAGTGTTGGCATTGGGGCTGAGCCACTTGGTGACCTGAATTGGCAAATACAGACACAAAACATCTTAATATTTCTTCCCCTGACATGAATTAAAGTGACAAATGTAACCCCAGAGAGAACAAGATCCTTTTAGTTTTTCATTGACTTCACCAAGGACTAAGATTGGACTTTCTTTCCTCGTTGCTTTTATGAGTCCTTTGTCTTTGTCAAACTTGTGATGCATTTTAGTCTTCTTCTATACTTCTGCTTTCCCTTTGGAACCTTGGGGCAAAACAATCAAAGAAAATCATTTTAAGAAAGGAACAGAAAGCAATAATACAGCAGATCTTTCCTTGTCAGGCAGTACATGAGTGACTAGGGAGAGAAAAACTGGAGAGTGAGGAAGAGTTTTTGTCATAGGTTGCAAAATTGGGGTGTGTGTTCTATTGCCATCTGTCAGAGCTGGGGCAGTTCTCTCTGTTCACGGGGCAGTTTTTTCTTTATCTCTCCCACAGCCAACCCTCCCTCCAGGAGATCTCTGCTGTCCATGGCCACTGACTGTCCCTGCAGGGCTGATCCAATTCCAGCATCCCATGGGGAGATGCTGCGCCCAGGGCAGGAGCCAAGCATTCCTACCTGGATCCAATCTGAGCCTGGCACAGCACAGCAGCCTTTGCCCCCTGCATTGCCAGAGGAGCAGCTTTCTGCTGCCCTGCATTGCCAGAGGGAGCCCAGGCCCATCTGCAGCAGCCCTGGAGCTGCAGAGGAAAACTCCCCCCTTGTGCAGGATCCCTGCTGCAGCAGAGCCACAGCTGGCACTGCAGGAGGGCTGAGCCCCCATGGGATGGGGCTGGGACACCCCCTGACACACAGGGGGGCAGCAGCTCTATTCTAACTCTGGCAATGGTTTTGGGTTTTTTAATACCATTGCATTTGTATTTTTAAATTTTCCTATTAAGGAACTGTTATTCCTACTCCCATATCTTTGCCTGAGAGCCCCTTAATTTCAAATTTTTAATAATTCAGAGGGAAGGGGGTTTACGTTTTCCATTTCAAGACAAGCTCCTTCCTTCCTTAGCAGACACCTGGCTTTTCAAGCTAAGACAGCTTTCCTTCTACTACATTGTGGAAACTTATTTATCACTGCTGTCTCTTGGGGATGGAAGGACAGGATCAACAGCAGAACACATCCCTCATGTTAAATCTGTTTCCTAAGAACATCAGAACCCTTTGGATAAAACATTTCTTTTACTACAGAGAACCAAAGGGGATAACTCAGTGAGTTTATCAGTCCTGGACTACTAAACTTCTAAATACTGAATTTTAAAGCTTCAGTCATGCCTCTGTCTTGTTCCTTGCTATTTCTTCTCCAAGTATTTCAAGTGCTTTTGTATCTTCCCTTCTTGCAGTAAAGAACAAATCTGAAGAACAAATAAGATTATCAAAGATTTTGTTTCCCTTTTTCTTCCTTCTCCTTCACCTAGACTTCCTCAGGCTGGTACTTCCTGAGGTATTCCCGAGGCTGATACTTCCTGAGGCATTCTGTGCTCTCAAATGAAGAACATATGAAAACTCACTGTTTTCTTTTCCTGTCAGAGAACTGAATGAGAAAAATAAGAAAATTAGGCAAGTATTTAAACCAGAAATCTGGTTTGCTTTCAGATGTTATGAAGCTGACACAGGAACATGTGTCCCAGAGGAGCTGTGGCTGCCCCTGGATTCCTGGCAGTGTCCAAGGCAGGCTGGACAGTGCTTGGATCACCCTGACATGATGGAAGGTGTCCCTGCCCATGGGTTGGAACTGGATGGACCTTGAAGACCCTTCCAACCCAAACCATCCCAAAAGTTAAATTATTAAATTACTCCAAAACTGAAATTAATGTGCTCCTACCACAAAGCCCCCATCCCTGGGACTAGACTGGATTTAATTTGATGCCATCCCCATGGTGCAGTTTATTTGTTGAACCCTCATCACAACTATTTCTGTTTCCAAAACCACTTCGCTGATCTGAGCACCTCACTAACAGATTTAGACATTGGTTCTTGAGCTTGGGAATTGTTTGAGGATGCTGTTTGGACCAGGAGGAAGACTTATCAAGGATAATAACGTCTGAGGACCTCACAACATTTTTACTTGGAACAATGTATTCATATTTTATTTCTAATTCTTATTACATGGGCAACACTACCTTTAAAGTGAAAAGAAAACCATCACAAAATAGGAATGCAAAATCAGTCAACTTCTTTAGCTTGCACTGCTGTTCCAGAAATTTCCTTCCATGTTTGTTCAAAACTTTCCCACTTCCATCCTAATTTCCAGCTGATATTAGCACACAGCCCAGGGTTGTCCGAAGACAGCAGTGGGTCAGTACCAAGTGTCACAGCGTCTGGGACTCAAACTCAGTGGAAATGTGGATTTCTCTGAGCTCAGCAGTGGTTCTGGACTCTCTAGAATACGTGGTGAGAAAAAAGCACTTTCTGGATTCAAAATCTCTGTGACTTCAGCTATTGATTGGAGCTATGAAAATAAAATCTGTTTTTTAGTGACAATTGTGGTGCAGCTGTATCAGGATTGTGTTCTTGTATTTAAGCCATGAAGTCCCTGGCTGTTTCAGGGACTCTGTTTGTCTGCACAGATGAGATAAAGGCTTTGGTGTCTGCTTTGAGATCCTGCACAAAACTGTAACTAATGGACTTGCTGAACAGTCAACCACTTGACTGAGTGTTTCACAGCATGGGGATTTCAAACACCCCTGGAGATTCCCCTGACATACCCTGTTCAGCCCAGGCCAATTTGTGTGGTTAATATTTTGATGAACACCCTGGGACAAGTGACTCAGGGCAATCTAACGCTGAAGTTGTTGAAAAGTGCAGAGATGTCTGCAAACAAACAACACAAACTTTCCAGCGGATGCTGAGATGTTCACACAGGACAGCCTTGTAGGTGGCTGAGTTCTTGGAGGGTTTTCCATGTGATTAATATTATTGATAAAGATGGATTATGGATCTGCTGGAGGGTTCACATGGGACCGTGGAGCAGCTGGATTATAGAATGTGAACTGAAGAGTTTGGGAAGCCTCAACAGATTTAAGTGAAAGTCGTTTTCAACAGAGACTCCTTTGACCAAAGCCAATGGTGCAGCTTGAGAAATGGGATTTCACACCTGAACATTGTCCTATAATAAGATACTAAAAATATCTTTGGTTGTTTTTTTTTTCATTTTAACAGGCATCCAACCTCTGGGCATCTGTGCAAAATATTTATTTCAGGATGAAAGGGGTTCCTCTGAAGACTCCATTCTTTAGAGTGGAGAGATGTCTGCTGGCCACAAAGAGAGAAGTGGGTGGCACTTTCACAAGCCCTATGCTACTACTCCATTCATCAAGACAGAGTACCAGCCACACATGGGCAGATAAATTCCATTTATATGAAATTTTAAAAAAATGATATTTCAAGAAGCAGTGGAAGAGCTGATGGAGAAATCCATATGGGCTCCATGGCCATTTATAATCCACAGTGCCAAAAGTTCATTGTTATCTTTTAAATACGCTGTATTTCACTTTTGCTGTTTGCTAATCAAGACTATTTTTGGCTCCTTACACCATAGCATATAAAATATAATTTAGCATAGCCTGGAGGAGTTTTATTAATGTCAATGCAAGCTGAAAAACCACATGGCAGCCACTATTATTTAAAAATGAAATGTCTTCACACGGCTATTGAGAGGTGTTGGTCCTGCTAATTAATTAATCCAAGTAAATAAAATAGCAAAGTACAATTTTTCTAACACCAAAAATTCCATTTTAATATTTTAAGCTCACTGCATCCTTTATTGAGTTATGAAATTCAATAAAGTAGGGGTAAACTCAATTGTAAAAACAATATACAGTCATTTATTCTGTTTGGAAGTTTCTTTTCCTCTGTACCTAAAATATGATGTCATTAGTATCCACCAGGCTGGATACTGGCGATGCAAATCTTTCTGTCAAGGCTTTTTTGTGGTTTTTTCCAGTGATATATAGAAACATTAAATGAGCATAAATACATTTCACAGCATCCTAGGTCTGAAAATTCAGTTTGCTTCTCCCAGGTACATAAATACCTGGTAAAAGAAGATACAGAATGCTCGGAAAAGCAACCCTGAAGTGTTTAAAGGTTTAATGAGACAGCAGTTAAGGTTTTTAAATATGTAAGAAGGTTCCCAGTCTGCAGCTTTCCCCTCCTCCTACTCACTGGAGCCATGGAGATCAGTCTCCCTTTTGGCCACATCTTGGGAATTGTGTGCTCTAAAATTGATTTAAATTTGAGACAGCGTACGTTCCCTCAAATGAATTATAAAAAATATATATTTTAAAAGGTTTCATAACTCTATTTAGTAAAGAATCTCTCATGAAAGTATCCCCATATTTGGCTGGAGGATTTGCATCATTTATTTCTCTGTTATCTCAGTGGGGATATTTTATAAAGCCGGGAAAGTATTTTGCAGAGGGCTCCGAGCTTCCCTTGCAGTGGAGCAAAGTAATATTTGCTTTAATGCAGGGATTAATGAGAATTGAAGCTGATCTAGGGGAGAATTTGAGGATTTGCTGTGTGGCTCCTGACTGGAAGATGAGGTAAATTGGGAATTGTGCTGGGTACACATGAGCTGATGCCACGGGGGGTTCAGTGATGCCAGGGGAAGTCCCCAGGATCATTTCTTCCCTGCAAAGCCACACTCTGAGCCCTGGGCTGAGCTTTGCCTCGCTGCCATCTCCCACTCCCTTCATTAGAGGGGTCTGGGCTCTTTTTCTGGGGCTTGGGAAGGAAAACCTGCGATTCTGGAACCGTGAAACTGAAAACACCACAGGGGATCAAACCAGAGCCTGACATGCTCCTGCTTTTGGGATGAAATCAAAAGATTCCCTCCAGGCTAGAGGGCTTTGTGTTTCTGAAAGCATCAGTTTCTGAAATAATGAAATAACATGAAACAGTAACTTTCCAAGAGGGAAAAAAGCCACCCAAAAGAACCGACAAAACTTTGGACTTTTACTATTGGAGAGACAAGCTTAATAAATGTTGGAGAGTAATAAAAACTTCAAGTGTTAACAAGGGAGTATTAAGGACAAAAATCCCACAACTCATTTTCAAAAGCTCCCCCAAACCCATTCTTCTTTCAATTGCTGTGTTTTTAGTGGTTGTGACTGAAAAAAATGGAAGCTGCTGATAGTGAAATAATGTTTCTGAAGCTGATATTGTGCTTCCTATAACTGAGTGATTTACAGTTTGTGCACAAATAAGCTTCAAATTGATTCTTTTTCTCCTTGGACAGATGGGCTTGAAGGTATTTTTTGGCTGTTCTGATTCAGCAGCATTGAAGCATGGCTAAAAGTGAAATTCTTTCTCTCCTGGTGGCGTGATAATACTGCCAAATATGAAAAATACCAAGAGAAATAAAACCTGATGTTGAAAAGTCTGTCAATCAAAAAGCTCAAATTATTCAGCTAGATAGAGTGGGTTTGAGCATATAGAACAGGGCAACAGAGTCCAAAAAGGAAGGGTAAGAAGATGTGATGTGCCTTTGCTTTTAGCTTTGATTATTGAATATTTATTTTAGGTCAGCTTCTTTCCATATTTGTAGTTATAAAAAGTCAGCCACAAAAAAAACTTTCTTCAAAATCCAAGAGGTCACAATCTTCCAGGTTTTAAGAGGATTTCACTTCCTTTTCTTTTTGATTTTTGATATTTAAAAAAGAATGATACAAAGGATGAGTCAGGAAAGCACCTTGCTGGAGCAGCTGTCACACAATTCAAACACTGTGAAGGAATCTGAGTACATTCCTCAGTTTTCTAGAGCTACCCCAATAAATTATGTTACCTCAGTCATTAATTGAGCAAATTAATTGAGCAAGGGCCTCTCCTGCTCTCTACAGACATCTCAGGACAGGTTTTGTCTTAGTATCCAAGGATATTCCCACATTTCCGCACCAAATGATTGAATTTAGCTGAAATTGGTTTGAGTTATTGTTGTTTCCTTGGAGTGAATCAGAGGAGGGTTTGGTTTTGGTTGGGTTTTTGGTTTTTTTTTTTTTTTTTTTTTTTTTTTTTTGGGTTTGGCTGGGTGTTTTTCTCTTGTTTTGTTTTGGAGTTTTTGTTTTTGTTTTGGGTTTTGAGGGGATTCTTGTGGGAGTTTTTTGTTGGATTTGTGTTTTCCACTGAGATTTAAGGAACAACTTTGTGCGCCTTAATGGATGAAGTACAGAAGAAGGCGAGGTGGGCAGGGAGAGAAACACACCCCATGTCCTTCCCAAGCTGTCCAACAAGCCAGTGGCAAAATAAAGAGGGAAAGGAAACGTCCTCTGTTCCAGCTTTTCTTCCTGATTAACTTCTGGGACAAAGAGGGACAAGTCAGGCATACAAGTGTTCAGGCTTGGGGCTCCTAAATCAAAAGCAAGATTCCCAAAATCTTCCATTCCTATCCCCTCACACACCCCCAGCACAAAACCCTTCACCCTCTGACTCCCCAGCAGAATTAGGAATTCAATTATCTGCAACCTCTGCCAAGTGCTTGGGAAGTGAACAGTGCCACATGAATTCCAGGTTTTGTTAATATTTCGGTTTTTCTCTGCTGTGGTGTGGGATTCCAAGGAGATCCTGCTGCCACTGAGTCTCTAGAAAGGAAATCCTCCCAAAATTCACCCATCTCTAACTGGGCTTATGTGATTTGTTAGGGAACAAATTAGATTTGACTTGGGCAGGAATTAATCCTCCTCCAATCAAGCAGTTCAGCTGAAAACAGTTTTGAAAAGATGTCTTTGAAAAGAAAGAGATTTGACAACACAGACATTGATGAACTCTATATAATTTTATGCTCATCAAACTTTGGTATTTTAACCTGTAGATTCTATGGATTCAAAGCAAACAAAAACCCGTAAAGTGCATGAAAATGTAAACTACAAATGGTTCATCTCCAAGGAAATTAAATATTGTTATCAAACATGCTCTGTTTTAACAAGCTCCACTCTTTTGCAGCTCCAGAGCTGGAAAACCTCTTTCAAAAACTGACACAAAATTTACCTGCCTATATGAATATCTAATAGAATGGAACTGCCAGCCAGTTTGTCTTCCTTTATTTCAGGATTTAGACAGAACCATCATCCTCTATAGCTTAAAACAAATAAATCAGGGAGAGAATTTCATCAACACAAATACCCATGGTAGAGTGGATCATTTTGGATAATTTTGAAGGCAAAGGCAGCACTGTTGGTGCATTTCTCAACATCAAATAAAAAAAAAAACAAAAAAAAAAACCAAAGCAACAGACTATTCCAATGTTTGGTGCAGATGTGGGGATCAGAAATCTGCCCATTTATAGGTTCTGGGAATTTCAGCCTCTCCAAGTCCCACTGAGATACCCAAGAAGTTCCATTCTTTGTTTATTTAGGGTCTTTTGATGGCCCCAGACTTGCTCAACTCAGACATTACTTTTTAACTCGAGTCGAATTCACCTGTTGTCATTTGCTGAATTCAGTAGTGGAAATACAGGTTGGGAATGTCTAGACAAGGTTTTTGTCTCCATCCACAATGGTAACTGCGTTATTCACCTCATGGAAATATATCTGTGCAATTTATACAATACACACTTCAAAGGAGTGCAGGTGTGAAGGAAAATTACTCCTGAAACACAGGGAAAAAGCCACATTTACTGCACTCAAGGCTGTAAATGTTTCCTCTAGCTCGAGTTGTAAATGCCAGTGATCTTATTGCTAAAGAAAGCAATAATGACAATAATAACAGAGCTCCTATCACCATTCCTGGTTTCCAGTTCCCACAGGATTTGTAGATTTATTGCCTCTTGCCTTCTGCAGCATCTGAATTTTGCTGCATTGTACAGAAATGCTCTTTTCTAGGAGTTTGCCACTTGTGGGGCTTTTCTTTCCCCTCTCTCAGTAAAGTGGCGATTAATGCAGACCAGCAATACATGGAATTAAGGGGTGCATTTGAGGGGTTGGTTGGGAATTCTTCCCTGCACTGCCAGTTGTTTACCTTTTTTAGCACAACCTGCTTTTACAATTACACTGCAGATCCAAATGGGACACATTGTCCCAAAATTACTCATCACAACAGTATTCAAACCATGCTAAAATCCCATCTAAGACTAATTCTCATTCTGGTTTTCATAGGAGTGTATTTAGCTTTTGGCAGAACTAATTTAGAAGAGGTAATTGATTTTGGAGCAATCACACCAGGGTTGTTGAGATGGGGGCACTTTAATAAAAATGCTCATAATAATTATGAAGTGTCCTTTTGTTGTTTATTGAAACATTTATTTTATAAGTGTCTCCTCAAGAAAAAAGAGAAAAAAAAGCACCAGGTGGCACAGAAGAATGGTAAAAGAAGGATTTATTTATATTATATATAATATATATAAATAAAATATTATTTTATTTATATATTTCATTTATTTATTTATATTTCTACTTGTTACAGTATTTGTATTCTCAAATTTAATATTCTAATACAGTTTAAAACTTCTCTCTTCCTTACTGTTATAAGGCACAGATTCCTCTCCCATTACCTCATGGTGATGTTTCACCCCCAAATCAAAATTCCAAATTTTATTTATTTAGGGTCAGGGTCAGGGTTGTCCTGGCACAGCCTTGGGAGCAGCTGAGGCTCATTTATCTGATCAGGTTTTTGGGGTTCCTGTGCATTTGTGGAAATCAATTTCCTTTTTCTTTTCCAGAACCAAACACCACCTGCTTTGCAGAAAACCCTGCAGCCATCAGAAGCAACACCAGCATGTCCTCAATCTCTCTGTCCGAAAACACAAAAAGGCCTTGAGCTTTCATTTTTTCTATTCTTGATAATTTCTGCCACTGGTTGAGCTGTAAGCACCTAGGCTAGGCTGAATGCATTGGAAAATAAAATAAAATAAAATAAAATAAAATAAAATAAAATAAAATAAAATAAAATAAAATAAAATAAAATAAAATAAAATAAAAGCAGTCTAGTTTTGAAAGATGTGGTTTAGGTATGCTTTACGCATAAGGAGATGAGACAGAGGGAGAAGGAGCTTTGGAAACCCCTTGTACTCAGGTAGGGGTGATGCAGGCACTGTGAGACTCACCTGGAAACAGAATTCTGAATAAATGTGAAATTTTAGAGCCAGACAAAGTATTTAGGAGGAAGAGAACTGTCCAATTCTTCTCTTTTGCTACAGCAGACAACAATTTTTGCATAAATATTAGAAAACTGACATTTTAAAATGTCATTTATGAAATACCATGGCATGAAAAGACTCTCCAGAACAACTCCTGGCATTTTCCCACTGTCCATGCGAGCAGGGCAAGGGATAAATCAAAAGTGCTTTGGCTGCTGGTGAAAAGGATTACAGCAATAACAAAAATTCCAGCTGGGAATTGGGAAGTGGAATTACCGGAGCAAACCCACAGCAGTTCTTCCAACAACTCATAAACAGAGCTTGGAAGCTTCTGTCCTTCAAGGAAGGAAAACGAAGCACCCAATGCAATTTCTTGAGAAGAAATTGGGATTTGGTGCCCCCATGAGTTGGATGGAGCTTGTCTGACAAAAAAAGGTCATAAAGGCTGAAGAACAAAGTCCAAACACAATTCCTTGTCTTGCTGTATTTGATCTCAAATCTTATTTTTCACCTCAAACATCTGCAGTGGATCAGGTGTCTCAGAGAGGACGGGAAAACAGGAGAGTGAGGCTGAAAGGTCAATGCCAAGGGAGCTGGAATTACATGTTCTTGGTGACATTTTAAATGAATTACTGTGGATTGCAAAGAGTAGAAGAATCTGAATAAAAGCAACGTTAAGGACCGTGCAGAAATGCTGCAGAGCCCTCAGTGCCATGAGCCCCCAGCAAACAGCTTGCAGTCATTTTTATCTTGAAGAAATACAAGATTGACTCATGCTGATCTATTTCTCCAAGTAAAATAACTTGCACAAAAGTAGGTTACATCGATCATTGCGTGCCCAAATTATTAATTGCAAGTTTTATGGGTTTCCAGTTTGGTTTTGGTGGCACAGCATTATAAATCAAGCACAACCCCATCAGCACTGGTGCTGGTTTAGACTGGTGTGAGGCAGGAATTGAAAATAAAAAGCTCAGAGGAAAGGTTGTGTCCTTAAATGACATATCTGGGGTGTGTTTGGGGGAGTGATCGTTGATTTATACCAGGAGGGAACTGAAATTCCTGTTTGGAAATGTGACCAAATATGGAATAAAATAATACTCCAGTAAAAGGGATATATTCTGTCCATCTGCTCATGCAAAAAATCAGTTGTTGGGTTGTTTTTTGGTTTGTTTTTTTTTTCCTGACTGTTGAAATGAAAGTATTTTGGATCAATTTCATGCAACATTAAACACTTGTATCAACAAGGGTTTTCAAAGCAGGAGTCTTCACCTACACTACTCACCTGTGCTCTGCATAATTTGGGTCACATACACCCAACAATCCATAGAAGCACTGCAGAACCAACTGAAATTGTGCGATCCAGCGCTAAAATGTTATTTAAAAAAAAAAAACCCCTTAATCAGGTTGCTAAACCAACTTTTTATTTTTAAAGTAACAGTCCATCTGTAACAATTTCTGCCCCACATTTCAGTCTCAAGAAGCTGTTTTTTTAATAGGACTGGACTGGGGACATAATTCACATAAAAGATGGGGGTTTACAAGAGGGGAGTTTACAAAGAGGGGAATTCTCTTATCTAGTGCAATGAATGAGATCCAAGTGAAGGAAGAACATTGGCCACAAGTAAAATTCTTTCAGGGTTTTGAGAGGCGTTTCTGTTAAAACTGCCTTCTTACAGTAACGTTTAGAAATTCAAAGGAGATATCATCATCTACAAGTGCATGACAATTTGCTGGTGTCTTGTCAGGCACAGAGACATAATGGCCAGAAATTGAGAGGAATTTTGTACATCAGGAAGAATTTCTTCTTGGAAAGGGTTGTTCAACCTTGGAATGGGCTGCCAGGGAGGTGGTCGAGCCCCCATCCCTGGAGGTGTTCAAGGATTGACTGGACCTGGCACTCAGTGCTGTGGGCTGGGTGATAAGGTGGGGTTCAGTTAAAAGCTGGACTTGATCTTGGGCCTAAGTGACTCTGTGATAAGGGTTAGATTCAAAGATTATAAAATATAGAATAAAAGCGGATGTATTTGTGCAAAAATCTTTTTTCAAGAGAAGTAGGTCAGGAAGAACTGGTTTAAGAGGTTCCTATGGGGTGATAGACAGTTTAAATCTTCTATTACCCTAAATATTCATGATTAGCAAAGTTTCTGAATTTGGAAAACCATGACAACTACAGAAGGGGTAATCTATGAGGTGTAGAGCAGAAAAAGAAATGGCAGGAAATAGAGGCAAGTGGGGGCATGGCCAACTGTTCTGGTTTGAAAAGACAGGTGTCTCTTAAGGACGATAGGAGCTTGTCTTGAAATAGAGAATGTAAACTCCCTGCCTCTGAATTATTACAATTTTGAATTTGGGGAGTTCTCAGGAAAAGATATGGGAGTAGTAATAACAGTTATTTACCAGGAAAATTAAAAATACAAATGCAATAGTAGGAAAAAAGCCCCACAAATACTGACAGAATCAGAATGTGCCCTGCCCCCTGTGTGTCAGGGGGTGTCACAGCCCCATCCCATGGGGGCTCAGCCCTCCTGCAGTGCCAGCTGTGGCTCTGCTGCAGCAGGGATCCTGCACAAGGGGGGAGTTTTCCTCTGCAGCTCCAGGGCTGCTGCAGATGGGCCTGGGCTCCCTCTGGCAATGCAGGGCAGCAGAAAGCTGCTCCTCTGGCAATGCAGGGGGCAAAGGCTGCTGTGCTGCTCCAGGCTCAGATTGGATCCAGGGAGGAATGCTTGGCTCCTGCCCTGGGCGCAGCATCTCCCCATGGGATGCTGGAATTGGATCAGCCCTGCAGGGACACTCAGTGGCCATGGACAGCAGAGATCTGCTGGAGGGAGGGTTGGCTGTGGGAGAGATAAAGAAAAAACTGCCCCAGGAACAGCAGAGAACTGCCCCATCCCTAACAGATGGGGATAGAATGCACACCCCCAGGCACATCATCTAACCTAACACAGCTTAAGTTTGTGTTTTCCACCACAAAAGCTGATGGAAACCAGCACCAAGAGAGCTGCCCAACTTCAGTTCTCAGCATTCAAGTTGCTGCAAATAGGAAACAATTTTCTGATATCAAAATGTAGGGATTAGAAGCTGTATTTCAAATTGGAATCCAAACCTTGCTGCAAAACTGGAATCCAATCCCTAACAAACAGGAAACACCTGGAACCACTGGGCAAGAACAGTGTCTTCAGCCACCTCAGAGCCTGCCTTTACACCTGCAGAAGGAAGGGAAGCTGAAAATCCAACCTGGCTGAAGTTCCCAGCTCAGTGGGAAGCCTGGAAGCAGCCCAAGATTTAAAAAAATCCTTCCAAGTCCTTGCTGGAGTTCCAAGCCCATAACGCAGGCTCTAGCCAGCACTGAAAGGGATAATAAGGTGTAGGCTGATAAAGTCAGAGCTCTGCAAGGATTAAATTGGCCCCACAGCTTCATTCTTACACCCCATAGGAGAAGGGGTGCATTGTTGGGGAAATGATGCTGCCTGCTCCCTGACAGCACCACTCTGGCAATCCAGATTTAATGGGGAGCAATTTCCAAGTTTTTCTCAATCATGGGGGAGAAATCAGGAGGTGGCTCATCCCTAATGGACGTTTTTCCTTTTCAGGCTGATTGTGCAGAAGAATGGAAATGGCTCATTTGACACACTGCAAGCACATGGCTAAAGGAGCCCAGAGTCCCGACACACTCTCAGAGGGGTTTTAAAACCACTTTTCCCTCCAACAGGCAGATGAGTGGAGTGGCCACAGAACAAAATTTCAATTACAGAGGAAAATAACCACTGACTGGAGTTCCCAGGTATGAGGTGTTTTATTGCCTCAGGCTCTGAGGATTTTTGGGAGCCAGAGTTGATTACATCTGATGCCTCAGGTTTGAGCTTTTCTATTTTTCAGATTCTGTGCTGCTTTAGTGTGTGGGTCTGAGCTCCATATCAGGGGATGCTGAGCTCTGTGCACAGAGCAGGGAGACAAAACAATTCCTGCTCCAGCTGGGCACCAAGGACAAATGATCCCAATCTCAGCCCAAGAGCACAAACCCCGTGGGCTGGAGAGAGAAAAACAAGCAGGGTGGGACTGCAGGGGCTAAAGCTGGAATGGGACAATGAACTGCAAGGTGCAAATGGAGCAGAACTGATCCCAGGGAGAGACCCCGGGAGCGCTCGTGCATTTTGGGGCCATTTTGGTTCATCTTGGGTGCAGCCCTGGCTGGGCTCTGGTGCTGCCCAAGGTGCATCCATGGAGGCCTTTGAATAAATCCCTGCTTTATTCTTTAGCTCTGTCCAGTCTCTGCTCTAAGGCAGCTTCTCAAGACATCAGAGCTCACATCTGGCCACGCTGCCTTAGGCAGAGGGGGGGATTCCCTGGGCTGTTTTGTGATATCTGAATTCCTTTTTCCTCTGGGCACTGGAGTGATAACCATTAAACCAGGATTCCTGAGAGAGTTACAGCACAGAAATGCCTTACAGGCAGCTGTGTTCACTTCTTCAGATTTACAGAACCCCCTGCTCTGTTCTTGCTATCAGCAATGAGGCACAAAACCTATCAGATGGAGCCGTGCACATTTTCCTTAAGACTGCTGCAGTTGCAAACTCTGGGAAAATTTTCCAGTCCCAGGTCCTCAGAAACAGGCTATTATTAAGTTTCTAAAGTCTGGTACTCATTTAAGGGCAGAAACTGCAATCAGATGATTTGCAACATCTTCTTCTGATCAGTAAAATTAGGCTGCAAGCTTGATAAGGAATAATAAAAATCTTATATCCTCTCTCCCCTTGTCTGTCTTTTCCAAAATACTAAATTACTGCCAATCAGACTTTTTTTTTTTTTTTGATTATGCAACATCTACTTGCTACTTAGAGGGATTAATTTGGGGTTTTAGTTAGTTAATTGGCTAGTCGTTGCCTGAGAAATAGGAATCCTAGAGTATGATTGGAAGGGATTTATAAGGATCAGCACAGTTTGATTCCAAGTAATATTTCCAAAGGTTCTTCAGGAATGGATTTTTGCCTCACCATCTGTCACACCTGTAGGTATTAATGTTTTCTAAGACAGGTTAGGGGCATGAAATCAGTGATGGAGAAAAGGCCACATGGAGCTTTTATTATTTCTTTAAATATGTAAACTACAACTATGAAAAAAAAAACATAGAAAAAACTTCAATTAAACAAACATTTCAGCTCTCAATGAAGCCTGGCTGACTCAGTGTTGCTACATAAACACTGGTTTAAGCAGTAACTGATGCAGGGAAGAATCAATTAACAGGCTAAATGGTCATGTCAGTTTGCAAACAGAATTAAGAATTAAATGGAGAAACACCAATTTGTGGTTACTCAAGGTCTGGCTCTAAATCTCCTACAGAGCAAATATCAGCCAAACAAATACCAGCAGAGGTAACTTGGGGGTGCTAATGCTTATTTAATATTTCTGTACTATAAAACAATCAACATCAGCTCCCTGACAGCCCAGAGCCTGAGACACTTCCAGCACTGAAGCAAAATAAAAATCTTGAATGGATCAGCTCTGTTCCCTGTGGTGTCCAAAAGCACAGCAGGCTAATGCACAGATAAATACTCAGAATATCTCTATTGGAGCTTTATGAAAGCAATTACTGAGTGAAATAACCAGGGTCCCCCATGCCCTTCCCAGACATCTCTTTTGGTAAAGGCAGATTATATAAAACTCTTTTCACACACACACAAAAAAAAGAGTTTTCAAGATGCAGGCTGAATTTTCTTTTAAAAATCTCATCTTAGAGAATCACTTCCAGCCTAATAATCATAGCATTCACTTGGAAAGCAAAACTAAAATCAAATTCTGAGTGAAAAGGGCTGAAATTGTGTTCCCTTAATTCCAAGGTGGTTGAACCAACATGTCCATGAACATGGACACAGCAGCATCATCATTTCCCTTCATTTTTTCATGGATATGAAGAATTAAAAAGTAAAATGAAGACTTCAAAAGTAAAATCATTTGACTAAATGCAAATAAATTGAATTTTTGACCTTTTACCCCCTTCATGAGATTGAATCAGCCCCATCAGTGAAGTCTCTGGACAATTCATGTGACCAGAGCATCCAAAAGGCCACAATGACCCACCCTGGAAGTGCTCCTTTCTTTCCATGAGTTTCCCAGGGGGAACACCTGAGCTACCAACTGCACATCCCTGAAGTCAAATGAGAGGAATCTCAACATTTCAACCCAATTTACTTCATCAAAGAGCTTTCCTCACTAGATCTATTAATGATGGACATTTATAGACCACGTTCAAATCTCCAACATCCTAAAATGCCCAGAACATGAAGACTAAGGTTGCCAGCAGGAATTAAGGAGTTAATGAACATTTACTGGGATTTACTGAGGGCAAATTTCTCAAGGAGAAGGGAGAACCTTGGTTCTAACTCTGCTTGGAGTAAACTTGGAGAAAACCAGATCTTTCCTCACCCACACCTGGAATTACCTTGCATTGATGGATCCTAGGAGGCAAACAGGGTTACCATGAGCCAATTCCCAGTGCAGATTTATAAACTCCCTCCACCACAGAGATGGGCTAGAAATTATTCAGTGTTACTTGAAATGGCTCTTTTTGGCCCATTCAAGTCATGTGCAGTTTCCTGGCTCATATCAGCAATTGAATCTTGCATTTCTTATCTGCAAATATTGCCAGATAAATTGGTAAAATGAAATTATTTCCCTGCAGGGTCCAGTTTTGTGTTGGATGCAAGACTGTGGAAATTTCTGGACAACCCATATCTGTTGACCTACTCTGTGGGGGAAAAAATAATTTTGAATTTGTTTCTTCTAATTCTTTTTTTGCAGTTTCTAGAACTCCAACAGATGCATGTGCAGGAGCACCAGGAGAGAGGATGTGCAGCACTGATTATGGGATTTGGTGGATAATCCAGCCTGAATATCCTCCCTTTATGGGTGTCCCCAGAAGGGTGTGTGTTTATATGGTTAAAGGCACATCTTGTGCCTTAATTAAACTTTCCCAGCTTTATATCCCAATCCACAGCAGGACAGAGACATTTATAAATATTCCTGGGGTAATTTGTGGTGCAGATAATTTGTTGTGTCCTTGGTAAGGTAACAGAGGGGCTGAAGAGGTCTTGGTGTTAAAAGCCTTTCCTGATGAAGAAGGTTTAAAACCAGAAGGAAAACACTGAGTCAGGTTCACCAAGGTTGGTAATACTGCAAATGTCATAGGAAAAAATTCTGTAAGCCAAGAAAAATTCATATGAAATTTCTCAAGAGTCCTGGACTGTTACTTTTAAGACAAATTTTTTTTTATCAACAGGAACAGGAGCATAAAATGTTGCTTTTTAGAAACATCTGGCTGTTTGTTTGATTGACAGCATTTTAGATGAATGTGATATTCAGTTTTCTCACCAATTGGTCATGCTTTAGCATTCCAAATATTGATTGTGAGTAGGAGCACTTAATTTTTGTGGCTTTTTCTTCAGACCAAGTAGGGAAAATTCTGTATTTGAAAATCACTATTTGTTTTTGGTTTTTTCAGGAACCACTGTAACATTTCCAAACCAAAATCAAAGCAGAAGTGTTCCTTTTAAC
This sequence comes from Calcarius lapponicus, assembly GCA_039654755.1. Taxonomy (NCBI): domain Eukaryota; kingdom Metazoa; phylum Chordata; class Aves; order Passeriformes; family Fringillidae; genus Calcarius; species Calcarius lapponicus. The sequence goes on along the minus strand of CM077464.1, from coordinate 11,539,875 downwards.
ACCTTTAATGTTTTGGGAAGGTTTAAATGCCATCATGAAATCACAAAGCAAGTGAAAAATCCAAAAGGAGAGACCTGATAGAGATAAGAAATAGTCCAACTAGAAACACCATGAGAAGCTGCAGAGCTCTCACAGTAGTGGTTAGAAAAGTTGCCAAGAAATTGAATTTTGGATTTAATATTTCTGCACTTAACAGGAATTTTCCAAGGGAGCAAACTAAGGAAATTTTAGTTCTCAGTTAATAGAAAAGAAATCAATTGCATGCAGAGGTGACAAAGAACTGCGGTGCAAGATTGTATGCAACAACAGCACACTTTGCAAGAATTTTCATTTGTTTCCTGAGGCTTTGTTGGAGAATTGTCTTCACTCTGGTGGCCTGGGGTCCAGTGTTGTATATGTTTTATAACAATTAGAGCTGCAGAAGGAATAAAATACCTTAGACTGTTCCTAAACTTCAAGCAGAGACTCAGAAAATCCCTTTGACAAAAGTGTCCTTACTTCTTCCCAGTCCAAACTGCTTGATGTTTTGGATGGAGCAGCTTTTGAGGAAATACCTTTCTAAACCACACCAGTTTCAATTCCAAGCAGAAGGCAGCACCAGGAACAGTCACAATTCCCAAAGTTCTCCTTAACTTCCCAAATGGTGTTGAGAAACAAACTTTTTTTGGCTGTAATTTGTGTCACACAAACAACTCCAGACCCTCGGTGGGAAGTGTGAGACTCCACTGCAGCACCTCTGATGGGTCCCTTCCAACCCTTTCCTGAGCTGTAGAACTTCTCATGGCTTTTTTTGGGTTTTTTTTTCCACTCATCCTACTGTAGAAGTTCAAAATAAATCAGCAAAGGGAGGAAAAAATGCCCTTTTATCCCCATGGACTGTGAAGTCAACATGAGCCATGGTGGAGACACCTGTGACAGCCTGAAGTGATCAATCCTAAAATCTCTTCTCTGGAGGTTCCTGGAGTCTGTGCTGAGCTGCTGCATCTCAGACTCTGTGGCCCCATTTGTATTGTACCTAAAATGGGACAAATCCACTCCCTCCCATCAGGAAATCATCCAAACTGCTTCTTGAAAATCACTGATGGCTTGGGCTAATTGATGCGAACAAATCCAGGAATTGATTCAAATGTGTGGCCAGAACGATGTTAAAATGTAATAATTCAGCTGCAGGGGTAATGAAATCTGCCCTGCTGCTGAAGAGTTTGCTGGGCTGAAAATGTGACATTTGATTTAAGAGTTGATGGATATTTTTAATCCCAGCCTCCAACTGCCCACAAAAACCACAGGAAGCCCAATGAAATTAAAAGCATTGATGGGATCAAGCCCTGGGAATTTACACAAAATACTCAGAATGTTACACAGAATACAGTTAATCAGAATATTATCAGCTACAGAAATCCAAATGACAAAACACAAAGTGTAATAGAAAAAGAAACCATTAAGAAGAATAAAATTGGTGCCTCAGGTTTAGCTTTTATATTTTCAGATTCTGTGCTGCTTTAGTGTGTGGGTCTGAGCTTCATATCAGGGATGCTGAGCTCTGTGCACAGAGCAGGGAGACAAAACAATTCCTGCTCCAGCTGGGCACCAAGGACAAATGATCCCAATCTCAGCCCCAAGAGCACAAACCCCGTGGGCTGGAGAGAGAAAAACAAGCAGGGTGGGAGTGCAGGGGCTAAAGCTGGAATGGGACAATGAACTGCAAGGTGCAAATGGAGCAGAACTGATCCCAGGGAGAGACCCCGGGAGTGCTCGTGCATTTTGGGGCCATTTTGGTTCATCTTGGGTGCTGCCCAAGGTGCATCCATGAAGGGCTCCTAATAAATCCCTGCTTTATTCTTTAGCTCTGTCCAGTCTCTGTTCTAGGGCAGCCTGCACAAGGCATCAAAATAAATAAAAAATAAAAGAGAAAACCAGAAGAATTAAGTCTGTTCAGAGTGGAAAAAAGCACTGTAGCTTTCTGAAACTTTATTTAATGCAGCAACCCCAAGAGCTAGAGATTTTAAGAGGCCTCTTTATCCCATAATCACTTAATAGAAAAAGCTACAACAGTTCCAACCTGCAATTAAACACTGATCTTTCTCCAAAAAGCACAACTTTCTATAGAAAGTGCTGCCTGAATGCAACCGTTCCATCCATCATTGCAAATGACAACTCCTAGAAACATGTCAAAAAGAAAAAGCAAAAAAACCTGGGATGGATCCAGGCTCAGCATGTTCTGTAACAACATAATTGACACAACCCCAGAGGAAAAGGATTTGTCAGACACTGTCAGCTCCAGCAGCTGCGGAGGCTCAATTTTCTCAAAATTATAAGGTTCCCCCTAAGCAATTTTTGTAACAGAGTAAAAAAAGAGTAATGTGTAGAAAAGTTTCTTTTTGGGAATAAAAGAGCAGATTAAACCTCCACCATTAACCCCAAAACGCCGATAACTTGCAGGAGGCATTTAAATTTAATTTGCACTTCACTCTGCAGCCACTGCAAACACACAGCAAGAAAGAGGAATTTGCAGGCTAAAAAACACTCATTGAGGTGAAGTATTAGAGAAAAAGTGTGCTGAGCACGATAGGGGTGGCAATAAACAGCTTTAAAGAGTTAAAAATCAGTGTTTTGGTGAGACAGGCACTGCTGTAAATCCTCTTTCTGTTTTATCAAGGACTAAACAGCCACGGCTGCACGTGGGTGAAAGAGGCACAGAGAGAAGGGTCTGATGTCCATTCTCAAAATAGAAATAGCTATGAAAGCTTCCTCCTCATCCATGTGTCACCTCATTGCTGTTTTTCACAAAATTACAGTTTAGGAGAGCAAGTCAAGACAGTTGCCTTTTTTTAAATTTGTTGGAAGCAGTCTAATAACCAAAAAAAACTGTAATAACTCTCTCAGGTGTTCTTATAATTTTGTTTAATTTTTATAGTGCAGAATTTGAAGTTTTAAAGTAATTGTAGACAATATTCTGTGGAAATCAGTAGGGACCATAATTTTGTTTAATTTTTATGGAGCAGAAGTTGAAGTTTTGAAGTAATTGCAGACAATATTCTGTGGACATCAGTGAATATGCAGGGCTTCCTTATGCAGTTTTATAAGAACTGAGTCAAAATGATGATTAAAATGATTCAACTCTATTTCCAAAATACCCTTTTTTAAAAACTCCCCAGGATTATAAACTTATTTCCAACAAATTCTGTATGATTTGTATTGTAAGTATTGTAAGCATTGTATATTTTAAAAACCCAGTTACCTTTAAGAATCTGCTTCTTAATTGCCCTGTGGTCCCTAAATAGCTGAGTCAGAGAAACACAGCAGGTTCAACATTCCTTCAAAGAGATTAATAAATCCAGGCTTGATCTCATGGGTTTCAGCCAGCTGTAGAAGAGGGATAATATTATGTCCCCTTAAAGAAACTGTCAAGATAAATAAAAAAAGCCTGAAATGCTCAGATCTCTCAATAATGAGGTCATGTAAGTGTCAGAATTAGATAAGAAGAACTGACAGTCCTGATAAACTACATGAAGATTGTATGGGTACTCCAGTCCCTGTAGATCTATTTTAGCTCAACAAGTATTTTCCCAGTGTTCCATTCAGTTAACAGAAAAATCAATCTAGTAAGATCAAATTGAGTTTGGGTTGATTGAATGAATGTCAATATCTGCAGCAATATTAAAAAGCACGACAAAGTAGAATAGGAAAGGACATGCAGCTTCTGATTTGTAACATTAAAAAGCTAAAACTAAAGGGAAAAAACTAACTAGGTTAAAAAAAAAAAAGCCAGTCTTGAAGGTCTGGGTTTGGGTTGGAAGTGATTTTAAAGACTACTTCATTCCAACCCCTTGCTGCCCTTTCCACTATCCCATTTAAGCATTTATTTATTCACATGAATAAGAAATGGCAGAAACACATAGAAAAAAGCTAAATAAAATTTAGAGGAGAGTTTTAAAATTCAGCGTTTTAGAAGCAAGACACAAGGACTTGCAGGGCAGGTGAGGCCCTCATGTGGGGCCCAATTTAGAGTGCAAGGAAGAATATTTAACATGCCAATTTAACAGGAGATATGCCCATCATTGCAGGGACCTTAATGCCAGCTTTATATTATTTATTAATTGTTCTCAGCCCCAAATAAGCTTCCTTCATGCTTGGTTTTTTCTCTGAAGCTGTCAGTAAAACACCATTTGATGAAAATTGAACATTGCTCAGTTTTTTTTTCTGTGTGCCCTGTGACCCTGTGGCTGGAACAATTCAGCTGCAGGAGTTTTTCATCATCAACATTTCCAATCCTACAGTTACTTTTTTTTTTCCCCCAGAAAAAAAGTGTTTTTCTCCAAGAGGACACAAAATATAGGAAAAAACACCCCAAATAAATGATGTGCTGTGATCTTAGCAGGGCTAAGAAAGTCCTTTAAGAGAGATGTCAAAGTCAACTCCAAGCTCCCAACTGGATCCTCTTAAATTTTACCTGTCCAAGGTCAGAGTCCTGCGTATCCTTAGGGATCTTCCTGGGATTCATGCAGGTTTTGCTCTCATATCCAGTATTTATTATAGCAGATACTCTGGGGGGTGGAAAGGCAAAAATAATGAAGCAAACACTCAAAAATCTGACTACAGCAAAGGTCTGCCTGTAAAGAAGTGTCTTTGTATTGTTGTTCAGGAGGTAAAGAGGGAAAATACATTCATTAATCCATTATTGGAACTGCAGCATGCTAATTATCCATGACCTTTCTTCAAACCTGGAAGGGAATGAGAACAACCTCTGGCTAGGGCAGAATATAAATGTTTGAGGAGGGCTCTAGGTGGGAGATCCCTGGGTCAGAGATGTAAATGCAACTGGAGGGGAAAAAAACACTCATGAAAAGCTGGAAATGGAGCAAGTTAATTAAAAAAAATTAAATAAAAAATTAATATAACAGATTTAGAAGCTCATGGAGAGCAAAGACTTCCTTGTGTAAATGAGCAAGCTGAGGGATCTAAATGCCAAAGTTGGATGGGGGCTGAGCTGCAGAAGTGGAGTGGTGGATGCCTGCTGAAGGCTGCTTGGTTTGAATCTACTGAATTAAAAAGAGTGTCCACACTGCAGTGATGGGGTGGAAATCATTGCTGTCCCTCCCTCAGCCTCACTGGGAGACAAGCACAAATTGCCAGGCCTAGTAATTCCTTAATATCACAGAATTATAGAATGGTTTGGGTTGGGAAAGACCTTAAAGATCATTTTGTTCCATCCCCTGCCCTGTGCAGGGACACCTCCCACTGTCCCAGGTTTCCCCAAGCCCCATCCAGCCTGGCCTTGGACACTTCCAGGGATGAAAACGTTTATTCTGGAAATTCCCCAGTGGCAAGTCTTAACTTCTTTTTGCCAGGGTCAGGATTAAATGTGTGAGATGGTATTTCTTGGTGGGACTTGTTTATCAGTTCTTATCTCTGTCACAGTCTCACAAACCCTGAGCTCTGCAGCACTTCACTCTCACAAACTAAAAATGGAGCCCCATCTCTCTCTCTGCAAGGCCTTTGAAGGATCAACTGTCCAATTAAGAAATGACACCTCAATTATTTTCATTTTTAACCCAATAACCAAACACCCATGGCTGCAATGGGGACTTTTTATCCAATTACACAAAACCACCCAAACCATGGAGGAGAAGGAGAAGGAGGAGGAGGAAGAGAAGAACGAGAAGCAGAAGAAGAAGAAGCAGCAGAAGGAGCAGAAGAAGAAGAAGAAGGGAAGAAGGAGAAAAAGAAGCAGAAGAGGAAGAAAAAGGAGAAGAAGAAGAAGAAGAAAGGAGGAGAAGGAGGAGAAGGAGGAGAAGAAGAAGACAAAGAAGAGGGAGAAGGAGATGGAGAAAGAGGAGAAGAAGAAGAAGGAGAAGGAGCAGCCTCCACCCTAAAACCCCCATCTTGCTTTATATCTATTACTATATTCTAAACCCTTAAACTCTGAGTTTCCCACCCTGTGATATCACACACTTCCATTCAAACTCCACACCCACAATCCCAGTTCTGTCATTCCATTTTGGAAGCTTCTCCATGACCCTCAGTGTTCTCTTGGGGGTCAGTGCCTGTCAGCACAGAAAGTCTAAAATTCTCAGTATCCAGGGTTCCGACACCCCAGGATTTCACTTGGGGGAAAAAATATTGTGGCTAATTCTGGGAAGCTCCTGCAGCTCCCAGCAGAAGCCTGCTCGTGGCACAGCAGAGATACAATGCCCTTAACAGAAGTGAGTGTTTTATCCCAAGGAGGTAGAAATGAGACAAGGCTGGGAGCAAGCCAGCTAATCTGGGTCACCAGCTGGGATGCTGCACAGCAAAAGGCACAGGAGCCTGAATTCTCTGAATGAGAGCAAAACAAAAGGGCAGAGCCATTAGCAGCAGCTCTAATGTTTCTTAACGAGTGGGGATGGCAGAGAAAAATCTGCAGTTGACTTATGTTGGTTTTTAAGCAACAGATGTTTAGGAGAACAACACTGTACAAAACAGAAACTGTGTGGGCTGTTTATTGTCAGGGCAAGAGTAATAAGAACCTCTGCTGTGGAGACAGAGAGAGCTGCCACTGCTCAGCCTGGAGAAAAGAAGGATCCAGGGAGGTCTCATTTTGTCTTTCCAGCACATAAAAATGGCTCACAAACAGGAGGAATGGCTTTTTACATGGGCTGATAATCATAGAACAAAGGGGAATGGTTTTAAACTGCCCAGTTTCAATATGTAGGGCACATTCAGTGTTAAAACATACCTGATGCTGCTTCGTGTCTTTCATTGAGATTTATTCTGCAGCATTGAAGAAATTCGTATCTTGTTTTGTAACAGCAGCAAAAAGCTGCTTGGTGGCCACTTCACATGGTGGACTTGAGGTCTGTCAACATCTGGAGACAAAATAATTGTCAGCTCCTGTGAAAGAAGCATCAAAACCCTGAGAAGGACAAATGCACTGCCTTGGGCTGAGGAGGAGGTCAGCCCCTTCCCTGTCAGTAAGGGCTGACACGTGCATTAATTCTGCTTTTCCATTCTACTTCTCAAATTCAAAGTGTATTTAGGATTAGTTTGGGAAAAAAAAAATTATAAATAATCTCTAATTATGAGCAGCCTGGGATAGTGGAAGGTGTCCCTGCTCATGGGGCGGAACAAGATGAGCTTTAAGGTCCCTTCAACTCAAACCATTCTGTGATTCTATGCTAAAAAGTATTAAATCTCCATAAAAAATATCAGCTCTGTGAAAACATGAGGGAAATGTGAAGGCAGAGAAACAAAAAGCAACAAAATTTCAAAATTGGTTTCACTTAAGAAAAAGAAGCACTAAAATGATAATGGCTGAGCAGAAACATCTCATAGCAAGTTCTACAAAATTAAAAGAAAATTGCAAATCAAGATTTAAAGTCTCTTTTTAATCAGCTGTGCTGGTTTATGGATTCAGCTCATCAGCTTGAGCTCTGTCTCAGCACCATCCTCTGCCAGCCCCCTCCTCCCCCCAGGACTGAAACATCCCTGCTTGCTTGCAAGCAAAACCACTGCTTGTCACAGCATGGGATTCTCGTAATTAGGGCCTGAATTCTGCTCCCTCTGCCATCAGTGGTCACCCTGCATTAAAGCAAAAATCACTGTTTAATGAGAGGAAAGGCTCCTGACACAGGATATTTTCCTACTTCAGCACTGAGCAGCTAAATGAAAGATATCCAAAGCATTCTGAAGGCAGGTATAAAGGAAAGAGTCAGCACTCAGGGCAGAAATGTGCCATCAGAGTTTTAACAAACCAAGCCCTATTCCCTCCTGAAGAACTCCTTTGATGGACTCTTCTCCCCACAGACTGCAGGATCCTTGCATTCTGAGCATGTCCTCTGTGAGCTTATTAAATTGTTCCTTTAATTAGCCTGATAAAATGAACTCGCTGCTGGACTGACTGCTCAGAGTTGGGGTTTGCTGTTTAATGTTCAGACAGCTCCAAGAGAAAAACTGCTCCCAAGGAAATAAAAGTTCCCTGCTGTTTCAGGGAGATCAAAGAGCCTCCAAATATTAGCCAAGATTATGAGGTTAAAGGATTTGGTGAAGGGTCCCAAAGACAGACAAGATCTCCATCCACACACAAACAGAAAAAGAAAACACAAAAAACTTACACACAAAGACTTTTTCCTTTCCCCTTTCCTTTCCTTTCCTTTCCTTTCCTTTCCTTTCCTTTCCTTTCCTTTCCTTTCCTTTCCTTTCCTTTCCTTTCCTTTCCTTTCCATTCCTTTCCTTTTTTTCATTCCTTTCCTACAGAACCTTTGTCCAAAGGACTTTCCATCCCAGGAATTCAAATACTTTTATCACAGAATTAAATTCTTTAATTCGATGATATTAAGGAATTATTAGGCCTGTTACAAACCAGCCCTGGTGGCCCAGCCTGGAGACCAAAGTTGGGCTGATTTATATAGATTAATGACATTATGTATCCCAAATAGATTACAAAAATAAAGCTTTTTAAGGTGGAAATAAAATCCCAGACATTTAATTAATCAGCAAGGGAATAAAGAAATATTTACAGATCAAATAATGATTTTTTTTCCGTTTTCCCAAGGTCTCCTTTTTACTTATCTTCGGCCTGATCAGCACAAAATTAAACAGTTCCCCAAGCTCAGATTAGGTGGAACATTGTGGCTTCTGCTTTCTCAGACATGAAGAAATGATTGTGCTTTGCTTTTTCCCCTCTTGCCTGCCACTCTAATAAAGGTGCCATCTCCCTTTCCAGGCTTTGCTCCATTAAATCCAGAAGCAATCCTGCTGCTGGCCATTGTCAGGTTTTCATGTTGCCATCAGCCACAGAACAGACCATGGACATGTGAGGCAGCTGCTCACAAATCTGCCCTTTTCAAAGCCACACCTCAGCAAGGCAGGCACCTGTTGCAAATGAACACAGAAAAAATTAAAATGGCCTGAGTGCTACAAAAGGAGGATTCCTACACATTAAGCCAAAAAAATGAACTTGAATCACTCTAAATAAGGATCAAAAGAGAAAACAGTTTTCCCCCAAGAGCTGTCATGTTTGTCTGGCTTTGGAGAGTGATAAAGCAGTAGAGCCAATTAATTCTCTTAACTAATTAGTGACTGAATAGGCAGCAAACATGGCAGAGTTTATCTTCAAGGGAAGGCAAATATGAACTAATGTCAGTCTAAAATTGGATTAAAGTGCACAGACACATCTTTTATATAACTTAAATTCTAGACAATGATCTATACAAGGTATGTGGCATGCTGGGGGCACTAAATCTAATCCCATGCTTATAAGGAGAAAGTTCATCTGCCTAATTTTCCTTGGAAATGGGAAATTTACTTTTAAAATTGCTGTAAAATCATCATTTTGGATACCATTATCATCATGCATGGTGTTATTAGGATGGCACCTGACAGCTTTGATCACCTTGTGGGTCCCTTGTTGAAGCGGCTCCATCTCCTATCGAGTTCCCTTAATTACATGCCAGGAAATCTAAAAATGATGAGCAGCCACGATCAGCTAAACATTTTAGTTTGGAATGGGACAGTTCTGGGATGGTTCAGTATTTGTCTGGGAGAGCATCTGGAATTTCAGGAGACCTTGAGCACAGGCGAAGGAGCTCAGGGCAAGTGTTAGACCACAAGAGCTGGGTCTGTAACTTGCTGAAAAGTGAGGGAGAAGAGAGAATGGGATATCAGAGGTGTTGGGATGGCATCTCAGGGCTGTCCCCAAAGCCACATTGGAGCTGGGAAGCAGTGAGGAGGGGATCCATCTATCTCCTGTGTTTCTGTCAAATGCAGCTTCTCAAACCCTGTGAGGAACCATTGAGGGAGCTGGGGGTGCTCAGCCTGGAGAAAAGGAGACTCAGGGCTGCCCCCATCACTCTCTGCAGCTCCTGAAAGGGGCCTGTGCTCAGCTGGGGCTGGGCTCTTTCTGCAGCAGCACTGACACAACCAGAGCTCACAGCCTCCAGCTGCACCAAGGGAAGTTTAGGTTGGATATTAGGAAGAAATTTTTCGCAGAAAGAGTGACAAAGTTCTGGAATGGCTGCCCGGGGAGGTGTTGGAGTCCCCATCCCTGGGTGTGTTTAACAAAGCCTGGATGTGGCACTGGGTGCCAGGGTTGAGTTGAGCTGTTGGGGCTGGGTTGGACTCTATGATCTTGAAGGTCTCTTCCAACCTGGTCATTCTGGGAATTCTGTGAGCTTCAGCAATCCTTTGTATTCCCATCTGCATTCCTGACCTGGGGAAAGCATCCCAAAGCTGTGCTCAGCACAGGGTGTTTTTGGGATGCTGGTCCACAGTGGTGGCAGATGCAACCTTCCCCAAGAGCATCTTGTGAAAATGGGCAGGAGCCACGAGAGCACCAGCACAGACAGACAGACAGAGCGGTTTGGCTGGGAAGGCACAGGAGGATCCAGGCAGGGGGTTCCAACAAGGGCTTATTGGGCTCCAATGGGGGCCTACAGACCTCAAACACTGAAGGGGTCCAAGACCCAAAGACAGAGACCAAGGAGGGTCCAGGGTATAAATCAGGGGAAGAGGGGGCGGAGCAGAGCATCAGGGGCCCAATGGCCTGAGGGCTCGGGGGCGGGGCACTGGGAAGGGACCAATAGGAAATGCCAGGGTGGATGGGCGGGGTTATACAAACCAATGGGAAAACAGGGCGGGGAGAACCTACTAGAACATGGCCATATAAGGGTAAACGGGGCAGGGAAGGTCAGTGGGGAGGGTGGAATTGGGCAAATTAATGTAGTGCTGCAGAGCACCATGGGAGAAACCTCTTAATTAATTAACATAGTGCTGCAGGATCCTCTTAATTAACTTAATTAACAGAGTGCTGTAGAGTACTATGGGAGAAGCCTCTCTCCTCACCCTATCCTCTGGGGAATGCCCAGAACCTGCCATGCATCTCTCCAGGGCATTGCTATTGCTTTCTCCTCAATACGTTCACGGGTTTCCCCAGGGTCTGGTTAAAACATATTTCAATTTCTTTTTGCTGTGGGGCTATGGTAACACAGGGATGTTTTGGTTATGGCTGAGTTGGACACAATCAAGGCCTTTTCTGCTTGTCTCTGACCCCGTGAGAAGGCATGGGGTCTACAAGAGGTTGAAGGTGACACAGCAGGGACAGCTGATCCAAATTGATTTGAGGGATATTCCACACCTTAGAACATGCTCAGCAAGTAGACCTGGGGGACGAGAAGGAATTTTGAGTGATGGTGTTTGTCTTCAAGTCACTGTTACACCTGATGGATCCCTGCTTTCCAGGAGGGGCTGAACTCCTGCCTGCCCAGGGGAGCAGGGAATGAATTCCTTGTTTGGCCTTGCTTGTGTGTGAGACTTTTGTTTTTCCTGGTATTAAACCATCATTTTTTCCACCCATGAATTTTCTGACTTGTACTTACCTGCTGCTTCTCCCCATCCCAGGGGAAGGAGGGGCTGAGCACCTGTCTGGTCCTTATTTGCCAGGTTGGTTAAACCATGGCACAAAAACATTCCCAAACTCTTTGCTGCACACCTCCAAAAGTCCCATCTCTACCTACCTCCAAAAATTCGCATTTCTCAAAACCCAGTTGAAAAATAAATAAATTGTTAAAAATCCCCTTTGAGACAACCATAAATCAGAGGGACTGAATCAAAGCTGCTGCCTGTGCCACGTTTCCAAATCCCGGAGGGAATTTTGGCTTGGATGGGCTGGTGAGAGATGCGAAGAGCTCGGGTTCCCTCTGCGGGCAGCAGGAGAGGGATGGAGCACAGAGCCTCCAGCAGGTCTGCAGCTCCATCTAGTGCCATGCAGCCAGGGAGAGACACAGGAAAGAGTTGGAAATACACCAGGAAAATCGTTGGGGTGTTGGAATCTTGGAAACCAAGATTTTTTAATTTTCTGTGATGAAAACTCTAGACATACAAGAGAATATTGATCTGAGGTTGTAGAGAAAGCTTCTAAAACTGAATGATAAAATTAGGGTTATAGGTGTGTAGTTTAATTAGAAGCATGTAATATTATGCAGTTTTAGAATATAGTAATAAATACAAAAGAAGATAGAAGTTTTAGGGCAGTGAGCAGTTGTTATACCTTGTTATACCTTATTAGTGAAATACTGCAAAACTCACAGCTTGTAAGACTTTAATATAGATAAGAAACAACAAACATCTGAGTCTAAACATGAGATACCATCTCAAATACTTTCAGTCCCGACCCTGACAGAGAGAAAAGAAACCAAGAACCGACAGGATGTGAAGCTAGCAAGGGTAGAAAAGGGCTTGGTCTTTTGGGAAGGGTTGTATTGTTAGCACATTGCAGCTACAGATCCTTTTATTTATTTTTTTTTCCAGAGTTTTGAAAAGGATAACTGATGTCTCCAAGGGTTAGAGATGCTCATAAGAATATTAATATATTCCAGAGAGTTGCATTTCAAAGAAAAACTATAACAATGTGAGGACCAAACTCTAAATTAGTGTTGACAGACAAAGCTTTATTTACTGACGTATACAACAGTACTATGTGATCTTTTTCTGTGCCAGCAGAGCATAAAAAAATCATCTTTTACTCAGTGTTCAGATCTTTTAGATCCAGAATAATGAAGGTGGATCTGTGATAAGTGGAAACAGTGAAAGATTTTATTTTATTATTTTTTAATGAAAATGAGCCAGAAAATTTGAACTGTCGTGTGATTTCTGTGTTTTCTAAGTGTTGGTCTTATGCGCTGTCCGTGCACAATAAAAATTGATGAAGAGTTCATGCTCCAGTCTATAAAACCTTATTTTTATTATTTCATCTAGATTGTCACTTTCTCAAGAGTGACTGAAGCGGGACGTTAGATTTCAATTTTTTGGAGGGGAAAAGCATTGAGGGCACAGAGCTATACAGAAATCACATTTCACCCTCCATGAAACCACTGAAATGTTCACAGAAGGATTTCCAGGATGTTCCATATCACTATTTGCAGAGCTGTATTTTGCTCATAGATTTTGTCTGCCTGGATCAACAGCTGAAGACCAGGCAGAATGTCCCCAAAAATCTCAAATGAGGCCAGATGTCCATCCTTAGGAACTTGAATTATTCTTTAAGTAGCTGCCTGGGAAAAAGAAAAAAAAATGATTATTTTGTCAGATTCACTATAGAAATAATTTATTTTTTTGTTTTGACTTGGCAGGTTTCAGTAAAGCATTTAAACTTTTTGTATTAAAAAAACCATAAAAACCACACACATAAAATCATGGTATTTTGGGGAGACAAAAAAAGGTACAACTATATGGAAAATTTTTGAACTAATTTTAAAAGACAGATTAGGATTTTTTTGGAAGTGGGATTGGAATGAAAGGACACTTAATTTTTAATTACAGACTGCCTTCATCTGGTGGGATTCTGCTTCCGGAATTCAGGATTCCATAAGGAAATAACGAATTTCCACTGCCTTCAGGTCTAGCTTTGGATATTCCATGGGAATGACATTAATACTTTGAGGCACAGTTATGAGCAATGCAGAGATCACAGAGTGTCTCCCCAAATATCACTTTGCTGGTATGGTTGCAAATGTTGAATTCAAAGTGTGAGCAAACACTTTTTGGGGATGTTCTACCCTTTCTCAGAAGCCTAGACAACAATAAAACCTAATTTTAATTTTTTGTTTTAATAAGGTAATTGGCTGTGCTCAAAGAAAGCCCCAACCCAAAACAAAAGAAAAAACCACAAATAAAAAAACCCCAAGGACAAAACCCAAACATTATTTAGAATTCTTTTATTTTTGATTTAATTTTGTTCTTTTTTCATTTGTCATGGGATTCTCATTTAAATTTATGCAGCAGCAGTCCTGTAAAGAGTTGGCTTTGTACAAACATTTGTCAAGTTTATAAATGTGCGTTACTCAAACATTTCTCGGTGTACCCACATTTCTGTATGGGGTCCATAATGAAGGGGAAGATTTTAATGAAGACCTAAAATCTGTCCGTGTGTTTTCTATTAATGTCTGCATGCCAATAAATCATGGATTTTCTTGCACTTTTCTTAGCTCCAAACACCTTTCCAAGGGCTTGACTTGCCTCTGTTTTCACATAAATGTAGCTTTTATGTTCTAACACTTTTCAATGTTTGGATCCTCCTTATCTGTTCTAGCTTTGCAGAGCAATGAGGAGATAAACTAAGGTGACAGAAGCATCACAGAGGTTTTGGGGATGGTTTCTTTTTTACAGTATTGATATTTATGATGTTATCTCCGGCAATTTGGGATTTTCCATGAACTTCACTTAAAAAATGGAGATTTCATAAAACCTAAGCACACTGCTCCTACTTGTTTGAGATTTGGGATTTTTTGGTTCAGTTGTGTGTTGGAAGGGAAGAAACCTAACCAGGCCAGCCTGAATATCTTTTCCATTTATAAGAAACAACAGCAAGATGGAAAACCAATCATTTCTGCTCCTCCGCTTCAAAAATCTCAGTGCTGCGGTGCCTGGACTTCCACACTCTTTTCCTTTTTCTTCCCAACCAACAGCACTGTCTCACCTCCAGTATGAAAGATCCTCAGGCCATGAAGTATTTTCACATTTAGCCAGCAGAAAAAAAAAGACAATTTCAATTTTGCTGCCTCGTGTTCCATGAAATGTCTTTTTAATTATGGTGATTGTACCTTGGTAGCTTTTCCACTATAATAAGCCTTCCCTGTCAGGAGGAGAAACAATAATAACAACAAGCCCTGCATTAGAAAGAAACATTTAAGCCCTCCATGCCAAGCTCACTGCCATCTATTAATTAACAGAGGCTATGGGAGCTGTTTTTGTCCCTCTGGGAAGAGAATTTTATTTGCAGCTGATAGTTTATACCCCTTGTAATGGGAGCTGCAGAAATAACCCACCAATCACCTCGTTTCAACCTCAATTGAGGTGCTGAAGCTTCCAGGAAGAGCTCTGGGGACGTGTGCTCAGGCCAAGGATGTAATCATGGCTCTTTTCAGGATTCATCTCCCTGCCCGAAAAGCAATTCCAGGAATAAACTGCCAATGTGGAAAACTCCACGTTGCTTTCTTCATTCATCCTCGCCCACCTTCTACCTCGGTGTAATTTGATTTGCTGTTAGTATTTCCAGCCAGAATTAGATCCAGCAGCAAGTGTAAATAGGAGTGTTGTTATGTTGTTATTGCCTTAATGACATCTCAGAGAAAAAATCAGGGGCTCTTAATGGCAATCATTACAATAAAACATTATTGCTCCAAGAGCTTTTATTTCAATAGCAGAATCAACCTTCCAGTCCTGAAATGTTTAAAATGAGAACATACATTGGTTTGTTGGCTGTTGGGTGAGGGTTTTTTTTGTTTGTTTGTTTATTTCCTGCTTTTAAAACCTTTAGAACATGAAAACCACTCTGAGAGTGGCTATAGCAAAAATGTAAAAGAACATCACAAACATGCAGTGATCCTTCCAAGAATACCTGGCTGATTTCCAGCAAATCAGCAGCTCAGAAAAATATTCTGGGCCAAATCAGAGAATGGTTTTGTGACTTTTTCCATCGGTCTGTCACTTTCAGCACAACGATTTAGGCTCAGCTGGTCGCATTTGGGTGCCTGTTGATACATTTGGCCCTAGAAATTGATATTGACTGCTGCTAAAAGGGGGTATTTGTAAAGCATGGTGTCTGATTTCATTCTTTAATCTGTTTGCACCATCACCATCACGAATTTCTGGTATTTCAGTTGCCCTGTGTTTAAATCTTGACTCTCCTCACAGATCAGAGGATTTTTTCACCACCACTATTGCAGGGGTTTTGTGTCTTGTTTTCTGATTTCATTTTTCACAATTATTTTTCCTGGAAGAGAAGAAAACTCAGGGAAATAACCATTTTCATAATTTCACACACACATACACATGCACACACACAAAATAAATAAACTGAAATATTGAATTAATCACTATAATTTTTGCACCAGGAAACCAAAAGCATAAGCAAAGTTGGTGTGATCAGAGTATGTAAAGGTACCATGTGCCTGAAGCTTCAAGTCACAGTTATTTTTTCAATATGCAAGAATTATTCACCAATTTTCCAAAGAATTCATCTGGGAGAATTAAAATCTCTTTACAGAAAATCAACTACCAGGAAAAGATCAGTGGATGTATAGAAATGACAAACTGCTCAGCATGGAAAACTCTCTGTTAGAAATATAAATGGAATGATCCCTTTTCAAGAGGAAATTTATGAGTTTATGTTTTCTGGCCTGACTACTATAATTCCAGAGTTTTTCCTACAGTTTTTGACATAATGGTGGTGAAAGAAGAGGAAAGCAAACAAAACTGTCTTTAAAAATAAAAGGAATTGTTGACAAATAAAAGAATTCAATACAATAGGATCATTGAATAGACAAAGGCTCTAAATCTCAGTTTCCCCTGTCTGTGCTTCATGAAACATTTATTTATTCCTGCTCTCCTGGTTGTAATTCAGTTGTAACCCTGAGTTAGTTTTTATGTACATTCTGTTTGTGAGTTTTTCAGTACAGATCAGTCCTAAGGCTCATGTGGTTTTCACACAGGTATTTTCATTGCGGTTTTGCAATAAGAATTTTCTCACATTATTCAACATAATTTTGTATGAAGTAGGCTCATTCTCTGATTATAATTGTGTCATGCACTTGCTATTGCACTGTTCTCTAAAAAACAAAACCAAAACCACTTTGTGGTTGAATTCCCTGGTTCTGGTTTTGATTTTAATGCCATAGACTGATGGACCTTCTGTTTCCCTGAGGTAATTGCATTTCTGGGCAAATACCAGTGCTCTGATGACTACAGCTTGAGCTGGAAGACCCACAAGAAAGTTTCATCCCTGTAAGACAAGATTCTGTCTCATTTGAGGGTTCTGACTCAGAAATCTTTAGTTACAACATTTCTCAGAAATTGAATCAGTTGTTTTCCCCTATGTTCAACTTGCAGTGCTTGGCTTCGAGCTCACAAAGTTTCCCTTGTGGTTAAGATTTTGGTTCCTGTTATGATTTCCTTTTTCTTTCATTCTTCTTTCACTCCTTTCAAGGTGCCAACACTCAGAATAATGAGTCTCCAGTGAGCAGATCACATAAAGGAGTTATGTGTTGGATTCCTTTTATAAGGAATGCAGTTGAATAAAGGATCTGGTTGGACTAATGTTAAAATGAAAGTTGGTAAATGGTAAAATAAAAATCGGGAAATTTTCATGAAAAAAAGATGCTTAACTGTGTCCTCTTTTCTTCTTTCATTATGAATAAAAGTATGGCTTGAGAATTTCAGGTGTACATATATGCCACAAAAAACTTGAAGAAGGAGAGAAGAACCTCACTCTTTCTAGGATCAGGGATGAATGGATGAATGAATTAATCAGTGAGGAATGATGGTTGATGATACATCAGACTTGTGTCTGTGTTTACTTCTATTTAGATATTTTACATTGTTTTTTAAATGTCATGGTTTTACTGCTATTCATAACAAATTCTCTCCCTACGTAAACTAAACTTCTTTCCCTAAGTAAATTTAGGACTATTCTAATAAAAGTAAACTTAGTAAAATTTTAGGTTTGTTTTTTCTTTTTTTGTTTTTTTTTTTTTTTTGTTTTGTTTCTACATTATCAGTGAGAAAAAAAATATATGAAAAAAGAGAAGTATTCCAAAAGTTTTATTCCAATTCTTATTAGTCTTTCTTTTAGTTACTATTAATACATTTTTCTTTATACTTTTTCAAAATTTTAAAACTACTTTACTTTTCTCTTATCCTATCTCACTACAAAAACTAAATACATTAATAATTAACCAACAGCAAACCCACCACACTCGTTACTACGTTAACCAAGAAATCTCAAAATGAAGAAAATCACAAATTAAAAAACTTAAACCACTAATAACAGGTAATAAAACCACTAAATAAAAGGTATTAAAAAAAAAAAAGTTGAGTATTTACATCTTGCAATCTTGCTCTATGTGCGATCTTTAGCCAATCAAAAGGCAATCAATCCTCAGCTAAGTGCCCTCCTAGATGGCTCTATTTACACTGTCCCATGACTATTAAGGAATTGGCCCTTCCCAACAGTTTGGGGTTTGGGTTAAACTGAGCAAAGTGGGATATTTCCACAAAGCTGAGACTCTAGGGAGAAATGCTAAAAAAAAGTTGTGTTGAATGACAGGAAGAACTGGAACACACCAAGAACTTTGTTGTTGTTTTTTAGAGAAAACAGAGGTGGAAAGAGCCTTCTGTTCATTGCTCAGAGAAAGGTTTGTCTCATCAATAGCAGAGCTGAGCACATTTCCTTTGGTTAAGGTGAAGAGTGACACACGAGGGCACAGAAACAGCTCATCTCCCATAATTTTTGGCAGCACAGCACTCTGGCTTCCCACCAACAGGAAAGTTCTGGAGATCCCACAGATCTCCTCAACCAGCTCTTGTCCCAAATCGGCTTTTTTACCTTCCTTCCCAGAGTTTCAAATTGTTTTTGTATTGACACCCACCTTTAAAATCACCACAAAACTGCTTTCTCTTAGTAGTGAGTGTTTTACCACACCCAGAAAACTCAAGGATAAACTTTGTGATTCTTTACGTGTCCTGAGCTCTTTAATAAGGGAGTCACAATGTGCTTGTAAAGTCACAGACATAAATCCTTTTTAATTGTGAGTCCAACCATAACTAATGGAAGATTTAGTTGTGCGGTTCAATATGCAGAAATTCAACAAGCAAGAAACAAAAATCTTATGATAATCTCCCCTCAGCAAAAGACTATTTATTTTTTCTCTATCCGAAATTAAAGAATTTACTTTAAATAAAAGAAGTGAAATCTTCCACCAGATGATGCAACTACACAAGAAACTCCATGTCCTGAGGAAAAACAGCCTGGGATGGTGGGGACAGTAGGTTTAGATAAGGAGTTTAGGTAAAAAGGAAGACAGGTTTTGATAAAGGAAGCCAGGCTCTGCAATTCAATTAATCTTTGAGAAACACATGGCAAGGGATTCCTCTTACTGAAGACGAATGAGAAAAGTCAGCCAAAATCAGATATCTGGTCTGGCTGGGATTTATCTTATGTGATTTCAGGGCTTGATTCATTTCTCCACTCAAAGGAACCTGGTTCCCTTTGCCCAGGCAGCCTCCACCTGCCATGCCTTCAGTGTCCCTGTGTCACAGCTGGCAGCTCCTCAGAGTGTTGAATCAGGGAATCACAAACCGGGGAAGGCTGGAAGGGAGACTGGAGCTGTGGGGTCCAACCTCCTGCTCCAGCAGGGCCCCCCAGAGCAGGTTACTCAGGGTTGTGTCCAGATTGCTTCTGAATATCCCCAGTGAGGGGCACTCCATGCCCTGTCTGGACAAGCCAGGGCTCAGTCACTCAGCAGGGAAGGAGTTCTTCCTCATGTTCAGGTGGAACTTCTTGGGCATCAGCTCCTGCCCATTCCTTCTGCACCATGGCTGGGGCCCATGAGGCAGACTCTGATCTAACTTCTGACCCCTTGCTGCAAATACTTAAAAACACAGATGATTATATTATATTGCATTATATTATATTATATTAATTATATTATATTATATTATATTATATTATATTATATTATTATATTAATTATATTGTATTGTATTATATTATATTATATTAATTATATTATATTATAAGTATTATATTATATTATGTTTTATTATATTATATTACATTATATTCTTTATATAATATAATTATATTATATTATATTATATTACTTAATTATATTGAATCATACTTGGTTATGGTCTCCTCTTATTGGGAAGCACAACTGAGCCTTGAACTGTGTGAATTTATGCAGGATCTTGGCCAATACTCTACTCTAAAGAACAATTCAATGGACTAAACTGACGAAAAGGTTCACTTTTAGGTGGTTGTTGACCCCAAAGGAAGCTGAAACGTCCAGTTTGCATCTGGACACCGACATGTTGATGTCTAAATTTTTAAATTTTGTCTTTAACAGACTCCACCTCACACCTGCCTTTGAAGTCACTAAAAGAGACAGCACGGCTTTGGACTCAGGGTCCCCTACCACAACACAGCACAAAGGAGGTTCTCACAGGAACATGAAGGGTAAACTGACTAATTACCTTAGGCTGGTGATTAACCACAGTGGGAGTTCACTTTTCCAGCTTACCCAGCCTGCATTAGGCTATGCATAATCCATTGCGTGAAGTGTGTGGAATTTCACCCCCAAGCAAACATCCAGAGCTGAGCTCTCATCCTTCCCTCCTTTCAGAGATGATGGTGGAGAGGAGGACACCCTGAGGAAATTATTATCTTGTCCTCCATAGACGTCCAAATTATGTCAGGCAGAATTCATTTAGTGCTGTCTGTGA
Source organism: Calcarius lapponicus (assembly GCA_039654755.1). Classification (NCBI taxonomy): domain Eukaryota; kingdom Metazoa; phylum Chordata; class Aves; order Passeriformes; family Fringillidae; genus Calcarius; species Calcarius lapponicus. The sequence goes on along the minus strand of CM077464.1, from coordinate 11,519,622 downwards.
CTGGGAAAATAACCTGGAATAATCAGTCCACATTTACATTCTCAGTGTCTGAGGTTGGGTGAAATGAGTATCGCTGTAGAGGGGTGAGGTGAGGCCCCTCTGCAGTCTCCGTGGAGAAATTGGGATAATAAAAAGGAAAGGTATGGAAAAAAGATTTCCTTTTGGTGGGGAGGCCCTGGCACAGGGTGCCCAGAGAAGCTGTGGCTGCCCCTGGATCCCTGGCAGTGCCCAAGGCCAGGTTGGATGGGGCTTGGAGCAACCTGGGATAGTGGAAGGTGTCCCTGCCCATGGCAGGGGATGGAGTGAGATGATTTTTAAGATTCCTCCCAACCTAAATGTCTTAGATAGAAAGATGTGGCTATATATATATTCTCTATACCCAGGAGAAACATGAATATTTTCTTGGCCCTTAGGAAGGAAGCAAGCTTTGTCTTAAACCTGCATTTTAGTGAATAAGACTCAGGGTTTTTCTCCTGCTCTTGGAAAAGAAAGAGAATTGAAATCGAGTTGAAGTGGCCAGAGGAAAGCAAGAAAACCAATGAATAATACAATGCATAAAACAATTTCTGAGACAGGAACAGCTGGTCTGTCAGCTCTTTAGAGACTATTAATAGGAATGAAGATTTCATTGTGTGTCACTGGGAAAAGCAACTTCCCTTAGGTTGGGAAAATAACTTGCTTATTCTTGAATAAAATACAAAGGAAGTAGGGAAGGGATCACTGACAGATTTGTTTTTTTCAATGCTGAAAACATTAAAGGAGTTTATTTTTAAAAGGGTTAATATGTTTGTGGAAGATGAGTACAAGTCAGATGTGCTTTTCAAATTCACAAATGCTTTAGATACTTGGGTGAAATTAAGTTTATAGAAAACAGGTAGGACAGAATTCACATAATCCAAGGGTCTGTAATTTTCATCTTGATTTTGTGTCCCAGGTGTCCCTGTGGCCAGGCCAAGGAACAGTAACAGAATATGGGCACATATGGAGTCAGAGCCCCAGGACATGGCAGGAGTCAATTTTATCCAAGAAAAACAGTGAGGAGATAACACAGGGAGGGCTTACAGAGAACATCAACTGGACAAATTATCCTCACGCAGCTCCAGGCACTTGTCTGATATTTAGTGCCTTCCCTTTTTTAGTATCTCAAACCCAGCCTTTTGCCTTCAGTTGTTTGATTTTTCTGCTCTCACCCCTCTGTCTCAAACACCCCACAGAGATCACTGTCAGGAATAAAGCCTCCAGCCTTTTTTTATGCCCTCCTTTTTCTAAAGACCGTGAAGTTTTGCTGTTAATTAAAGTCACAATATGTTTCTCAGTAACACCATGTTCTGCCTGAGCACTGAATTATGTACTCTCTGTAATTGCAGCCTCCTTCTCATAATCCCAGGGCTTTTTGTTTTGCATCTTTAGTCAGATTTGTCAAAAGATTGTTTGGAAATGTCAATAAATTCACCTTTATGCTCTGGCTGTTGGCTCGTGCTGCAGGATGGGGCTGGGGCACCCTATTTTCCAGCCTGAAGTGCTGCTGGAAGAAATTCAGGTGATTTTAGGAAGATTTTTATTATGAAAAATCCATTTTCAGGTAACATATGGTATCGAAACCCCATTCTCCAGCTTCCACAAAGGTGCTCAGCAAATGTCAAGTAATTTTCATGAAATGGCACCAATTGATTCAGAATATCCATGAGGGGGATTAGGAGGAATCTCAGGTCTGTTGCCTCATTGATTAAGTTTCATACCAACACAATGGCTTGTTGTTGTTTAACAAGAGGAGGTTTTTATGCACATCTGTTGAATTCTGAGCCCAGGTTGATGTTGTGGAGCAGCATGAAAACAAATGTGGTTCTTATCTTTGATGAGTTATCCTGTAATTCTTGGAGAAAATAAAATAATAATGCTTAGTTAGATAATGCAGTTTATCAGGCTAGGACCTATTTTGTGACAAAAAGTAGCAAAATGCATCAGAGCATATTAAAATATTATGATAAATAAATATGATATTTTTTTCCTGCATTTTTTTTCATTGTTGGAGCTTTGGCTACATACAGAGAAACAGCAAAGAGTAAAATGAATAAAGCAACTTAATATGATGAATATAAATTAGGTTTTAAGGATCTGTTAAAGCAATGAAGGGATGTGAGAAGACTGAGGAAATCAGAGACTTTAATGTGGGTGAGGTTTATAACATTAACTACAGCGAGATGTTACAAAAACCCAATAAAAGCAGGCTTGATTTCCTTATTAGGATGGAAAAATATTCTTACAAGAGGAATTTCCAGGTAATTAATTTAAATCTCAAGGATGGGAACGTGGACTGCTTTTTTGATCAGCTGGAGAATGAGGTGGGAAAAGCAGATGGAGTAGAGAAAATGTATGAGAAAGCAAATATTGAGAGACCAGGTCTGCTCCATCAGTCTCCTAAGAACTTCTTGCAAATACTCATGCCAAAAAACTACGTAAAAAATTACAAAAAAAAAAGTGGTTCACACTTGGGCTTGCTCCAAGCTGGTTTTGATGACCTAAACCCCCTCATTTAAGTGACCTTCAAGGCATTAAATAATAGAATCCAGGTGAAATATTGGAGACTGGGATGCCACACATGTTCCTTCAGTGGCATTTTTGTGTTTCCATTGTGATTCCTGAGAGCAATTCCCTTTGAAACACAAATTCCTGACCATGAAATTTGAGTTGTGAGGGGAGAGGGTTGGGCCCAGAGCTTTGTCCCGTGACCCAAATTATTCAGATATTCTCTGATCTTGGATATTCGTGTTGCTTGAATAAAGTTCAGCAGGGATTATGAACTGTCCCTCTCCTGGGGGTGTTTGACAGGTCTGCACTTTGCATTTCTCTTTGAATTGGAAGTAGGAACTGCCTGGCAGCATGTGTTGCCTGCCTTGTAATGGGATCCTAAAAATTATTCCAGTGTGACAGGAACCACCTTGCTGACTATTGAAAGTGGCCACAGTTTTATGTTATCCATTACAGATGGGGAAAAAGTGAGAATCAGACCTAATTTTTTAAGTATTTTCTCACAAATCTGATTTTTGGGGTAACATCTGAGGCTGTGCAGGTGCCACTTTGCAGTAATGAAAGACAAACATATAGAAAAGAGCAGATTAAATGAAAATTGGTTACAAATGTTATATCTTGTATGTCTGAAATATTTAGGTGGAGCTGGAAAACCAGACACAGGACTTGTAGAAGAGCTGTACACCTATGGACAAAGCTGCAGAAATAAATATTTCTTGTTATGGCATTGAATGCCTATTTTGGGGTAACTTAAGCCAGCCCTGAATCTCCTCTGACTGTACAGAACTCGTGTGCTTAACACCACTGGGAATTAATGAATGATAAACAGGATATGAAACAGAACTTCAGTCTTATCAAGGAAAACTGATATGTTTTTTCATATGTTCATAATTTTTTTTTCCATGTTCATAATTTTGGTTCTCTCAGGTCTTGAAAATACCTCGGTGCAATATTCAGTGGGGCAAAAGCCAGAGCTGGTGTCTGGGCCCTAAGAACCTGACACTTAATTTTTTTTTCCCCAAAATATCTTATCTGTAGGCAAGAAAAGCTTGAACTTTCTTAGCACCAAGAAATAAACCTGACCCCAAGATATCTTTGTGACACAAGGGTCAAAAAGATCTTGTTGAAGTTGTGGAGGAAATTCTGTCATTGCACAAAATTTCCCGTCTGAGAGGAGGGGGATGCCAAAACCCAGAAGCTCCATCTCTGACTCCCAAAGGGAATCCCACGCTACCAGACCCACTCAGAAAGTGGCCAAAGTTTTATGTCATTCATTACAGATGGGGAAAAAGTCAAAATCAGACTTAATTTTTGTTTTCCAAATCCTTGGAAAACCAGGAGGGGTAAACACAGCACAGAGAATTTCTGCTTCCAAAACCACCCCAAAACCCACACTGGTGTCCCAGCTCCCTGCTTTGCTTTTTTCTGGGGCTTGTTCATCCTTTGCACTGGCCAGGTGCACAGAGGTGAATCCAACATCCCTGGGGAATCAATTTCTATTGGTCTGGATTGAAGGCACTTGAGATGTTATTTCATGTTCGGACTCAGGTGTTTATTATTTCTTATCAGTAAAACAGTCTCACTGCTGGGAGTTCAGCAGCTTTTCATTAGAAGGCACAAAATGGCCAACAATCTCTTGTGCCAAGGTCTTTTAAGACTGAACTATCCAATGAAGAACTGACACCTGGATTATTTTCCCTTTTAACCCAAGAACTGACCCCACAGAGCTGCAATGGGGACTTTTCTGCCCAATTACAAAATGCCACCCAAACCCATGGAGAAGAAGCAGCATGAAGAAGAAACCCAGGATGACACCCTGTGCCCTCCATCTTGCTTCCATCCACAACACGCTAAAAATCCCAAAAAACCTCAATTTCTCACCAAGTGACACACCTACACTGCTCTCTATAATCTATTTCACACTTTTGTGGATTCTGGTCTATCTTGAAGTCTGGGAAACTTTCTCCATGGATGAGGGTCAAAGTCAGTGCTGCCCTGGGGGTCAGAGCACCCCAGTGTAGACAGGGAAATATTCCCAGTGCCCTGGGTTTGCACACAGGAGAATCCCTGTCCCTCCGCTCCCGTCCTGCGGGGGGATGCTCGGGGAGCTTCGAGGCTCTCGGGGCGGGCCTTGGGCAGGTGGGGGCGGGCAGAGCCTCGGCTTTTGGCAGCATCACAACAGGCAGAGGCAGCGGCAGGAGCCGGCGGCTGCTGCGGAGGATGCGAACTTTGCGCTGGCTGCTGCTGCCGCTGGTGAGTGGGAACCGCTGGGGCGGGCGGGGGGGGGGGGCGCACATCTGGAGCCCGGCCACAGCTGGATGGCTCCGCAGCTGCCCCGCTGCAGCCGGGGTGGGGGAAAGTCCGCAGGAGCTGGGTAACTTTGCTCCTAATGGGGAGCGGGCAGAAAGACAGAAAAAACAAGGAAAGGATTAACAAGAAAAATACAAAACGAGACAGAGATGTTAGAGAGAAGGAAATAAAAAATAACCCTGAGTTAATGTGTTGACCGAGCTCCTTTGATTAAAATTTTCCAGCCTCGAGATGCTGTTAATAAATGACTTTTCCATTCTTTAGAACTGCAGTTTGCAGAGGACAGAAGAGCATCCCCAAATCAGAATGGCTGTAGCAGGGCTTTAGACAGACAGAAGGGGACAGGTTGCTGTCCCAGCTGTCCTGAGAAAGGCAACTTTGCAGGACAAGGAGGATAGCTAGAAAGGAATAGTTCCTCCTGATGGATGGGGACATTTACCTCTGTGAGAGGGCAGGGATGTTTTCAGAGCTGGAGGTTTCTAAAATCACCAAGCAGGAGCATGAACTGTCTCGTGTCTGTGTGCACTGAGGGCAGCAGGTGAGCCTGTGCCACTGGACAGCAGGGAAGATGGATGAGCCCAGGGATGTGGGAATCCACAAAATTAGAGTGTTTTGGGAAAGCTGCAAAAGGCAGGCCTCAGAGACAGCAGGACTGGGATTAGAGCACAGCAGCAGCCATGAGATTGGTCAGCAGAAAAATTATTTAAAAAGTAGAAAAGCAAAGACAAATAGAACAATGGTCTGTGTATTAATGCTTGTCTAGAATAACTCTCTAAGCTACAGAAAAGTTTATCTAGTGAGATATTAGGAAGTTCTAAGCTTAATAATGGAGCTCTGTGCATTGTGTTTTAAGGCTTACAAGCAGGTATTGTATCCAAAATAATCAAGCATTGTTTTAACCAAAGGTATCTGTGCTTATAGCGGTTGGATAGAACTACTGTCAATGTGCTTTTGCTTTGTGTGATTGGTCAAAAAACTTATAAAGTAAGTTGTAACATTAAATTATTGGTCTGCTGCCTGGGATGTGAGCTGCTGGCATCTTCCTATTGTCATAATCATGGAATGAGACTGATGCTGGAAAATAAAACAGCTCAAGGCACGTTCCTGGCAGTCCTGTCCCATTTGTGATTTGTACAGAGACCCCAGCCAGCAGCAAGGGACACAATCCAGGCACAGCCATCCCTCCCTGATCTCCACACTCCACCCCTGCCCCTGCCTGGGATGCTTAACAAAAATTAGTGCAAATCCAAGCTCAGAAATTTCTCTTCTTTGCCCTCAATTTTCAGCCTGAGGGAAGAGTTTGGAACCTTTCCTCTGGGTGTGATTACCAGGGACTCGTTAATTCAAACTTTACTCATTTCACAGTGAAATGTTCAGCGTGGGCTGGGATTCAGCAGGAGTTAGGAAGGAGAGAGTCACCTTCCTAGGCAGCATTCCATCTTGTCCTGGCAAAGCCAGATGGAGTGGGTGCTTCTCTAGGGCCTGCTTTCCTCCGTGGGTAACTGTGAGAGCCTAAATGACCAACTGATCCTGACCTTTCATGTCCAAACAGTGAGAGTTGGGATGTAAATTTCTACACCTGCACAACCCCTGGATGTTGTAGTTTCCTCTGTATTTACACAGATTTATGTACAAGGGATAGCTTGTGGGTCCTTGCAATGCAAACCCCACCAGTGCAGCTATTAGCATGTGTAATTCTGTTCTTCCATGCAAAACCAGGCAGCCTGAAGGCTTAGACTGCTGCAGGTAAAGTGATTTTGGCATCTGGGCCAGCCTTTTTTACACCTAAAGGAGGCACAGCTCATTCTTGCAGCTGTCAGCAGAGTGGAGCTGATCCAAAGTGATGGATTGTGCACATCTGGGGGCTGCCATACATCATTTTAATATTGCAGCATATTGCAGCAGGCTGTGCCCATAACAAGAGAAATTCTATAAACTGCATGATCTACGCAGCTTTTGGCCTCAAAATATGAGCATCAGCTCCATGTCTGGTGAGAGGCAGTGCTCTGAATGTCAGTGGGGTTTGTGTCTCAATCTAGGGGTCTCCTTGCATGTTCAGTGGGTCAGGGAAGGCCTGAGAGCCCGAGGATGTACTGAGGGAATAATCCCCTCTTGTTTCAAAGGATCATGTCTGAGCAGAGAAATAATTCCTGTATGGATTCTACAAAGAAATAATTAATCAGATATGAAAACAAAGCAGAGGGCTAATCCTGAAAACTTCCTCTGTGGAGCTGGGCACGGTTACCTCCTGTCAGCTCCACAGGGGTGTATTTGTGCCTTGTAAAATAGAGTCCTTGACACTAAAAGAATTACCATTCACTGGTAAGTGACAGGGAACAGAGAGCAGAGGAGGCTGAAATGCCTAAAAATGACTTTTTATGCCTTAAAGAGTTCAGAGTCTCAGGAGGCAGAGGACAAAGAGCAGAAAAGACTCTGCCTTCACTGCTCTCCCTGCTGTGCAAAACTGCTTTCCTCTCCAAACCCCTACATTCCCCATTTCTGGGAAGGGCTTTGGTCTGATCTAATGAAGGGAGGTGAGGCTGGAAACACAGGTGGGTCACCTCTGAGCTGTACAGTCCCTTCAGCAAATTATTGTGCTCATGGGCATGGGGATCCAAACCCCTGGCAAGGTGCTGAGCTCCCAGTGAAACAAACCTGGGTGTCTCAATTTTCATGCTTAATTTGTGCTTCCTCTACCAGCCTGGTCCCTGCAGACCTTCAGTTCCTCTCCATGGGGAGCTGGATGGGTGGAATAATCTGTTTTTAGGTTTTTTTTTAAGCCTGGAGGGAGTTAATGAAGGGAGACAGGCTCCTGTACAGGCAGTCACTGTCCTCAAACAGGTGTCTGAGCAAAGTAGGAGGAATCCTTCCCTGGAACTGCTTGCCTGCTTTCACTGATCATTAAGGGAGGCTTGATGGGGGAATTTAGATTAATCATCTACAATTAACTGTCTAAAATTAGAAATCTGGTCTGAAGCTACTCATTGAGCCTTCTTCAGTATTGCTGGGAAGAGATGGAAACACTCCAAGAATACAGATCAATTAAATGGACTTGCTTGTAGGACTTTGACTTCCAGGTTTCAGGACTTTGGGATTAGATGACATGAATCCCACCTGCAGGCAAAAAAATGATACAGAAGAGGAGAAATTTCTCTTTAATTTACAGGGATACTTGCAATACCAGAAAGTGGGGATCCCCAGTTATTAGTGTTCTGTTATTCTTCAAGCATTAGTAATAATTAAATGCTCTACCCAATTTAGCAGAGCACTGATAAATTAATTTTTCTCAAGGTAATACTAATTACATAGCATTCATGAACAAAATAAATTAGTGTGGCTGTGTTGTCTCATAAAGAATACCTATCAGTGAATGAATATAATGATATACCTGGATAAATATGTATAGCAAGTGCTGTTCTCTGTAAGGTCATGCAGTTAAACACAGTCATATAAATACAGTCCAATCCACAGAGGAGCATTCAAGAATTGCTTCAACGTCTTGGAAACAATATTGAAAATATGTAAATACGTTCCTCTAAATGACTGTGAGGCAATCAGTGTCTCAGCTTCCCTTCTTCCATAGGTAATCGAGTTAGAGAGAGAAAACAAACACGGAAAATATCCTCTAGGTAGTCATTTTCAGCCAAAAAGACTCGTGAAATAATCTATTTAACCGACTGAAGAGAAGGATTGGAAATGAGCCTTCAGCTTGGGGCTTGGAAGCTCCTGGGATCAGGACGGTGTCAGAGCTGGAGGCTGAGGGCAGGGCTTGGTGTGAGGGCTGAATTCACAGCTGGGCACTGGAGTTCTGCCACTGCTGGGCTCACCTGGAGCTTTCCAGAGCCCACAGTGGCAAACATGGCTTGGGGATGGTGGAAAAAACCCAGATGGATGCGATTGGGCCTGTAAGAGTTGAGCTGATTTTTTTTACTGCATAAGAATTTTTTTTTTTTTTTCTTGTTTTCTGACACAGCACTACATGCATGGCATTAGAAATATCCCAGAATTACTCATAGGCCAGGGCTTGGACAGGAAGGTTTTTGGGCAGTGCCTTGGAATGTGGCTGAGAAATGGACAGCAGCTTATGGAGCTCAGGGTGGGCCCCAGAGCCCTCCAAAGCACATGTGAAAATTGGCTTCAGTGCCCTGCACTCCTCACTCTCAAAGATTTTTAATTAGCACTTGGCTTTTTGGGGAGTTAAGCAGATGGAAGGTTTAGATGAGACACATTCAACAGACTGGGAAGTTTATGAAAAAGGCTGAGGTTTTCTTTGTTACTCAACCTGTCTTCTTCTTTTTTACCATGAATCTTCCTCCATCCTAAAAGCCTTTCCCATTAAAATTTCACTGAAAAAAATCTGTGTATTTCAAAGCATATCCTGATTCTCCTGCCTGATATCTTTGGCAATCCTGGCCAAGTTTCAGGGCTAACAGAGCACCTCATTCCCCATCTAAAAGACAACAGGAGTTGTCTTTGCTGTGCTTTTCTGTATTCTAAAATACCGGGTGAGTTTTAATCCTCCAAGGTGGGATTCTGTGTGTGACATGAATGGCAGACAGCTCTGTGTGAGAGAGAACTAAAATATTCAGGCATCAGAGTCATATCAGAGGAGCTGGGGAAGCTCAGACAGAGGGAACTGGGAGCAGAGGATTAATTTCAGAGCATATCTGAGATGGGATCTGGGTGAATGCAGGCTGAGGAGGCAGAGGCAGAAAGAGCAGTGATGAATATTCTCAGTCAATGATTTATGTACTTGACGTAAAACCCATTTGTGAGGCTTTAGGATTGCAGGGCATGGGAAGCTGAAGCAGATCACTGGAAAGAGCCTTCAAGTTCCTGAAGTCCTCTCATCTTGTCAATGAATTCAGCCAATTCTTCGAGCTTTGATTAATTTTCAGAAAAAGACTGAGTGTTACTGCTGCCTCTTTGATCCCCTGGAATTGCTTTTTCAAAGGTGAATAATATATTCAGTGCCCAGCTTTGAAGCATTTCCCTAATTTTCAGAGAGCATAGAAAATGTCCCTACTTTTCCCCAAGTGGGCTAATGGACTTGTTAATGAGTGAAGATCTGTCTTTTGTGTGACATCTAAATTACAGTTTTTCTACTGCCACAGCAGCTTAGGGGCACCATTTTTGAATGGACTCTCAGGAAAGATTGCTTTTAATTAAATTGCACTAAGTGTGGCATGAAGATGTTGCTAGAAACACTCCTCCCAGTGCTTGCTAAATTTCCTGTTGTCCAACATAAGTGTATCAAAGCCCAAAGTGCCATTACTTTGATTTTTCTGTGTAGATTTGGGGAAATAAATAAACCATCATGGAACAGAGGAAATAGAAAGCAATGTTATACTACTCTCAGTGAATAAGCCACGTAAGGTTTCAGTGCAATAACCTTACAAGATGTGAAGAAAATGAAGTCTAAAATTAAATGCAAGCCCAACATCTGTCTCTCTAAACTGTCTCAGGATTTTAGCATGCTCATGGTTGTCATAGGTAATTTTTTAGTGTTCACTGTGTTCCAGGCAGGATTGTTTTCGTGGTAAGGACTAGAAATCAAAATACCACTGTGAACTTTGACTCAAACTGGTCAGTAACATTCAATCCAGTAAAAAAAACCCCTTTGGGTTATGATGCTCAGGAATGCAAAGCTCAATTCCTTGAGGACTGTCCACAACATTTCCTAAAATTTCAAAGTTTTACGTGTGAATCTTGGAACGAAAGCACCCCACTGGGATTTCGAGTGAGAGTCAGGCCAAGTTACTGCTGAGATACTGGGAAATATTGATCCAAGGAATAACATCTTAAATCAGCCTCTTACACCTCTTGTTGTGCCAGATTGGACTTGTCTGCCTCAGAAAGCTCTGCTCTGCTTTGCTTCCTAAATTTTCCTTTTTTTATGATGAGCAGGAGCTACTGTTTTCCTACAAAAGCCAACTTTTCAGCAGATGCCTCCCAAATTGCCATAAAATGTCCCTGCACCAAATGCAGAGCTCCTGCTTTTTTAGAAAACCCCATCACACAACTCTTGCAGAAAGATCAGAGCAAAAACTTTTCACTCAAGGCACTGTGAGATTAATAACAGAAAAGAAGCCATAGATAACAAATCACAAGTAATGCTCAGCCCACAAGGCTTTTCTTTAACTGTACAAAGGTTTTATATCTTTCTTTTTCTCAAAGCCTGAGGAAAACCAACGAATTGAAGCATCATCACTGCTCTTGATTCCTTGTATATGTGTAATTTTTTTCTTTCTTTTCTGTCCAACAGTAGGATTATTTTGAGTGAGGCTGTATGTTCATAAATTAATAACACCAGCCCTGTTTTGGCTTCTGCTGGGAATAGTCTGTATCTTACATCTAAAATAGGGCTTGATGTTGATTTTCAAACCCTGAAGTGTCACTGATATTTAATTGTGGTTGTTCCAGGTGTGGGTTTCTCTGGTCTATGATTGAAGGCACTTGAGACAGTAGTTCATGTTCATACTCAGGTGTTTATTATTTCTTATCAGTAAAACAGTCTCACTGCTGGGAGTTCAGCAGCTTTTCATTAGAAGGCACAAAATGGCCAACAATCTCTTGTGCCAAGGTCTTTTCAGGCTAAACTGTCCAATGAAGAACTGACACCTGGATTATTTTCCCTTTTAACCCAAGAACTGATCCCACAGAGCTGCAATGGGGACTTTTCTGCCCAATTACAAAATGCCACCCAAACCCATGGAGAAGGAGGAAGAAGCAGCATGAAGAAGAAACCCAGGATGACACCCTGTGCCCTCCATCTTGCTTCCATCCACAACACACCAAAAATCCCAAACCCTCAATTTCTCACCAAGTGACACACCTACACTGCTCTCTATAATCTATTTCATACTTTTGTGGATTCTGGTCTATCTTGAAGTCTGGGAAACTTTCTCCATGGATGAGGGTCAAAGTCAGTGCTGCCCTGGGGGTCAGGGCACCCCAGAGCAGACAGGGAAATATTCCCAGTGCCCTGGGTTTCCTCATTCAATATTTAATGTCACTGGTCTGTGATAACATGTCTGGGCTCCTGTGGTTGTAGCCCTGCCCACCCCAAATCCAGAAATCAGAAGGAAACAAATCTGAGCCAATGATTAATTGCTGTACCTATGAGTGTCAGTGGGATTTACTGCAGTCCCACCGTGGGGGATTTACTTCAGTCCCAGAATGGGCTGGGTTGGAAGGTGTTGGGGAAGATGAAACAGGAAAGCCTTATAAATATGATTGCCTGGCAAAAGATTTTGAGAATATAGAAACTATTACCGAGATTGAAATGAAAGCAAGCTTTGAGATCCCTCAGTTACTGGAAAACAACTGGAAAACAATGGTGTGGCCGGCTGAAGGTAATCCCCTTTTGATGGAACAACACTCTCTGCTTGCAGACAGGTCCAGGGGTCAGAGCAGACCCTACAGCTTGGCAGAAGGGGCCCAAAGAGGAGTTTTTAGGGTTTAAAATGTGACACAGTGTGGTAATGTAATGATTCTTATAGGCTGTATGTAAATACTATGGGATTTGTATCTTGTGCGAGATTGGTTAGTCAGAATTAAAATATTCAGCACAGACAAAGATTTATGGTATTGTAATGAGAACCTCTTTCTCTCATCCCCCTTACCACACCCTTGCCTTCTTTCTCTTTACCACTCTCTTTAGAAGGGACCTTAAAGAAGATCAGCCAGTTCCAACCCCAACATCCTGGGTGCTCCCAGCCTTTTCCCCAGCCCTGGCCTTGGACACTTCCAGGGGCAGCCACAGCTTCTCTGGGCACCCTGTGCCAGCACCTCCTCAACCTTGGGGATCACTACCAGTGGATCAGGATTTCCAAAAGAAATCTTCAAATATTTTTTTTTTCTGATGATTTATCGCCAGATAAACTTCAGAGTCAGGACTACCTGGACCTCTTTCAGCAATTCCTCTGTCGTGTATAAAACCAAGGCAGTACCACCTCCCCAGGGGTAGGGTATGAGCTTCCCCAGCCACTGCAGATGAAGAATTCCATTTTTCCAACAGCTCTGATGAACAATGGTGATTGAAGCTCTGGTTCAGCAGGTGTGGATTCACCAAGGGAGAGAAGGCAGGAGATGCAGCCTGCTTTGAGCAGCAGGAGTCTGGCACATTCCCTCAGTGCCCCTCGTTCCACCTGCCTGTGTCTCTCAGACTGAGTTCTGGAGAAAACATAACTCTTCCTCCTCTGATTTTTTTCAGAATTGATTCTGTGTGTTTCTAGGATTCCCAGCTTTTCTGGCCCGAGGTGGGAGTTAATTTAACCCACCACTCCTCAGTGCTTTTTTTCTAAGACACTGCAAATTTTGTGCTTTGTTTTGCATTTTGGGTTATGCCTTTTAGCATAACCTTTTAGCAGAGGACTCAGAGGAGGTGGCAGAGCATCATCTCAAATTGATTGACTTTTAAACTCCAAACCTAAGAACATTCCAAATACAAAATGATCACTGTAACAGAATCCAGGAATTCCAGGAAGTAGAGGAATGGCATTTTTCCTGTCCAGCTGAATCCACCTTTATGAACTGAAATACTGAGAGATCTATGGAGCAATTATTTTGTTACTTCTACTCAGAGAATTCATTTGTTACGTGGGCAAACTGCAAAGTAAAATGTCTGCTTAAATGTAAAGTGATGAGCAGGGATCCTATTAATACCTGAAAAATTTCATTTCAGAATTGAGTTACTATAGTTGGAGAGCAAAAAGTACTATTTTAAGAGTCACTCATGCTGATTTATAAAATGTATTTTGAATTACCCACTGGAGTAATATAAGGCATAAAAAAGCACAATGTCTTAACTTCTTTTCAAACAGTGCCCCTAATCCTCTTTCTGTTCTAATATTAGCATGGATGAACCATCTCTGGGGCCTCATAATTAAGTCTGTCTATGCTACTTTAAAACCCAGATGTAGGCAGAATTTTTAAAGGTTTTTAAAGATGAAGTTGTGCTCTAATTTTTGCCCCTTGGCAGATATTATTGCTGAAATGGAATAGTCTGCATAACTTCCAGTAACATTTCTGTGGAAGCTGAAAGAAATCTTGGTTGCTCTGCTCACTGAAAACATTTTGAAAGCCAATAAATCCATTTTCTGAAATTGAAAAGGCAATATGGATGTGATGTTTGCATCTGCACTGACTTTTTAAAGTCATTAGAGGTTAAAAGTCTTCCTCAAAAACATGTTGGAAAGTCTTCAGGCCATCCTTTTCCATTAAACCCCCTGCTAACTGAGCCCCTGGCTTTGTCTTAAATAGCATAGGTCAGAAAGAAGCAAGAAACAAAACAAAAAAAAGAGAATTTCTGTTCCACATAAGACTCCCTATGTCTTGAAGATCCCAATATCCCAATATTTGGTCCAGTATCCAGTTCTCTGAATACAGTTCAGTGGCTTTCTTTCCTCAGTTTAATTCAGTTTCCTAAAGGTGTAGAAGCATTTGAGGCATCAAATAACGCATTTGAGATTTCAAATCATGCGCTTGAGACTTCTACACAGGGCTGGCAAAATTAATGCAGAGTCTACACAAGAGGGCTGAGATACCATCAGACATCCCAATCAACACCAACCATTTCTGGACTGTGGGTTACATCTGGGGGATGTTTGACATCCTTGAGATGTCACTGGGAGTCTGAGACATCCTTGAATTTCCCAAGGACTGCAGAAGATGAGATAAATCAAGTGTAGACTCTGGCATGTAGTTTCTTTCTCAGAATTTCTTTGCCTTTGCAGAGGAAGCTGTTTTGGGGTTGTGTAGGTTATTAAGACCATTTAATTAAGAACATTAAAGATAATGTAGTTAAAAACATTAAGAACATCTCACAATCACAGGACTGGTGACACAGGACTATAGGGCACACAAAACCTTCTGGAGGGGGAGATGGAGGTCAAGCAAAATACATGGCAATAAGTGGGACTAAATATCTGTAACTAAGAGGATGAATTTAGACCCTATTTAATAACTGATGTCTAGAAATCCATTTAGCTGTTCAAATGTACCCTTATCTATTAGAGAAAAAAAATCCTTAGGATTCCCAGTCAAGTCATTAATTTTTTTCCCATTTCTTCATCTGTTAAAATGGAAGCAGCTCCTTGGTCTAAGGTGTGTGCAACATCCTTGGATAACACATACATAGAATTTTTCAATCATTCAGATTAAATTATGGCCAATACTACCATGCCTTAAAGATATGTATTTAATATTATTATAATTAATATTTAATTTTAGTTGGTTTGTGGAGAGGAAATATTTCTGTGGTCAGGCTGTATTTAAGTTTGAAGAACTTGATGTGAATAATCCCACAGCTGGTGGCTTCATCTAGTTTTGGCCAGTTGGTGAAATATATGAACATCCAAAAACTGTGAACAGTTAAGTCTTGTGGAAAACATAACTGCAAAAAAAAAGGGGATAAAATATCCAGATTGGAGAACAGGTGCTGTGTGTGTTCTATTTGTAAAAACAAACCACCCAACTTCAGATGGAGTTTTCACATTCATAGACCTCAAGATAGAAACCATGAGGTGCAAACTGACTTTTCTCATTCTGATAATCACAGATGTTCTTCTTTTTTTTTTTCTTTTTTTTTTTAATTTTGTTGTTGGTTGGTTGGTTGTTTTTGGTATTTTTTGTATTTGTGGGGGGTTTTGTGGTTTTTTTGTTTGTTTGTTTGTTTTTGTGGTTTTCTTTGGTTTTGTTTGTTTCTGTTGTTTTGTTGGGCTTTGGTTTTTTGTTTTGGTTTGTTTTTTCTTTTTTTGTTTGTTTTGCTTTGGGGTTTTTTGGTGGTGGTTTTTTTTTGGGGTGTTTTTTGATTTTTTTTTTCTTTCTCTTGCCAAGGTTACGGGAATCCACCCAGAATGCAAAATATTCCAGCAGGTGGTCAAAGAGGAGGCTCTGTGCTCAGAACACAACGAATCTGCCTCACCTGATCTTAAAGGTAAAGGTCCTGATGGACATCCCCTGGCTTGGAATGTCTCACTTTACTGAAGTGTTCTTTATTTACATCCAAAACCCCAAAGAAACTCCCCCACAAGATACTGAAGACCTACTGAAATTGTATCACCTTGGGAATCATTCCAGTCTGGTGAAAATATTCTTTGGGGGCTGAAAAAAAGTTAAAGAAAATCCCAAGTTCTTAAAAATCTTACATTTTTACATTTTTGAACACTGTTTATTTGGTTGTAAAGATTTATTGTGGTGGTATTCAGAAGTCTATCACATGATACAAATTTTGAAAACTGAAATGAACACAAAACAAAGCCTGTAAAATATATTTAGAATTCCATGTAAGGTGTTACCTCCTGGGTTTTGGAAACATATTTAGAAATAACTCAACATGAACATTTCAAAATGTTCAGACTCTTTAAAAAATTCAGCCATATTTTATTCTGGTCAGCTTTTCTTAGAAAAATTTGAATCCACCTCAGTGAGATTTTTCGGTTCCATGAATTTTAAGATGTTTGTTCTCTGCAGAGGAGTTGTGAGACAAAGATACCTCGTGCATTTGGTTGGGATAGAATTATTGGAACCACTTGAAAGTCTCCCTTTAGCAGCCTGGTGAAAATCAGAGTCTAACCCACAATATTTCCTTTGTCTTTCATATTATTCTGCAGAATTTACAGTCACTCCCATGTTTCATATTCCCCTCCTAGTTTTTTATTTTATTTTGGTGCTATTTCTCACACACACTTTAATAAAGATTTTTTTACACTTTTGGACTTTGATTTGCGCACTTTGGGACTTGAATAAAGTCCAAAATGCCTCTTGGACACCTTTTGCACTTAGAAGACAGAGTAACCCCCCACAAAAAATTCTGGTATAAATTAGGCATTTTCAAAAACTATTTGTTAGCTGCATTAGAGGATGTCATTCCAGCATCTTCCTCTTCAACACAAAAATAAGGACGTGGGTTTAGAATCCTCTTTGTAGCAAAAGAAATAAAAATTTCTGAGAGTTCTGTTAAACTTTTTAAAAAGCTTCAACCTTGTCCTCTCTAAGCTTCTCAAAGCTCCCCTTTCCACCTTTTATTCTCCAGATATGGGAAGACTTTAATGAAAGGACTTTAATAATATTTACAGCCTTTCTCAATATAGTTTGGGATTAAATATTAGAGCGGGAAAAAATTTGCAATTTTGGCCTGTTGGTAAATATGTGAAAATCTAAAAACTGTTAACATCATTTAAGTTTAATTTAAATTTAATTTATCCCAAATATTTTATGTGGACGATAAAACTACACTAAGATAGGTACAAGTCCACTGCTTGTGTTTCAGTTTTCAGGAACTCAGTGAGATAAACAGAGGGATCACAGTTTGTAGAATCAAACCTCAGCAGTCACAGAGAATCTGTGCTGGAGTCAGCCTGTGCGACAGAGATTTTACTCTAAAGTAGTTCCACATTATTCTTGTACAGAGCAGCGTCCAATAAATGCCACCAGCAGAACCCAGGATGAAATTCCTCTAATTTTGGAGCAGATATGTAAAATAGGTCAAATGAATCAAGTCCTAACTCCACTCTTTTTTTTGTTTGTTTGTTTTTTAATCCTTCACTGTCTAAAAATTCTTGGATTACTGAACAAGACTTAAACATCCATGGTGTCAACATTCATAGCTGCAACTCCTACTGCACTTTTTGTGGAGTCTTGGGTAATCTGGACACCACCAGGCTCTTGAAAACCTTGGATGAAAAATTCCCTTCCAGCCCCTGCACTCAGCAGTTTCTTTGCTATAAACTGTAGGAGTCACTGGCAATAAATAATTTCTAAGACTTAAGACATAGAAGTTCTGTTCCTACACAAAGTCGCACAAATAAAATTTTTGACTCCACATTGCCAAATAAAATAGATTTTTAGACCCAGCCCCTCAAATCTGCCAAGTTTTCCTAAGAAAAAGCTACTTCAGCTGCTAGGTGTAAATGTGGGGGCTGCTGCATGTCTAAGTGGGGCTGATATTACCTGGCTTCATTAATTTGACAATTAGCAGCTGAGTTTAGGCTGTAAGCATCAGTGAGAGCCAGGTATCTGCAGAGTGTGATTCATCCTGTCCTCAGGAAGAAGGCACCAATATTTGGGATGAATCAGCTCTGGAAGGCTCTGTCTCTTTCTGTTGTTCACAAAAGGAAAATAACAGAGATTAGCTGACTTATTCGAGGCAATTAAAGTTACAGCTAACGAATGAGGGCCTCTGTTTTCCCTGGAAAATTGGGTACACCAGGAATTTCATCCTCCCCAGGGTGATGTGAGGATAATGCTGTGGGAGATTCTCAGGACCATCCTTTTGAAAGTCAGTCAGGAACTTTGCTCAGCCACAGGCAAGAATTGCTTCCACATTTCAACTTGACAACTTCAGATTTGCCTCGTCATCCATCGCAGAGAAGAATCATGGAAGGAAATAACATCTCCCAACCCAACTTTATATAAACCCTGCTTTATATCCCCCTTATGACTACCCAGAGATTAGTTTTGGTTAGAGCCTGATGCTTTTTTTTATTGTTTCAGGCACATTTACATGCTGGCAATTTTTCTGTGCTGCCCCCACGCCCACTTGCCAACAGCTTGAAGTCTCGGTGTGATGCAGCTGTGACAAAGCTGTGATTCACTGAAACTTCTGAAAATCCTTCTTAGGGAACTCAGAGCCAGTAGCACACCCTGTGTCATCAGCCAGCAGTCTCTGCTTTAGGGAACCTCATGAATTCCACATTCAAACCTACTCCCAGTGATGGCCATTTGTTACAATGCTGAGATATTCTGGTTTGGGATGAATTTAATCCCTTTGCAAATCCATCACAAAAAATGCCATTGATTGCCTAAGACTGGGACTTCAGCCCTTATTTCCTTTAAGCCAGGTGAAATTGGTAGATTTTTAAACATGAAATAAAGAGGTTAATGCTGAGTTTTAATTTCAGTTAGACTCTGTAATGAGGAATCTCAAGGAATGAGAAAGGAGTAATGAGAAATCTCAAGTGCTAATCATTATTCAATACTTTCATTTCAGTGGCTTTTGTTTTGACAACAGAAAAGAACTCCAATTGATTTGACTTTGGAATTGTGTCTGCTTGAATTTCAGGTACATTCTCTCATGAGATAAGGAGGGGGATGGTCCAGCTGGAATACCAAGTGTGAGCAAGGATGCATTCAAGGAGAAAAGGAAAACATTCCACTCCTTCATTTGCAGAGCTGCGCGTCCTGCTGTGGCTCTTCTTGCATGTGAATGAGTGGGAAAGCCACAGACAGACTCATTATGGAAGATCAAATGTGTGATGTTCTCTGTGATTTCCTTTATTTAGAGGCACTTTTTCTTTTTTACAGGATGTGCCAGAGATTGGGATGGTTTAACCTGCTGGCCCAGAGCCACTTTTGGGGAAGTGGTTAAAATTCCCTGCCCACGATTTTTTGAAGAATTCACCAGTACCCACGGCAAGATTTTTCCTATTCTTCTTATCCCTTTTTTTTTTTTTTATTTTATTTTAAATTAATTTTATTTTAAATTAATGAGTTGAGGATTCTTTCATATTTTCCTGATTTACAATGTTCTTATGTCTGTCAGCATTCAGTAATTATCCAGATACACATCTTGGCTTGGGGTCAATATTGACGCTCTTGTGTTTTGTGTTTTGCTCTACTGAATTATTTAATCACTTTGGGAATGTAAATATGATGGACAATTGCACCATGCTGCCAAATTTATAAAGGAATATGTCCTAGAATCAATGATTTATAAAACTGTACATTAATTAATATTAAAAAGAACATCCTAAGGTCAGCCAGTACAATCCTCCACTCAGAGCAAGACCAAGATTGAAACTTTTTTGGAGCTTCCAGCCTGGAAAAGATGGCTCAGGGCTTTGCCCAAAATCCCAAAATATGCTGTAAATATATTATTTGATTTCCTCTGTGGAAGAAATGAATTTACAGAGCTGATTTCCCATATGAAATGCAGAAGTCCCCACTGCATCTTGAAATGACTGGGAACATGTCCCTCAATTTTTTAAAGGATAGATACAGAGAGTATTGTATTCTTATAGCTAATCTCTCTGAACATGACTCAACCTCTAAGTCCCTAACTGAGGAATCAGAGTGGTGATAAGAAATTGTTGCTACTCATCAAAACTTGAAGAACAGCAGCACCAGCACCCCTAATTAATTTTCTGCTGTGTTTTCCCATGGAAGGTTTCCTTCAGAGGAACTGTACACAGGAGGAATATTGGTCAGAGCCATTCCCACCCTACACCATTGCCTGTGGCTTTGATGAAGGTTCCAGTAAAGGACCTGAGGATCAGGTGGGAGTTTCATTTCCTGCTTTTGAACATCTCCTGAGTAACTGAAAATTGCCCATTTTCAGTGCTAAACCCAAAACTTTTAGGTATACTTAGAACTTGTTTAAAAAACTAGGTTTAATATAAAGCAAGTGAGCAGCAGTCAGCACTTTCCTCTTCATCCAAAGGTCTCCTCTTGGTTAAACTCATGCTTAGTTCACCTGTCCAAACTAAGATTTGGTTCCCTGACAGAGGTGAAATAAATCCTTATCATGCACACATCTCCCAGGGAAACCCTACCCACCTGTCCTTAGGGGTTTTTTTTTCCAGGGAAAATTCCTTTGTATCCCTCCTATTTGTATTTTTTCCAGATTTTCTTTGAGTCATAGAAAAAATATTTTTTAACTTAATAGCCTGGTGGTCAACACAAACCCTTAGGAGGGAGCTCTTGGATGCCACTGGGTATTTCCCCATTTTATCTCAGGTATTCAGTGGAGCAGGAAGTGAATATTTTTCCTCTCTGACAAGCATCATTCATGCTCAGTTAAGCTTCAGAATTTCTTTTACATCCATATCTTGATATGATTTAAATTTCCACATTCCTCCTCATCCTACTGGAGTTCATCTCTGGAGATCAATGACCTTCTGTATATAAGAATATCTGTACTTTGCACTTTGGGGAAAGAGAAATGTTTTTAAAGCTTAAATAAATGCTTATAAAATTTAAATAACTGCTTAAAAGCCTTCTAGAAAGATGCTGGAAATAATCTGAACAGTTCAGAGGGATGTAAATTCATAAAAGGAGTTGTATTCTGGAGCACACATCTCCAGCCCCCATGGGGTTCTCCCACAGGGCTAAACTCACTCTCCAGGTGGCTTCTCCAAGCAGTCCCTGGATTATGCTAAGCCAGGCATAATTTCTGGCTGGTCTAGGCTAAAATCAAGCAAGGAGCTATATTTACATTTCACAATGATAGCAGATTTCTCACAGAGCTGCTGTCTGTGCTCTGCCTGTGTTTAGTTTATTATTCCAGTCAAATCCACAATGTTTGACTACAAAAGGAAGATAAGATCAGCAATCTCTGCTGCACTGCACACATAGGGAAGTGAGTAAAAATGTCAATTGTGTCCTAATAGAACCACTTGCTTTGTATTTTGTATGTGCAGTGAGCACTCACGATGTTTTTTTTGTACATAGTGTTGCTTCTTAATCCATCCTACAAAACCAGATATAATAATTGAAACACTTCATTATTAAATTAAATAACCTGTTTCCTAATGTTCATCTGTGTTTTGAAAATAGTATAAAAGATCAGGACTATTGCAGAAACACCAGGATGATTCATATCATGTCAGGGTTACAAGATCTCTTTATGGATCTATTTAAAATTGCTAATTTGTTGTCTCAGCCTAGAATTGCAGCCTTTTGTATAAACAGATTTGGGATCAGTTAGAGAACAAAGTCCACTGGGTTTATAAGGAGGAAATTTTTCTGGGTTCAGAGAATTTAGTGTCATGGGATTTTAAATAATTAGGTGACCTTGCAGTGAATCAAAATAAAATTTGCATAGTTAAAGCCAAGGAAACAAGCTTTATTTTTTTTTTTTTAGAACATAGATTAGGATTTGTTAGGATATAGGTGTTAATTGAAAACAAGTGAATTATAAAGAATTTACAGTGCTACAATATACAGCAAGGAAGAATTGCCCCGAGAATTAAAGACTGTGAGGTGATTTCCTTGGCTTTTAATTACTTTCACAACCTGATGTAACTTTTTATCAATGTTTCAGCTTTCTCACCAGCAAATTGAGAGTTTTATTTCTCTTTCAGCTATAGCTGTTTATGAAAATCAATACTTATTGAATTTGGCCCAGGTCTAAAGCAACAGCTTCACAAATCTCCCACTAGAACGTTTCAGTGCTCCAGAGTTTTTATGTACTGACATGAGAAAAGGTGTTTACATATCACAGTTAATATTTTCCTGCAGAACATGCTCAGAGGGGTCAGATGAGCCTGTGGAGTGTGAAACTTCTCTCCTGTGTAGGGTTAAGTAAGACTCAAAGGAAAACTTTTATTAGTGGTGGAAAATCCTGGAACAGATTTTGAGCATGAAAAACAGCGCAGAGATTGTGGGACTGAGTGAGGGACATGTGTCCCAGTGGAATGAGCAGCCCAGGATGCATCCAACACCACCACCTGCATTGGGCTGTGTCTCTTTTTTCCCACAGAAATCCTATTATTCTGCATTTTGGCGTGTCTACACCGCTGGCTATGCAGCATCCGTGACTTCGCTCATTACAGCTCTAATTGTCTTTGCTGCCTTCAGGTAAATATAAATGGGTTTCTTCTCAGCATGCCTTAAGACAATTTCTCTCAGATCCTCTGTGCTTTTGTTTTGTGTGATTTTTTTATGGTTGTTTTCGAATTATTCTAAGACATAACTCCTTTGATGGTGATGGGTCCTTCTCTATTTGTGCTGCAATGTTTCAAATGTTAAAACAATCAAGCTGGGCAGTCTCTGTTAATCTCTTTAATGACACCATACAGTGGAAATGCCCTAAGTACAGATCAATTTTAACATTTTTTGATCATTCCTACAGTGCATGGCAGGACAGACTCTGCAAAAACATTACCTCATGTCCTGTAAACAGAGTTTCCTGAATTGTCCATTCCCTCTGTGAAAGGCCATTGCTTCCATAACTGAGAAGTATAAAAAAGAGATTTAATTAAATTTCAGTGCCTCATTTGATGATGTTGGTTATTAGGAAGTGGATCTGGGGTTTGGTTGAGGCAGAGCACAGAGAATCTCCCTGCCTGGAGTGGCTTGGCAGTCTCAAAGGTCATGGCCCTTACAGAGGGACTCAGGAGCACGAGGCTGACGTACCCAAACCTTGAGGGAGATTCCTTCAGCTCAAAGCAAAATGTGCACAGGGCAGTCCAGAGAAAGGGAATCAGAGGAATATGGGGCTGGAAGAGACATTTAAGATCAAGTCCAACCATTAACTCAGCACTGCTGAATCCATCACTAACCCAGGACCCCAAGCAACGCAGCTGCGTGTGTTTTAAATTCCCACAGAGTTGGGGACTCAGCTGATGCCTTGTGAAGCTACCTGGAACAGAGGCTGGACAGAGTTAAAGGAATAAAGTAGGGATTTATTAAAAGCCTCAATGGATACACCTTGGGCAGTACAAGAGCCTGGACAAGGCTGGACCCAAGATGGACTCTGGGTCATGAGTTTTCACACTTTTATAAGTTTTGGTCCATTTCCATATGGGGATTAATTGTCCAATTACAGCTCCAGGTTATGCAGTCCCATCCTCCCAGTCTGCTCTCCTCAATTTGCTGTTCTTTGCACTTTTTGGGCCTGAAGCTGCAATGGTGTCCTTGGCTGTGGGGCTGGAAAAGGATTGTTTTGTGTGACTGAGCGGTGAGGAGAGCTTGCTGACACTTTATATGTTCAGAGTTATATAGCAATTCAGTAGGGAATCTGGAAAATATGAAAGCTAAAACTTTAGGCATAACAACCATTTCCCTGGGCAGCCTGTGCCAGTATTGACAACCCTTTCCATAAGTGCATTTTCCCTAATACCCAATGTCAATCTCCTCTGCCACAACCTGGGGCCTTCTCCTCTTGTCCTGTCCCTGGGGAAGACCCCAGCTCCACCTGGCTGTCCCCTCCTGTCAGGAGCTGTGCAGAGCCACAAGGTCCCCCCTGAGCCTCCTTTTCCCCAGGCTGAGCCCCTTCCCAGCTCCCTCTGCTGCTTCTCATCAGATTAATGCAGTTTAGGGCAACTGCTCCGGAGCCATCCCATAACATGTGACTGACACCAATTCAATCCTTTCTTTGGCCCAGGGGCTGAAAAGCCTGATACAAGCTTGTTTAACAAAAATATTATTAAAAATAATTAAGAGGTATTGTCATAATCCAGCCCAAGACTCCCACAGTTACTCTCTGCTTCTGGCATCCCTTTTAAATGTGTGGTGATCCAAGGACAATTAGCCTGGAATTTTTATTAGCTGAAAAAGCTAACAGCTTCTCTGCTCCCTCCTGTCTTATTGCCTCTCAAATAGTGACAGATCATTTATTGCTTGGCAAGGTGTCTGCAGTCTCGTGTGCTCCTGTTTGACTGTTGATGAGACCCTGAGAAACTTCTCTCAAAGAACAATTTGTATTTTCTCTTTCCATGCCAGAAAATTCCACTGCACACGGAATTACATCCACATGCACCTGTTTGTCTCCTTTATCTTGAGAGCAGTTGCTGTTTTCACCAAAGATGCTGTTTTGTTTGCAGATGAAACTATGGACCACTGCCTCATGTCCACGGTACTGAACCTCCCCTCTCTCTCTCACCCTTGACTGAACATTTAATTCTTTACCTGAAGGCAACAGGGAGATATTTTCATCCTATTTCTCCTATTGTTAAAATGGAAATTTTAAAACAAACAATTTTATGCAGACCCAAAGACCAAGTGCTAAGGCTGCACTCAGCTTTGACATTTAGGTCTGTTGACTCTAATGAAGTTCTAACAATTTGTCCCAGTAAAGAATTTAATCTGTGAGAAAAAAAAAAAAACAACAGTATTTCCCTTTCAAAAAGCTAAAATAAAGTTAATTTAAATTATGAAGTCCTAAACATACCGAAATTTTGTTGTTTCTTCATTCTTGTGTGGCAACATTGAATTTTGCCTATGGTTCTATAGAAACCAGTCATAACAAGAGTAGACCTAAAAGGTTTTTCTTCCTCTGCACTTCCAGGTTGCTTGTAAGGCTGCTGTGGCCTTCTTCCAGTTCAGTATTTTAGCCAATTTCTTCTGGCTTCTCATCGAAGGGATCTACCTGCAAACCCTGCTGCTGCTGACCTTTGTTTCCAACAAGAAGTTTGTGTGGTGGTTCATATTTACTGGCTGGGGTTAGTACTCCCTTCCCGCTTGTGCCCTTCAGTATTTCTGGTTGCTTGCAGAACTGGATAAAAATCTGTGTTTTAAAGTGAAAGGAGCCTGTCAATGGTGACACTTTACAGAGGGAAGTTGCCCTTTCATCCAGTGCTGTTACATCAAAG
Organism: Calcarius lapponicus; assembly: GCA_039654755.1. Classification (NCBI taxonomy): domain Eukaryota; kingdom Metazoa; phylum Chordata; class Aves; order Passeriformes; family Fringillidae; genus Calcarius; species Calcarius lapponicus. The sequence continues at coordinate 11,494,468 of CM077464.1, read as the reverse complement.
TCACAGCATTGTATTCCCTTTTCTATCTCAGTTATTTGCACCATGGTGGTGAATAATCCAGGCCTCAAGAGGATGAGTGATATGGCTGGATAATATCCTAGAAATATCTTGAATTCTTCCACTGACTAAAGAAGTTTGGGTGACTAAGTTGCCTTTTGTTTTTAGCAAGCAGAATTTGACAGATTAATCTTAAATCATGCAAGTCCAGGCCTAGGAAGCAAACAACTCTGTTTTTCTTTTATTTTCAGAGACCTCCTGACTTGAAGGAATCTTTTGAGGTGATACAGCAATTGAAGTTATCTCTGATACTTAGAATAGGAATGTGAAATAAATAAGATTTCTTTCACTGCTCGGAATTGTTGATTGTGACTCTCAAATATTCCCATGTCTCCCCTTGGCTGGTCTAAAATGCAGGCACCCAAACTGAGTAGTTACAATGACATTTTCTGACTTAGAAGTGAAATCCAAATTACCCTGAATAAATATTAATTTATCCTTCACCTTTAGATTTCTGGACTTTATTTAATGTAATTAAAATTTTTTTTGGAGCTATTCCAAATAGGGTTGTCTGAAAGTAGACTCAACCCTTGATTAATCATGGCCAATTGAGATAAGAAAGCAAACAACTCAATTAATAATGTGGTAATCCTCATCTCCTTCTGCAATCAGTGGAAGGTGAGAGATACCTCAGGGATAACTCTCATCTTAGGTGATGTGGAGGGAAATATTTATTTTCATTAATTAAAAAGCCAACTTGAGTTTAACAAGGTCCCAGCTTAAAGGAGTTGAGCAAAGGGCAAAAATTTGGAAGGACAAATTCTGAGCCCTTCCCACACATCTCAGATGATAGTTAGAAAGATATTCCCTATATTTCTGTAGATTCACCTGTTTCACACTAGAATCCTTTTTGTGGCAGCTTTGAAAGTCACTTAGTCTTTGGAAATTCAATTCCACAGGAGGAGAGAAAAAGTGATTTCTGCTTTATAGGTCTTAAAAAACTCAAGTCAAAAATGTAGGACAGAAGGATAAGTAGTGATAAAGCAAGGCTAGAAATCACTGGATTCAGTTAAATTTTTATGGAATTCTTATCAACTGATTGGTCTGGGGTGATTAGAGTTTTTAGGACAAAATGATGAACTCTTCCAGCTGCTGTACAAAGGGTGTTTGTTGGCCACAATCCAGAAGAAAAAAGAGCCCCAGCTAAATAAATGCTTACTCCAGCTTCATAATTGCTTGTACTTCCTATCCCAACCTTCAAGTAATTCTTTACATTTATTTCTGAAAACATGGTTTCACAACATCCCCTATTCTCCTTTGTTATGATTTCATTCCTGCCCTTTTATTCCTTTCTTTTTTTTTCTTTCCCTGAACTGCAAATTAAATTCCTTCATAAATTTATTGAAAATTTTCTGACCCATAAATTGACCTTTAATCCAACCTGCTGCACTGTGTACCTGTGGTGGTGTTTGCAAGGGTCCCAGGATGAGGGAAGAGATGAAAAATCTTGACTCCATGTTTCAGAAGGCTGATTTATTATTTTATGGTATATATTATATTAAAAGAAAATTATATACTAAAACTATACTAAAAGAATAGAAGAAAGGATTTCATCAGAAGGCAAGCAAAGAAAGGAAAATAATGATAATAAAATCTTATGACTGACCAGAGTCCCGACAAAGCTGGACCTGTGATTGGTCATCAAGTAGAAACAACCACATGGACCAATCCCAGATGCACCTGTTGCATTCCACAGCAGCAGATAACCATTGTTTACATTTTGTTTCTGAGGCCTCTCAGCTTCTCAGGAGCAAAAATCCTAGCAAATGATTTTTCAGAAAATATGTCCATGACATGAGCCTATTGGGATAAAGATGTTCAAACCAATTCTTGTGTTCCTGTTGGTTTGCTCAGGAGCTCCCACTGCTGTGATGCTTGCTTGGGTCCTCACACGAATCCATCAACAGAACACTGGGTAAGTCAGAGCTGGGATAAGGAACACAAAAAATCCAATTTTTTACAGTGTTCTGTTTTTTTTTTTTTTAAGGGAAAAAAAGATGTGTACAGAAAAATGTAAGGGGGGAAAAAACTTTCGGGATTCAAAATTGTACATTTAATTTTTACAGCTTGTACATAAGTGAGGAAATACTTTTAAGTCTTGTGATTTTTATGTCCATACGTGGGGTAAGAAAACCTGGAAATATCATATTGACCATTGAAATTTCATTTAAGTTCCCTAATGCCCAGTCCTTGAAATAATGGTATTTCAAGAAAACTGCTGTTTCTGTATAAATTCAGCCATAAATAGTTAACCCTAATCTCTTCAAGTGAGAACTTCCCAAACAATCAACGTTGTCTTCAGTAGTTTCTTCTTTTGTTTCCAGTCAATTATTTTATTTTATGTTTATCTGTATCTTCTAACATGAGCCCCAGATAGAAATATTGTTGCTGTAAGCTATCCTGAAGGCTTTCAGATCATTTCATATCAGCTGGAAAAGATTCTATTTGATACCCACCTGCTCAGAACTCAGGAGAGTTGAATAAGAAGTTGACTTGAGAGTGGTAAGAAGAGCAGGAAAGAAGCTTAAAAATACAAATGTGGGGTTTTTTTACTTACCTTTGGTTCTTCAATCTGTGATTCTTGCTGATTGAATTTTCTTTGGATTAGACCAGAGGGAAACCAGGGACATTTAGACAGTGATATAAACTTAGTGTCCACCACTTTCTTTTCCTGTGGCAGAAGTGCTTTTGTATGTTATGGGAACTTCCCATGGTGCAGATAAAAAACCTGGTTTTGTTTGTTCTTTCAGATGTTGGGATGATGATGAAAATGGAGTGGTGTTATGGATCATCAAAGGTCCCATCCTGCTGACTGTATTGGTAAGGTTTTTTTATTTTCCCTCGAGTTTCTGCATATAGATAATTTTATTTAGTGTGCTTTTAAAATGAGTTCTTATGGTTGTAACTTAAGACAAAAACATCTCCCTTATCCACAAATTTATACCACCTGAATTTAGCGTGGGAGCAATCTGGTAGCAAGGGAGCAATCTGGTTTTTATGTCTGTATCTGGTATAATCCCTGTCATAAACAATCATGAGAACAGGGGGAACTTTTTTAGATAATTTAAAAATCTAAATTTAAAATCTAAATTTGAAGTTCTGAGCAGAAGTATAAGGCATTAATATCACACATAAAATTATATTAAGATGTGTTGGTCTACAATAATTCCACTTAACTTTCACCATATTTTATGTACAACTATATTATGGTGGGAAATAGAATTATTATTTGTAAAGCTATTGATCTGAGCTGAGAAGGGATGAGCAGTGCAGCTCCTAAAAGTGGGGATTTTTAGTTATTTGTATCAGCTGGAGGCATGTCCTGGATTGTAGTAAATTTACAGATTTTGTCTTGTCTTTACAGATTAACTTTATTATATTCATTAACGTGATCAGGATTCTAGTCCATAAACTGAAATCCCAGGAGGGAGGAGGGAGCCATTCAAGCCACTTTGTGTAAGTATTTCTGGGTCTCTTAGGACTGACCTGTTCTAACTGCTGCAAGAAAATTTTTTATGGGTAGGAGAACAGAATGTTCTACTCCTCTTCTAATAGCAAGAGAAGAAATGGCAATGTGAACTTTTCTTTTTCATCCCAAATATCACATGTCATTTTTATTTCAGAGCAAAAAGGGTGGGGTGCATATGTCAGGGACAAAGAGAAAAGTAAAATAATAAAGTGTAAAACTTCAAAAGCTTGAAAGTGTAAACACCAAATGTCAGGTGATTAATCCACCTCACTCCCAGTCCTTTCCACACAAACGGCCACATAGAGGAAGATGCAGTAACAGGATAAATTCTTTGCAGTAACAGGATAAATTAAATAGAGAAAATAAATAGAGAAAAAAGGAAATAAAATATATAAATAAAATAAAATAAAATAGAGATAAATAAATAGAGAAAGCTGTAGTAACAGGACTAAGCCTGGTCCTGGCTGTTTCCAAACCCCTCACAACCATTGGGGATGCCATCAGTGCAGTCACAGGACCTTTCCACAGCTTCTCCAAATTTCTTCATCCAAGTGGATGCAGCTGCCTCCATTTGGAGCTGTTATCTGAATTTTAAAATATTCCTACATACAATTGCTGTCACTCATTCCCTGTTTCTAACAGTGCATTGTTCTTTAATTCTTGCTTTTCCAGGAGACTTGCAAAGTCCACGTTACTGTTGATCCCCCTCTTTGGGGTGCACTACATTGTATTTGCATTTTTCCCTGAGAGCACTGGGCTGGAGGCTCGGCTTTACATCGAGCTGGGCCTGGGCTCATTTCAGGTAAGATGGACAGAAATTGAACAGCACTGAGATGTTTGGTCTGTACCACCCTGTGGTGGTGTTTGAGGGTCCCAGGACGAGGGAAGAGATGAGAATCTTGACTCCGTGTTTCAGAAGGCTGATTTATTATTTTATGATTTATATTATATTAAAAGAAAATTATATACTAAAACTGTACTAAAGAAAGGGAGAGGGGACATCAGAAAGCTAGAAAGGAATGAATATTAAAAACCCATGACTGACCAGAGTCCTGACACAGCTGGATTGGGATTGGTCATCAAGTAAAAACAATTCACATGCTGGGTAAACAATTCTCCAAATCACATTCCAGAGGAACAAAACATGGAGAAGCTGAGGTTTCTCATCTTGCCAGGAGAAGAAATCATGGCAAAAGGATTTTTCATAAATATGTCAGTGACACCACCCCACTTCAGGCTGGTTATTAGAGCAGGATTTATTAATGCATCCAAATTCAATGCACACATCCCATCTCACTCCTTCACGAGCTCTCTTGTTCGCTCCCTTATTATTTGAAATCTCTGGGTCAGACGTTGTATGAATAATCACCAAATAAATAAAATATCTATGCTTATTGAATAACAATGACAGAACACCATGAAGGCCAGTCTGTGGATTAAGGTGAACTGATTGAAAATGATTTTACATGTAATAACAATAAGAGGGGTGGTGAATAAGAAGACATAAACACCTGCTCTGCCCTTACCCTTCAGGCGTAGTGAACCATGTTAATAGCTCATTGTTTATTTTCCTGTTCCACTACTCAGAGCATGGATTTGAGAGGGTCAGGGCCTGTGTGGTACATTTTGTACTGAACAGCTGATTTATTTTCTCATCCCCTTTTCCCAGTACCTCACCACAACTTGTCCACGTTGACATGTGTTGCAAATGATTCCTCTTCCATGCCTCCCTCATCTGAGGGAGAATTTGTTTGTAGGATACAGTGAACAGCAAATTAATACTTTTTGTCTCTGTACAAGGGCAATAATAAATATAAAATGTCACCAGTCCACTGAGAAATTTAATTCTAATATGAAAATTTAATAAATAGTGTCACACTGCCTGAACTCCAATAGAAAACTGGGAAATATGCATTCCTTGTTGTCCTACACACACTGTGAATGAAACTCGATGCCTGTTATTGATTCCAGATTTTAAATCCATGTTTTTTCTCTCCCTGCTCTCCTTGTCCTAGGGTTTTGTTGTTGCTCTCCTATATTGCTTCTCAAATGCAGAGGTGAGTAGCAAGTACATGAGATTATCAAAACCTTTAAAACTTGCAGTTCCCTCTCATTTTTTAATTTCTTTTCCTATTTTCAGAACAGATCTGTCTTTGATCTGCTCCTGAAACCATGACATCCCCATATCTTTTTTTGTCCCTTGGTAGCTTTGTTGACTTTATTTGTATGCATGCAGTTCTGGCAGGAGGACACAAAATAAACTTTGAAGCAATGACCCTTTAAAAATGGTTGCTGAGTTTCCTGTCAGGGCACGTTTCTCCTGATTTATGTTTGATAGCTACCATGATGATAGCTCTATGGAAACCTTGTAGAGCTCCTCACTTTCTCTAGGTTTATTTTCTTTCTCCTGGTGACTTTCTTCATTTCTCCCTTCCCTTTCTTTGTCCCTTTTCTCTTTGTCCTTTCCTCTTTCTTTTTCCCCTTTCCCTTTTCCCCTTTCCCTTTTCCCCTTTCCCTTTTCCCCTTTTCCCCTTTCCCTTTCCTTTCCCCTTTTCCCTTTTTCCTTTTCCTCTTTCTCCTTTCCCTTTCCTATTTCTCTTTTTTCCTTTCCCTTTCCCAGGTCTGCTCATGTAATCAGGACTTCTGTTCAAATATTTTCTTTCCTGTTTTTACAACATTGGTAGAATTGGGCTAAACTCCCCTGATGTAGTGACCCCATCATTTAAAAAAACCTCACTAAATTTGCTGTCATTTCCCCCCAGAAGAGCAGAACAAATCAAAACTGATAAGAAAATGCAAAACCACATCTCATCCTCAGAAAAGCGAATGAATGAGTTGAGAATGGCACAAATTGTGCCTCAGTCTCTGCAGTGCCTTAAACTTGGACAATTCTCGTGCAAGTAACCTACCTATGAGGAGTTACCTATGAGCAATTCCTAAACTATGTTTGTTACTTAGGAAAACAATTTATCATGGCCATTCTGAGAGAGTGCCTTCAAGACTTAGCTGTGAATACAGAAAGCTCTACTTCCAACCTGCCTTCTGTATCACAGACTTCTTGCCAGCAGCCTTTTAATTGCTTCAACAGCCTTTTAATAGCTTGCATATTGTACCCCACCACACAGAAATGCAGTAGGTGTTAAAAACAGGACGGGCAGAGCCTGATCTCTGGCCCCAAGATGAAGCTGGATTGGCTTTTTTCCAAATTTCTTGGGGATAACTGCTCCTGGAGCAGCTTGGCCACTCATTACCACTTGGCAGTGCATCTGTTGTGGTTCCTTCCAATCATAAGAACTAATTATTATTTTCTCTGTGTGTGTGTGTGTTTCTTCAGTTTTGAGTGTCTGTGACAATGTGAGAGACTGTGCTGCTGCCAGGGGAGGTGTTAGGAGTAAGGATGAAACTGAGGAGTGCAGGAGGGCCTTGAGTTTGGTGAGAATACTGGATTGGTGGAGGAAATGATGCAACTGGAACTGTATTCTTTCACCACTTACTAGCTATAAACTCACAATGGTCATACATTTTCAGTATCTGCACACAACATGCCACAGCAAAACAACATTTAATGAATATTCAATAATTACGCCCTCATACTTCCATCTTCAAAGTTTTTTGTTTTCTTATCTTTAAAAATGTTTACAAATTCTTCAGTGGATTCCTGTTGCTGTCACAGCCTTTAGTGTCCTTTTCTACTTCAACAGGACCAACATTTGATCCTGAAACCAGACCATTCATATTGCTTTACTTCACAGCCTTTTTCCTCAAACAAAACAAAATTGGCTCCAAAAAGCCTTTTACCATGAAGACAAGCCACTCTCAACATTTTCTGTTCTGAGATCCCCTTTGAAACCTTATAACCTGACAATAAATCACATCAAAAATACAGGGTAGAAATTGTGATTTTCAGAAGACATACTGTGGGATAGCACCCAAACAAAACTTTCAAATTACATTTTTGAAATAGATAACCTTTGATGACCTCTTATTTATTTGATTATTGATTATTAAGATCCACAGACCCATCCATGAAGTTGTTGTACTCAGGGTTCATCTGTGTGATTAACAGGGAAAATTAAGGTAGAATAGGGGTCACCAAAATAAAAATTATTGCCAGTGACCTGCCTTGATGGCCAAATGTACTTCTGCATGCCATCCTCTGAGTTTTTGAAATGAAATCTGTTTCTTTTCAAAAGGAATAAGGATAGAATTCAAAATCTTCTAAAAATGTGTTAAGGCTTAATCTTGGCTTATCTGGGCTGAGTACTCAGGCAGACTTTTGGGCACATCCAGTGCTCATTAAGCCTTAATTTTCTCATTGTTTGTAACTTTCTGCAGGTTCAAACTGAGCTGAAGAAGCAGCTGTGCAAGTGGCAGCACCAGGAGTACCTGACCTTCAGCCACAAGCACGGGGCTCTGTCCAGGGAAACCAGCCCGGTCAACTACGTCACTCAGCTCTCCCTGCTGGACAAAATCAGCCCCAAAAGGAGAAGCTCTGTGCTCCAGGATGGTGTCACCACTGTCTGAGGGGCTCCAGCAGGGCCAGTGGCTGGGGCTCTGCACTGTTCCACCCATGAGGTGGCCAAACTGGGTCCTTTGTGGCTTTCCATACTGTCGGGAGCTATTGGTCCTAACAATGAAGGGATGGGACTATTTTTGGCCTATAAATGATTTGTTGCTCAGATAAACATTAGTTTCAGAGATTTTAGAGGAGCAAGCAGTAGGCCATAGCTCAAAGTAGTCATAATTTCTTTGTTACAAGACAACACAGAACTTTCTAATCCAATAGACAGGTGTTAAAAGGTTTATTTTGCTTTTCTGACCCATCACCTTTACTTATTTCTCCTGGACTGCAGATAGTTTTATCCAATGGCTTCTGTCATACTTACACACATCAGCATCTATTATAACTTCCTAACTCTTAGTTTATCCTATACAACCACACCCCTACATTATAAACCCTTCACCATCTTATCAGTACAGTTTTTTACTTAAGGCATATTCTTACTTACAACTATAGAAACACGAGTTTGTGATTTTTCTACTTCATGTCTGTGTACTTTATTTTTACATAAACACAGCCATCCATTCATGGTCTGAGTTTCAGTATCAATTCACCTTTAAAAACCCTGTATTCCAGTCCCTCAGTTTGCCCTGCTCTTGGTTAGTTATTTTGGTCAGCAAATATTTGACTCCAGGAAACCTTTGATGATTTTAGGTGCTTCATCTCTAGTTCTATTAAAGCAGAGGTTAATTCTCCAGGCTTCTATAAATCTGATTCTAATGAGTTATTTATTAATTAGGCATTTAACCCATCTATCACAATGCCATATGTTTGTTGTAATAAGTAATTTTGTCTATTCTGACCTTCTTATCAACTTCACTTGTAACGTCTCTTCCTGTGTTTTGTTGCTGAGCACAGTAATGAGAATTTGTATCCAAAATGTATGATGCACATCTATGAAATGCAAGTGGCAATTACAGCTGTTGTGAGCTTGTACATTTACTTCATGTCACTTTGGATATTTCATTCGAGTTTGTACGTTTAATTTGTGTCAGTTTGAATATTTCATTTGAGGCTTTATAAAATAAAAGGTTAATAATCTTGGGGAGTGCTAAAATTTCTTGCAGAAATATCTGATTTGGGCTATGAAAAGAACCCTGATCGCTTTTTGGTGACACACCTGCGTTCGTGTGGAAGTGTTTATGGGTCGGGAATGCTTCGGGCAGGGATATTTTGCTTTTTGGAAAGCCTGGGAAGGCAGCAGAAGTGTCCCAAGCCGTGTTTAGCTGTGCTGTGTGTTCCGTGTGGAGCCACTGCCACCTCCTGGAGCTGGATGTGTGCAGCCACAAAGCCAGGCAGGGCTCCCAAACCTCTCCTGAGTGAGTTTTAAACCATTCCCAAAGGGCAGCTGCGAGAGAACATTGGATTACACCAGCTGCTCCCTCCTCCTCTAATCCCCTGGTGTCTTTTGCAGAGTTTAATTCTCCATGAATTATTTTTAAATCCCTTTACAAACTACATGACACCCTGAAAAGATCAAAACCTACTCTTTCCAGCTGTTTTTTATGGTGTTGCAGCAAAGAGAGTTTGTTAAGGTAACTGAAATTTCTGAGAGTAGATTTCAAACTCTGATAATGTCAGCATGTTTTTCTAAGAAATTTTGATTTATTGGGCTCTAAATTAAAAGAAATCCTTCCAGCAAGCAGCTTTATCTATTTTGTACATTGAGAGCTTCCCTGAGGCTGCCTAACACACCCAGAGCAAGAATTATTTGAGTATCTGAGGATGATTTGTATAATTGCAGAAAATACAACTGAATTCAAGGTAGTTGCTCCTTGACTAAAACGAATTTTTCCTCATTGAAATCAGTTGAGTGGGATTTGGAGCAAATGTGCTTTTGTGTGGTATTTTGTCTTTGAAATAGTGAATATTTACACAGGGCATGTAGAGTGGCTGAAATACTTTTATAGGTGCCTTTTCTTTCTCTGCCTAAAAAAAATAATTTAGGCTACATAAAACATTTAGAAATTGGAGTTTTCTCAGATTCCCTGTTCTACATTTGCTTTTTGATTTGATTTCTGTAATTAGGAAGACATGGAGTGGTGCAGCCATTCTGCACATGGTGGGAAGAGGAGGCACATCCTGTGCCCCATTATCCAGCCCTCAAAAAAAAAAAAAAAAATAAAAGGGCTGAGGCTGCCTCAGGTCACAGTGGAAATCCATGTGGAGGGTATTTGGAGTGGTTTGAAATGTAGCAAAAATGACAATATGTAGATCTGCCCTGTCCTTCCCAATTCCCCACCTGCCCATGGTGTGTCCCAGATCCTGCCTCAGTGATGCTGTGGGCTGGTGATCTCCAGCCCTGCTGCTCCCTGGCACATCTCTGACCTCCATTTCACTAAAGGTGTGTCCATTTTCCCATCAAAGCACACAAACTCCTGTACTTTGGCCCAACAATGAGTTAAATATGTAGTCTGTGTGGGGGATTCATGAGGAGCAGGCAAAGGTTTGTGGGAACTGATGGAGGAAGATGGGGAAAATATCAGAGATAGTCCATCTTCTGTGGAATCCTCTGTTTCAGGAGTTTGAATGGCATTCACAGAATTCCCAGGATGACCAGGTTGGAAGAGACCTTCAAGGTCATCGAGTCCAACCCAGCCCCAACCCCTCAACTCACCCCTGGCACCCAGTGCCACATCCAGGCTTTGTTAAACACACCCAGGGATGGGGACTCCACCACCTCCCCGGGCAGCCATTCCAGAACTTTATCACTCTTTCTGTAAAAACTTTTTCCTGCTATCCAACCTGTATTTCCCTTGGTGCAGCTTGAGACTGTGTCCTCTGGTTCTACTTTAAAAAATTTTACTTGCTGCTTTAAAAATTACCTGATGATGAAACTCATCAGGTTTGCTTTGGCTATAAAAGAAAGGAAGCCTTGAAGCACATCTGGTGCTACAGAGATCTATTTCCACTTTTGGCCGCTGGCAATGTCTTTGTTTGAGGACAAAAGAATTTCTGCTCCTGTTTATACCCTGTAGGAATAATATTTAAACCCTTGTGGATCAAACCTAGAGAGCGTATTACATTTGGTTTGGTGATATTGGCCCACAGTCCTGCCTGATACTGATGCAGGGAGATAAACACCAGTGGTTTATGGAGGAGGAACACTGCAAGGCAAAGACCTCACCCCTGGCTGCTCCAGGACTGACTTTGCCAGAAGATTCCAGGGTCTCCTTCCCATGAAGAAGCCAGTGAACCCTTTTAGCCCAAAGAGCTTCTGCTGCAGGAAAAGAATACACTACCCTGTAAGTTCACAGACAAAAAGTTCTCTTTGGTGCAATTTTATATCAGAACAGACTTTTACAAAATGATAATACATTTATTGTGTCATCTACAGCAGTATACATGTTAAAAACAATTTCTCAAAACACAAAAAAGGTTAGAAAGCAGCAGTTGATATCTGTGTTTCCACCTCATAACAAAGCTGAATAACCCCAGATCCCATTACCAATTAAACCAATTTTGACCAAAAAAGGTCAGTATTAGACCCAACAGGCCAGTAACTTTGTACCTTGACACAGTCAAAAGCCAAAATACAGCTTTCCATCCAACAACATGGTTCTTCTCAGAGCTATAGCAGGTTGCATTGCCACTAAATTGACAAGTAGAAGGGAAAGAGAATGAACACACCAAATATTTGTTTTTTTACAGATTATACTGATACACAAAGGCCTCTTGAGACTTCTCTGCAAGCACAAAGTCCATTGGGAAAGGCATATGCAGAAGCCTAAGGAATTTCAGACACTGAAGAGTGTCATATCACACAGTGTCATATCACACAGTAATTCTTCACATGGATGAATTCCCCAAAAGAAAGCCAATGGGAAATTGCAATTTGAATCATAAGAAGGTGAAAGACCATGAGGTTCGAAACATTTTTCAAGCTCTGCTGGTGTGTTTTCATACACAAAGTACAATGTGTATTTAGCTGAACTTAGCTCTTTAGTACAGATATACACGGAGCATCATCAACATCACAGCATCCTCAGCTGCTACTGCATCCTCCATATCCTCCTACCTGGTTCTTAAATGCAGTTCTGAACTGGTTGCATGTGCCTGACTGCAAAAATCAGAGGGTAAAATCCTTTATTTTTTATTTTTTTTTTACTGCATATGCACTGTTACTGTGGTTTGTTCCTGGACACAGAAGTGCTGGTTGTGTGGACACCATCTGACAGGGAGAACAAAGCATCCTGAAAACTCTCCATGAGAGCTCCTAACTCTTTACCAGGCACCCACCTCCCCCAAATCTGGTTGGTAATACCCAACAGGAGCCAGCTGAAAGCTTTTCAAGACCATCATTTCTCAGCAGGCATGAGACAGAACAATAGTGATCAGGCAAAGTTGCCAGGGAAAATTAATTTCTATCTAGGCCTCCCCAGGGTCAGCATCTGTCTCTAATCTGGTCAGGGAGATGTCCTGGAGGAGAGAAACAGCCACTTGCAAAGTGTGAATCATCTCACCCTGGAGCAGGCATCAAAAATGTTTGATGCTTGTCCTCTGAAATTGCTCATTTCTCTCTTGTGACCAAAAAGGCAAAGTGCAGAAACCAGATTAAAGGAAGAAATCTTCCCTTTTGTTGTATAAATGATGTGGATTGTGTCCTTAACCTTCTGCTCAAGATCTCTTCCAGAGGTTTAACCCTGAGTCAGATCATGCCAGTAGGTGCCAGATGTTGAAAGGGACACATCTAATACAGCCCTTAATATGCAACTCCTAATGAAGAAAACTACCCAAGAACAGATATTTGGTTGTATTTTTACATTATGTATCTTTTCACTGCTGCAGAAAAGGAGTCTAAGGAGCATTCCCTCAACAGAGATGATAAAGTCTGAGTTTGGACTGAATCCCTCTCTGTGAGTTTATCTATTTCCTAGATATCCACAGATATGACTTAGGAGCTACAGCAGACACTAATCCTGTCAGGCAGGATCCCATGTGGTGTCCACAATCCTGTTCTCACCAAGCCTTTAGACCTCCCATGCTGTGATGGCTCTGCTGAGGTCACAGGAAAACAATATTAATAATATGAGCACACCTTGCTCTGGAAGCTTTGCATGAGAAACATCTCAGAACAAAAGAGAAGGTCTAGTATTGTGGAATCACATAATCTTATGGGGAAAATCTTAATTTATTGAATTTTCTAGGTTTTTGGTTGTGGAATCGCATAATCTCATGGGGAAAATCTTAGTTTATTGAATTTTCTAGGTTTTTGATCAGTGGTTGAATTTTCTAGGTTTATTGAATTTTCTAGGTTTTTTTCCAGCCCAACCCTTGGCATAAATACAGAAAGGACTAAAACTCTTCAATAGCCCTAAAGAATCTATTGCTATACAAAGAATGAAGTTAATTTCCTTAATAATCATCCATGGACACTTCAGAAACCATCTCTGGGCTCTGGAGCCTCCACAGGCCACAGACTGAAAACTTCTGACATGGGCAATTGTTTCTGAAACACTCTTGAAACCCAAGCTCAAATACCAAGGCAAATAAAGCCAATTAAATTAATGGGGTTTGCATTTCTTTTGTGGCTACTGTTTCTTAAAGTCACAGTGAACAATTTTTTTTTTTTTTTTGCTTTAACTCTGAAATTTTGAGAACTAATTTCTGTCAGGGTTGGGCTGGAAAAATAGTGAAAATAGTGTAAAGTTGGATATTTGTATGGTTCACATATATTGTAGGTAAAGATTTAGTAGTAGTGTCAGACAAAAGCACTGAAACCTCCCAAACTGACACCATCTGTGTATTTTAACATCTTTTAATCACAATTTCCTGCAGTATTTTGACTGAATGTGTGTCCCATCTATTTGATTGGAAAAGCTTCCCTTGCACAATTATGACTGAAAATAGAAAAGCAAAATATTGGAGTTATTTTTCTTTTAGGTTTGGCTGAACAAAAATTGCTCAAACCCCAAATCTCATTTATACACTTTCAAGAACTGGAAATTTTGCTCTTAATTTTTATTGTTCCTTTTTTATTTCCTCTTCCCCCAGGATGCTTGGCCAGCTGATTCCAGGTAATTTTCCTGCTATTTTTAACGAATCCCTGTCTGTCTGTACTTGATTCTTTGCACTGGTTTTGCTGTCGAAATTTGGATTAGAGCTGAGAGAAATGCAGCTTAATAGCATGACTATTTTTAGTCTTATCTTGCAGCTGTATGATCAAAGACAAACTGTAGACTTCATCTGAAATAAAGCTGTTTATATCTCAGGAAAAGAGAAGGAAACTGGAGGCAATATCAGTATGACAAGGAATCCAAGTGAGCCAGGAGTTATTTCAACTCCAGGTTCAGATAAAGGTTTTTAACTGTCAAAAAAAATGTTACAGTAACTTTCCAGTGGGAAGAGGTGAAAAAAAGATGCTGAATTTTAAAAGGAGGGGTAATCAGTTTAGGAATGGGAGTAAAATAATATTAAAATAATGGCAATTAAAGAGCTTCCTTCATATTGAGTGAATATGTTTTGTTCTTGGTCATTTTGGTTTTACCTATTTTTAGTTACTGGTTTCTTTTATCTGTGGGAATTTTTTAAAAAAACCTGAATTTTTGAGCTGACCAGAGGTTCCCTCATGTGCAAGCACTGGATCTACACTGCTATTCAGAAGTAGAATTTATTCCACCTTTGACATAAAAATATTATGAAAAGAAACAATTTTATAATACATGGGCCAGGCAAATTATGGCAACTAATCCTTCTGTCACTGCTGAGGAGGATCAGAGTCTCATGGTTTTTAGCATGAGTCCAAGCAACTCCCTCTTGTGTCCCCTTCATGGCCACAAGGAGGACCATGAAAATCATCAGAGGGATGGACAATGGGAGCAGAAGAAAAACTGGGAATTTTTCCCTGAAGAAAAGAAGCCTCAGTGGCCACCTCACCAAAAAGAGTGGTGAGAAAGAGGAAGAAGGTTCTCTTTTCCACAAGGAGCCACCTGGAGAATAAAAGGGCGGCAAGCTGCACCAGGAGAGGGATCATCTTGGTATAAGAAAGGAATTTTTTTAGAGTGAGAACAGCCATTCATGGGAAGAACCTCCCCAGAGGGGTGGTGTGGTCCTTGTCAGAGGAGGTTTTCAAGAGGTGACTGGACAGGGTGAGGGATAAGCTCATCCTGGCTCCCTTTCTCATGAAAGGTTGGACCAAATTTGTCATTCAAGGTCACCTCCAGCCTTGGTTGTTGATTCTGTGAACTTCATTCCCTTCTGGAAGGTATCTCACACTTGCCATTGAGGATGGAGAGAGTCCAAGGAGAGTCATCTTTGCAAAGGCAAACTCAAATTATCAGTTCATGGTCACTTCTGGTTGTTATTTAGCCTTATCATTGCACTGTCCTTAAGGTGCAATGAGAGACAGATGCTGAAAGGGAGCAGCCAAACACCCAACAAAGTGTCTGGATTTAACTTCCAAACTGCATTTTCCTCTGGACTCACCTACCTTCATCCCTTCTCCCACCACCCCATTTTAACGCCTGGTTTTCAAATGCAAATATTTAAACAATGCAGAGGAACTCGAGTGGTTTTCCTCTGTGATTCAAAACTTCCCAGAACTAAGCATTTAAGGTTCTTTCCCTGGGCTCTGAGTTCCAGAAATACTAAAAGTGACAGTAAAAGGAGGTGACATCACCATGCAGCAATGAAACAGCCTCATCCTTTACAATCTAGGTTGTAGTTTTCATTTTTGGGATGTGAATTGTCCTGCAGTACCAGCACTCCACACTGACGAGTCAATAATCAAAACAGTGATTTAGATACAGTAAATAGTCACAAAACCTGCAGCACAAAAAAGTTTTCTGTACATTTATAAAAGCAAAATAAGAAAATTAGACAGGAAATACATTATGGACATGGTAGAAAAAATGGCTCAAGGAGCACTGCACACTTTTTTTTTTGTTGTTTTGTTTTAATTGTGTACTGTTTTTAATAACACAGCCTTTCTAGCTCCAAAATATATTTCACAGTGAAAAATCAAACAAAGCACTGTTACACTCAGTTGATATTTACACACACAGAGAAGCAAACCGCCTGTTGGATTCTTCCCTCCTGAAACAAATGCAAAAACAGCCACTGTGGGGTGGCCATGCCTGACCAGCACCTGCAGCTTACATTCAACAGAGAGATCTGCGGAGAGCTCGTTTGTGCCATGGGATCAGAGCCTGGATCTCAAAACTGTGTCCACCTCAAGTGTGACCTGTCCCTTCCAGGGACACTGGGAAAGTTCCAGTGACTCAGGAAAAGCCAAATCTGCCAGTGCATCCACACTTTTATTCAGAGAAATAAAATCATAATAGAAGATTTTGTTTTCCTTTTTCTTTCTTTTGTATATTTCATATTATATATGTTGAAGATCCCATTTCTTCTGGTAAATTCAGTGCTGGTGAACAGATTCAATTTTTCTACTGAACAAGAAACACAATGTCTGCAACAGCAGAAATTTCCCCTCCGCTGCTCTCCAAACTCCTTGAACATTGGCTCAAGGAATTAAGGAGTAAATCCAATTTTTCACAACTTTTCCATCCTTGGACTCTCTATCTGGGACTACCAAAAATTAATGGCAATAACAATGTGCTGAGGCCAAATCCCAGTTCCAGGTGAAGCAGTTTATTCTAACAATAACAGCAGTTTTTTCTGTACTGATTTAATTTAGCTGAGGACCTGGTCTCCAACGTGCAGGGTCAGAGGGTGGTTTTGGTGATGTGGACATTTGCCCACAAGGCACTGGACTGAGATCCACCAACTCAAACTGCAGAGCACTCTAGGATGGCCAGGAAAACAACAAAACCCAGAAGAAAGCTCAGAATAATTAAAAAAAAAAAAAAAAAAAAAAAAAAGATAAGATCCAAATGCCTTCTTGCTCTGGGCTGAAACAAGTAAAAATCTCCTGCTAGAGGCAGTTATTTGACATCCTTTTGTCTACAATTCTAATTTATTAATGATTGAAAACTGGCTAATAGCCATTCATGCAAAAAATTGCTTTTTTTTTTTTTTTAATAACACATTTACGGTGTTGGCAATATAATCCTTGTGAAAACCCATCCTAAAGAAAATTGCCAAATATGCATTTACCTGATAAATCTGCCTTTCCCTAACTCTGTCTGGACAACAAAGTACCTGATTTCTGGAGAAACATTCTAAAATAGCTTTAAGAAGCATCTGAAGACAGACAAAGGGCCAATCTATCAGTTAAAAACACTTTGACTTTTGCAGAGAGCTGGGAAGAGGGAAACAAATTCTGCTCTCAGAGCAGCAAATCAGTGCCGTAGACTTGGGGAAAAAAGGTGTTTGGATCATATAAATCCCATTTATGAACCTGGAGTGCAATGGAAGTG
Source organism: Calcarius lapponicus (assembly GCA_039654755.1). Lineage (NCBI taxonomy): Eukaryota > Metazoa > Chordata > Aves > Passeriformes > Fringillidae > Calcarius > Calcarius lapponicus. Next base: position 11,477,061 of record CM077464.1, on the reverse strand, counting down.
GTTTCAGCTGTTTTGCTGGTCCTCTGTGCCACGGCAGATTTCACATGACAGGGCTGTCCCCATCTCTTAAAAGCACGATCTTGTACCAATATGACCTCAAACAACTTTTCTGTCTGTTTTGAATTAAATTTACATTCATTTAGATGGCTCCAGCCAAGAGCAGAATATTCCCATAAAGGATTATATAAGTGTTAAGTATTAGTATAATTAATATTTCTTGCACAACTTTCTGAGACCTTTCTTTTTTTTTCTCCTTTTAAAAATAAGTAAACTAGGATTATCTTTAAAAATCTCTGCTTAAAATGACATCAAAACTCTTTTTTTCTTTTGTACTTAAACTAACAAAAACCAGTGAAATTAAAAGCTCACACTCAGCTGACACTAATATTCCAAGTATTTCACTTTTTTTTTTCTGTTTTTAGTTTATGATCATGTCAACTAACACCAAAGAACAAGCCTGAATTTTTGAATTTCCTGGTTACTATTAGTTTCAGTTCAAAACTTCACATTTAAAATGCCATTTTCATCTTTGTTTGTAATATATGCATACAGATACACGCACATTATATATATATTTGATATATATATATTTTTTTTTCTCAGTTCATAAATTCATAAATCCAAGATGAAGGGAGCGCTAGGGACGGCCCTCCAGGCCTTTTTTTTTGCGCTGTATAAAGACTCTTAAGAATTGACATCATTGACATTGGGTTGAAGTAGATTTGTAGCAGTCGGTGGCTTTAACTACAAGGCAAAGGTTGAAAGAACATTCGAGTTCCTCTCCAAGAAAAGCAGTAAGACCATTGGTGGTGAAACAAACAGAATATCCCGAGAGAGAGAGAAAGAACTGCCAGGTGTGGGAAGTCATCCAAAGTCTTTATCCTTTCCTTCCATGCCATCCCCAGTGTTCAGTTTAGTTGGTTTTTTTTTCCTCACCCAATACAGGTGATATTTTTTGTTGCCTTCCAGGGTGATCCCACCACGTCCTTCTCGTGCCTCTTTTGCTCTGGCAGAGAAGAGTCCAGCACTCAGAAGTCAACCAGGTTGCAAAGGCACGGCACTCTGTGTGACAGCGCTGCCCCCCAAGCCACCAGTGCCATGTGTGGCCGCTGGAGCAGAGGGCTCAAGGTCTTCTGGAGGGAAAGGCCACCCTGGAACTGCCTCTTGCTCTTAAGGTGGGAGGGGAGGGACAGTTATTCGTGATATAAAGAGTCCAAATGATCAATCTATCAATCAATGCCAAAAATAGAGCTATATCTCAACTGCATGGCCCTTTTAGAAAATCCACAGCTTAGCTAGAACAGAAAGCATTGCTGGGAGTGTCCCTGGGTATGGAAAGCACAGCAGATCCCACTGCTCTTGCCTGAAGTTCCTGCACTGATGTGCAGTTTAGTGTTGGCACAGCTGTTCCTCTAAATCCATTGGGAATGTCTGAATCCAGCCATGAACTCAATTTTCTGGAGATCCTCCTGAATCAAGCTGGATCGATCAACCCAAGCACGTTAGCTCCATCCTAAGATCCCAAAGAGAAACACTGCGGAAATTCACGTGCCAAACGACAGGGGACAGGCTAAGACATGTTGGACTAGGGAAAAACAAAAAATAGGCAAATCCAACCCAAAATGGAAACCAAGTGGAAAAATGACTCCATTCACAGAGTAGGATCAGTTTGGCAGCCAAGGATCACAACTGCACAGCAATCACTTGTTACTTTGGACGGACACTGATTACTCGCAGATGCTCTGAAATGGGAATAGTTGAGTGGGTGGGTTTGGCCTCTTGTTTGTCTTTTAAACATTCTCCATTAATGGCCTTGAGTACAGCTGGGTATTTACAGTGACTGTTAAAAAGAGATATTTACACATTTCCTTTGTTTTTTCACCTCTGGGGAGGAGAGGAGAGGAGAGGAGAGGAGAGGAGAGGAGAGGAGAGGAGAGGAGAGGAGAGGAGAGGAGAGGAGAGGAGAGGAGAGGAGAGGAGAGGAGAGGAAAAAGGAAAAGGAAAGGGAAAGGGAAAGGGAAAAAGGAAGGTAATGAAAAGGAAAATGGAAAAAAAAGGAAAGGAAAAAGGAAAAGGAAAAAGGAAAGGGAAAGGAAAAAAGGAAGAAAAGGAAAAGGAATGAGGAAGATGGAAAAAGGAAAATGAAAAAAGGAAAAGGGAAAGGACAGAGGACAGGACAGGACAGGACAGGACAGGACAGGACAGGACAGGACAGGACAGGAAAGGAAAGGAAAGGAAAGGAAAGGAAAGGAAAGGAAAGGAAAGGAAAGGAAAGGAAAGGAAAGGAAAGGAAAGGAAAGGAAAAGGAAAGGAAAGGAAAGGAAAGGAAAGGAAAGGAAAGGAAAGGAAAGGAAAGGAAAAGGAAAGGAAAGGAAAGGAAAGGAAAGGAAAGGAAAGGAAAGGAAAGGAAAGAGGAAAGGAGAGTGAGACCTGCACCACCACCAAAACTATTATTTCATTTTTTTTCCTTTTCAAGGGATGGTTTTTGGTTTGCTCGTTGGTTGCTTTGCTCTCCTCAGCTGCTCATGTCGCCAGGTTCTCTGCATTTATGCTGGACATCCGAATCTGAGAGCTGCTCTTGCTCAGAATGGAGAGTTGTGTCCCCCCGTTCACTCCGCTGCTCGCTAGAGAAGGATGGCGATGTTTGAAATCCACAGCAAAATACCGGTTGACTTTCCAGCTCCTCCATTTTCTCTTTATTTCTGATTGCACCTTTAGGGAGAAACTTCAAAAGGTCATTTTTTATGTACTTAGCCGCTCGAGGACATGCTGACAAATTATCAAGATTAGAAAAAAAACCCACAATTCGACAGAACTGATTTTAAGGTTTAGTAAACTGTTATTTATTATTAAACTCCTCAGTCTCAGCAAAATCTGAAATTACTTTTCCATGGCTGGAAGAGGTCTGGGCATAGTGGGGAACTACAGCCCAGCCCAAGTTCTGTACCTGACTTCAGATAATTTAGGATCAGCCCAGAGGTGCATGGAAGACCTGATCAACACCACCTGGAGGAGAAAAAAGCCTGTTTTCGTCATTGGCCAGTACCAAAGATACAGCAAGGAGCCAAAGAAACCAGCAATCAAAAACACTGGATAATATTGAAACACCTTGTCCACAGAGGCAGCTTCTCTCACCTGCCATTAATGGATGGATGTTTACACAGAATTTTGCCTCTTGCTTTCAGATCCTCTCCAAGCAAAGCAGCTCTGGGATTAATGTACATCTGTGCCACCCTCCTTTTCTTGAGAAGTTATTTTTTTATTGGCACCCACAGTAAATTGCTAAGTGTAAAACAACCCAAGGTCAGAAGTTCAATTAGACAATAAGTAAATAATCCCACAGCTTTTCTACTTTTCACTCATTACCACTTTCCTGGCAACACTGCTGGGGGGTGCACAAGTGTATAAATATATAAAGTAGTAAAGATTTAATATAAGAGAGGTTGTAGTAGCTTGGACCAACATTTACTTGCTTACTCATTCCTGCATTGTATTTCTGGACGAAATAGCGTAAGAACAAGGAAATATGAAGAGATGTTTTCCCAATATATTTTTCCAATCATCAATGAGCTGCTGTGTCAAAGATGTTTGTCTCGCCTGTAACAGACATTGCTGCATTTCCCTGGATTAATATTGTCAAAATGGATAAGTCAAAATGCTAAATAAGAGCTTCAACTGTACAGACAAAAAACTACAGGGAGGAAAAATCCAACTGAAAAACTTACATTCTCCTTCTAATACCTACAAATTCCTCTTTGGGTTAAAGTTATCTAAAACATAGATATTTAAAATTTAGATAGAAAATAGAGTTAAATTTTCTCTGTAAAAAGGGACTAGTGTTTGAATCTGGAAGAGTGTGATATTCCAAACATTTTCTTGCTGTAGGAAATTTAGTGGAGGCACAAGACATTCTCTTAATTACCATTTTCTGATACCTTGAGAGGGAAAATGGCTTTACTTAAGCTGGTTCCTGGTTGTGTTGGTTTGGCTAAGAACCACCCCACACTCCTTCCAAGGGGCTTCAGGAGATCTTAACTATGAGCAAAGACAACCCATAAGTTTGTTTGATGAGCTTGGAGATTGTTGTGGTTTATCTGAGAAGGAGTCACTTGGATTAAGGAGTTTGAGACCTCTTTGTACAGAGATCAGCAAAGCCAGGCTATACCTGCAGTCAGCCCCCTTGAAAAGAAGAAAATAAGTTGATTTTACTGTTGGGCTGCACGAGAGATGTGTAGCTGTGGAGGAGAGAACTCCTGCACTCAGAGTTCACGGATGTTCTAGAGTTCATGGTTCTAGATGTTCGTGGTTCTAGATGTTCATGGATGAACTCTAGATGTTCCATGCTCCTCTTAAGGCAACACTGAGCAGGGAACCCTTTTCCAGCAATTCAGAAAGCAATTACCTCAGCTATTCGGTCAGATAAACAGGCAGGGAAATGCAGATTGGAACAGGAGAACGAGAAGGAACCACAGATGTGGCCAGCAGCAGTTGCCATGTGCTGAGAGGAGTGTGAGGCTTGCAAGGCACCCAGGTGGTGTCTGGGAGGTGGCTCTGGGCACCTGACACCCTTGGGCTGTGTGTGGGAAGGAGGGAAGGTGGCAGGGCTCAGGAGAGAAGCTGGCACCAGTTGAGTGGTGCCCAAGAAAATTCAGCCTTCATTGAGGGGTTTGACACTGTTCTCCTCAGCCTTTTCCTAGGAAGTCTGGCAAGATTTAGGATGGGTGGATGATCTGCAAGAGGGGAAGGAGACCACACTGAGAGGTGAACAATGTTTTTTATTTAGCCTGGCACCTTATCACTAATGGTGTCCTCCAGGCATTGATATTGGACCCCACACTGTTCCACACAGAGCACGGAATGGTTTGGGTTGGAAGAGACCTTAATGGTCATCTCCTTACACCCTCTGCTACGTGCAGGGACAGCTTCCACTACCCCAGTGTGGCATTCACATTGTCTGAAAAAATCCCTTTGCCCAGGACTTTTCTCCTGGGAAGCTGAGAAGCCTCAGAGGAAAAGAAAACAATTCTTATCTCATTTGTTTCTCCTGTGTTGTGCTCATCTGGAATGTGTTTGGAGATTGTTCACCCACAGGTGATTGTTTCACTGGATTCTGGTGTGAGTTGTTCTAACTTTTTGGCCAATCAGGGCCAAGCTGTGTCAGGACTCTGGAGAGAGTCAGGAATTTTCATTATTAGCTTTTTAGCATTTAGTAAGTATCCATTCTGTATTTAGTATAGTATAGTACAGCATTCTTTAATATAATATAGTATTATAAAATAATAAATTAACCTTCTGAGAACAGGGAATCAGATGCATCATTTCTGCCTTTATCAGGACATTTCCCAGCAAATACAATACTCCTGGGGTGCTCCAAGCCCTGTCCAACCTGCTTTGGAAACTTCCAGGGATCCAGGGGCAGCCACAGCTTCTCTGGGCACCTGTGCCAGGGCCTCACCATCTTCTGGTGTATCTCAGATTGAAAGCACCATCACAATTTGGCTGACAGCTCCAAACTGGGTGGGGACAGAGACATGTCAGACCTCTTGGAGAGAGCTGAACAGGCTGGGAGAGTGTGTTAGCAAGAACAGGACAAAATTCAATAAAACCAGTACAAAATTCTCTACCTGAGATCACATTTCAAGGGAGACCTGTCCATATCCTACCTGTCAGGAAGCCTTAATCTGAGCCATCATCTCTGGTAAGGCCAATGTTTTGGTTTCAAAAAGACATCACAAATCCTTTCTTCTTCCTTTCTTTTTTTTTTTTTTTTTTTCTGTGAATTGTGAGATTCAGACTGAAGTATCAGGGATTATGGTGGATGATGAGTTAGAATGGACAGTTGGAACAGCAGTTACTCCCACAAGAAAATGGGATGTGGGTGACAAGTGAAGGACATTTTATATTAAAAATCTTACCTCCCCATTCAAGAAGCAGTAGAGAACAGCAACAACAAAACCCTAGGGAAATGGGAGAGGAAAAAATAAAAGGAATTAAAATCCTGAAGGAATGACAGAAAATTCATTCTTTGAACAGAGAGAGACATAATTCTCTCTCCCAGAGTTTTTCCTGGAGAAGCGCACAGAGAAGAAGAGAAAACAATTCTTATCTCTATTTGCTGCTCCTGTTGTTTTTGCACATGTGGAATGTGTTAGGAAGATTATTACCTGAAGGGATTTGTCAATTGGATTCCACTGAGGATCCTTGGCCAATTGTGTCAAAGCTGTGTCCTGGCTGTCTCAGACAGTCATGGGTTTTTTCTTTAGTATCTTTTAGTATCTCTTTAGTATAGTATCTCTTTAGTATAGTTATAATATAGTATTAATGTAATAAAGTATTTTAATAAAACATTTGATAGAAAATAGCTGGAGTAAAAAAAAAAAAAACACAACAAACAAACAAACCCAAAATCCCGGTATACAAAACATCTACATAAATGAGCAGAGACACACTCTGAGAGCTCTGCAGGCAAAGCAGTTATAAAGAACAGAGGTTTGGTTGTAAGGAAAGCTGAATTCAGTGTGTAATCACCTGGAAGGATCCCAGTCCCAATTCAAACACCAGCCTCTCCCTCTTACTGACATTCTCAGGAGAAAAGGCAAACACCGTGTAGTGAATTCCAAACAGGGGGATCAGCAGCAGGGTGGAGCGAGCCAGTCTCCTGTCACAAGAGAGGGAAAGAACTTTAATGCAGCCTTGCAATTAGCAACCTGCACTTTAATTAAAGAAGGAAGCACAGAAAATATTTTGCTGACAGACTTTTGGGAAATACGTACACCGCGTAATTATACAAACAAATATGCAACATTCCTATTTGTTCCCAAAGACTGTTTGCACACACACTGCAGTTTGCTCCCCCTTCTTCACACTACTACAGTAATGGCACCTTAATTATGCTTAATGCTCACTGCTGCTATTTTTATTTGCATTATTATAAGCAGGAATTTTCTCCTACCAGGCCAAAAAATGAGGGGAATCTCACTGAGGAATTCAGACTGCTGCTGTGGTACAATTATAAACCTCTCACCCAACTGCTTAATCCCAGTGGAGTTTTAAATCACTTTTTGTTGATTTCTGTGTGTGCGTGTGAGAATATGTTTCTGCACAGCAAAAAAAAATTCCAAAATAACCACACAAATAAAGCTAAAAAACCAACAGCCACCAATAAAAGTTAACCCCCCTGCATGTTCCTGTGCTCACAACTATTCCTGAAGGTTTGATTTTGGTCTCAGTTTATACTGTTGGAAACCTAAGTGCAATTCCACTGCTTAACTATTTCACTGCTTCAGAATAAAGAGGATTCAGAGGGAAATTAAGCTCAGCTGATATAAACCAAAGGGTTGGAAATGAATGTTTTACATGCGAGCACTTCACCAATGAAATTCCCCCAGAGCAGGGGCCAGCAAAGACTTGTGCATGTTTTGGTGAGTGTCACTGTCTGATTGAGCAGCAAAAATAAAGAGCAAAGAGAAAGCAAATGTTCTGAAAATAAGGCAAGTGCTTTGTTACAAACAAAGTGACCTAAAAAACCTCTAGGACATTTTCAGAGGGGAAGAATACCATTGGTTATGTTCAGGTAAGTGAAGAAGGCAGATGGAGGACAAAGGAAGGCAAAAAGCTGTAAAGACTTTTCAAAGAGCTGCATATTTGTTCAAACTCAAATGTCCCCTCTGCTTTTATCTATTTGGTACATTGCAGATAGGTTTGAGTTTGCTAATTCATGCTCAGTGATAACCCAAAATGATGCGTTTCTTTTAGAATATTTAATTAACACAATTTGGTGAGCACAATTATCTCCAGCAGCGATCTGGGAATGGGACATGAGCGCAGTGCTGGTGTCGCTCAGTCAGACTTTGAGCCCCAATGGGGATAAATTCAACCCAGCTCTTGCCTGGAGACCGCACTGAACACACCTGAGCCATAAATCTGATGGACACCAAACCTCAGGTCTTGGTGGAAGACCCCACAAAACAGAGAACACTCTTCTTGTGGGTTATAAAATTAGACACTGGCCAAAATCTTTTGAAAAGAGAGGAACAACCTCAGAACAGGGTGGTGAAGAGCATTCAGAGTGTCCAGCTTTGATGATCTCTAAAAAAAAGTAATTTATACAGGAATGAGCCAGTGTAAAAAAGCTTTTGGGAGTCCTTTCTAGTCCTTTTTCTCTATGGACATACAATCAGGTTAATAAAAAGGAGCAGAAACTTTGAGGAGGAGATTAAAGAGTAATGTTATCTCTCTAAAAAAGGGATGTAAAGAATATGTGTCTTAAAGTCGTCATGGAATTAAAAAAAAAAAACCAACAAGTTAAAGGTAATAAACTGGACAAAAATATAATCTCTCTATACCTTCTATCATTTATATTCAGACTTAATGACAATAACAACAAAAGGATTAATGTTGTTTTGATCTAAAAGTCAGAATAGAGTTGTCTATTAATATGTTCTGTCTCGCTGCACTCTTGGGAGATTAATTCAGGGGAAGATGCAGAGGAAGTCTTTTTTTATTGTCAGTTTTCTGGCATTAATCATACCTGATTAATCACACAATTAGTTTGTAGGATCTGGAAATATAATGCCATCATCAACTTATTTGAGGTGTTGTCCTCAATATTGTCATAAAAGTGAGGAAGAAAATGCATTAAATAACATATTCAGAAATGTATAGATCAATAAAGAGGTAAAAAAGATTTTGATGATAAGAAAAGCCTTGAGAGACATTAATCCCTATATGGATGATGATAAATTGCTTTTTTTCAAGAACACTGGGAAGAGAGAAGACTTAAAGCAGGTCCTGTGAGATCTGTAAGTTTCTTTGCAGCAGGGAATGAAAGTCTTAAAGGATACAGTGGAATTCTCAGGTATATAACAGCCAAATATATTAATTCTTTTCTTCCCCCACTCTTTCAGACAGGCAAGAAACTTGGAGGGGAGTGGATCTAGAAGTTCTGAGGACAATAATTGTTCAGGTGGCTGGAAGATAATGTTCTCCAAAAGATCTAGCAAAAGCCTGGTTCACATTCCCACAGGGAGAAGAAAGTCTTAAGGTTACTTTAAAAAAGAACCAGTTTGAACGTCAATTTTTGTTGAGGCTGCCATTCTGTTTTCCAGCTGTTATTTTCCTTAAAATCACTTCAAATATGAGACTTTCTCCAGTAGCATGGCTATGAATGTGGGCTTTCTATTAAGTATTAGTACAAACAAATAATGGTGTCCTCTGTTCTCCCTCTCTCCTCTATGGGATAATGAAATTAGAACTTTATGCTAAAAAAAAACCTAAATTAGAATATTGTCATGCTTTTATTTTTCCATTGCACATCCCCATTTATTAAGAAGACTGCTGAAGTCTTAACCTCTGAACCTTTTTGAGAGAAAAAAATCAAAAAAGAAGCAAAAATCCCCAAATTATAGATTTGAAAGAATATTATATCATTGTTTTGCCATTTAGTCCTGCCTCTAAAGTAAGAGAATTGCCCAGTTTAAAAGCTGTTCTAAGTGAGATACTTTGATCAAATATGAACTTCTGCAATGAAGATGTCAAGGTGTGTAGTCCTGAAAAGCAACATTCACCTCTCCAAAGATTGGAAATACATAGCGTAGATATTGATAACGAAGTTATTTTAAAATTGTCTCTAAAATCAATGCCGAGGAAAAATACGCTTTTAAAATATAATTCTTGTGTGCTACAGATGTCTTTTGAACAAGAGGTGACTCCTGTTGTAAACCCTGTGGGTATTGAGTACATCTATTTATGTATATATTGATTAACTTAATGCTGTGACATATCTGCAATGATGACATCTATTTTTAGTTAAATTAAATGCAGACTTAAATTCCCTTTATTGTCAATGAAGAGCAAGAATCACTGACACAAAAAGACAAATCCTCTGCCCCTAAGGAAATTCTTATTACATCCTCAATCTATCCATTGACCTCAAAGGGACCCTGGACTGAGTTTGTCACAAAAATCTCAGCCCTGTAGATTTGTGAGGTTTAGATTAGAGGAACCCAATTTCTCTGGCTAAAGGTTCATTCATCATCTCTGTGATAAATCTGTGCAAAAAAGAATCGTGGCAATATTTCAAATTGAAGGATAAAGAGGAAACCATGAAGGCACAGGATGTCATTATAATGAAATGCTCAACACAGCTCATGTTTAATAAACTGAAGGATCTATTTTATCACAAAATGCTGAACATATTAACATGACTTTCAGGAACTTCAGTAATCTCCCTGACAGATCTTTTCCAAAATTTAATTAGGTCTGTAGCATCACTAGCAAAACACCTGAGGTAACACCTGAATGATTCCAGATTTTTAATTTTCCCATGCATAAACCACATCTTCAGACCTAGGACTTGAAAACAGAGAAGCTTACCAAGACTTTCATACTTCAACAAGACACAAAAAACATAGGTTGAAATGCCTCCTGTTCAGGCTGAACTCTTCTTGCCCTTGACTATGTAGAGGATTTCACCTCAGAGAGTTATCAGTCTCCCATCTTTCAGAAACACTGCATTTAATGGAAAATTTGGTTCTCTGCAAATGCCCGACAGGATGTCTGTGCTGCATCAGGATGTCCATTAGGCAATGAACTTTGTATTTCAAACTATCTCCTCCTAAACCTAACTCCTAGTTTTACCTAACTCTTCTTAGTCTTCAGCTGCTCCTTTTTGTCTTTTCTATTTCTATCTGCTTTTGCACAGTTCCAGTCTGTTGACTGAATATTTTCAGCATCTTCATTGTTCTGTTTCTTAAATACCTCAAAGATATATGAAATCACACAGATTTTTTTTTTTTCTTAACTAAAAACATAACCATAGATGCAGTTAAGTTACAAACCAATCTTTCTTCCTTTATGGTGTTGATGATAACCACTAAATATTCTTTAACAAAATCCTGGAGTTTGGGGTCTGTGTGTCAGGACATCTCAGAGAATGTTAATTCACACCCTTAGAACTGCTGTGAAATTCAGTAGACAGATCATCAGAAAACATGTTATAGATGTCTAAAATTGCACTTCATCTAAACAAAATGAGAGGATAACCTTGGAGCTCTTTTCCAACCTTAATGATTCCATGAATCTGTGAAAACCTGTGGGCTTCTTGTGCAAGGAGCAAGGGGTCAGATGGACTATGGGGTAGTGATTAATTCACACAACTTTTGGCTGAATGGCTTTTATTCACTCTTCTGGATGCCTCACTCTATATTTGATGATATTTGACAATATTGGACTGAACTTGATTATCTTAGAGGTCTTTTCCAACTCAGTGATTCTATAACTTCTGATGGACACAATTCATTTTGATATGAGGTCAACTTTAGCCTTTCCTCACCCCTGGGTGTTTATTAAGTTAACTTCACTCAGTTCAATGGACAAATGATGTTTTATACCCATTGAAGGTCTGATTGACTCAACCTCACCCAGTTTATTCTAGGAAACTTTTCAGGTGAAACATTTTCTCTCAGTATGAAGGTGCTCACCTCTTTGCTGTACAATAAAGAGCAGCTATTAATTCTGAACAGACACTACCCAAAACCATCAATAGCATCAGCCATAATTACAAAAAAAAATTAAAAAAAAAAGAAAAATATTAAAACAACCTTAAAACCCTCGATCGTGGCGCATCGGCAAAAGCACAGAACAAGAACAAAGAAAAAATTCTACATGCAACAAGAACTAAATGAAGGCTTTGCTCTCTGGTTACTTCCCCTCTGCTCTCATCCACTCATTTAACTGCAACATGCTTCATACACACACAGTAATGTCACAGGAGTGCGTACACTTACAGGGTAATGGTTGATAGTTCTGACATCTTGCAAGAGTGCTGGTTAGCCCTCTTAGGCTTACAGTAGCATTTCTGAACGCAGCTGCTAAATATGACAAGATTAGCATTTTTTTCAGCATATCGTGAACAGGCCAAGGTAGGTCACTTTCAACACATTTCATGAGACACGTCACAAAGATGGAAAGCGGACACGACAGGATGGACTCACAGCACGAACCAGCTGCTCGACTGAAGCAGAAATTAAAAAATCAAATAAAAATTGAAGTGCACTGGCTGCTGCTGGCCGTTGTGATGTGCTGATTCACGGACAGACCAAAACTCAAACACCCTGAGGGCAGGGGGGCAGCGCTAACGCATCCAAAATACACAGGACCTGCGCGGTCTGGTTTTGTACAGGGGGCCACAGAACAATAGATTAAATGAGAGTTGGCTGCATGCTCATGGAGAACAATCAGAGAGTAACAGAAACTCGTAGGATGGGGATCAATCTAAGATTTAATCCTCATTTTCGTTGTAGTGTGGATCCCTTGTTTTTAACAAAAGGTTCTAGTAAGGACACCAAAGCTGTTTTTCCATCTTCCTTGGTGATGGGGAGGGAGCTCGGTATGGAATCTGAATGTCTGGCTGGTAATTTTGGAGGTAGCACTTATTTTTTTAAGACATTGTGCTCATCAAAGCAGCAGGCTCTTACACTGTGGAGCAGGACCTTGATCCCTGCATGTTGGATTTTAGGAATAGAGAACAAAATAGTTCCTTTCCAACCAGCCAGGAGAGGCTCATTTAATCAGAAGGGTAATCTTCAACATGGAGGCATTTGGAGGGATCCCATAAGAGATTTCATATCTGGGATGAAAAATATGAAAATTCAAAATAGTGATTTCTTGTTGACTTTCAAGGAGAGAATTTTTGTTTTGCTTTCAACACGTTGTTGTTTTGGTGGGATTCACCTCAGGAGAGGCTGGATGTTTACAGTACAGATGTGTAAGCAAAATGGACATCCTTAGGACCCTGAGAATCATCAGAATAAACAGTTTTATCAGAATAAAAGTTGAGAGAGAAATATATATTTATTGGCCAGGTACATCTGACCTGTTTTAGATGTCCACTGTAGGATGGGATGAACACCAAACACCACTGAGTACCTTGACTAAATATCCATTAATATAAATGGTTAATAAAGGATAAATCTCCATTAATATAAAGGATAATAAAAGTTGATTTTTAAAGCAATTGCCTTCAAGGCAAACATTTAAGTTTGTTGAAACAAACCCAACTCTGTTTCTGTTACACAGTCTAAGATCTGTGTTCACAACTCACGGAATTTATAATCTGAACTCTAAACCAGGATGAATTGAAAACATACATTTCCCCCTACTTTTAACTCCTTTAAGTCAATCCCCATTTCTGGAGTTATGTTTTGCTTCCTTTTGGACAATAAAAGCCTGATAAATGTGTTGTTATTAAATATTACAGTATAAGAGCTGGAAAGAACACAGTCTTGGGGCATGGACACATCCAGCACATGGATACAGTAACTGTGTTTCAACTCATAAAATTAATTTCATTTTTTTGGATGTTGCTGAGGAAGTAAAGATGAAAATGATTGCTCCTTTTGTACTGGAATTTCTGTACTGGATTTTTGCACCACCTGCTTTTCACAGAGCTGAGTTGGGCATTAATTGTCCACTTAGACTGATCGAAAGTGAGCAAGTAGGTTTAAGGGATAGTTCCATTTTATTGTGACTGAGGCTTTCAGATGTGACTATGGATTTTGAGTGCCACTCATTTTTTTGATCACTTGATCTGAAACACGTTTCTCAGACCAATTTTTACCACAAGGGGGCTGCTCAGCCTGTGTTGAAAAGAAGCACTTACGAGGCATATTAAGGTACAGAGCCTGAAAAGGAAACATCTAAAAATCAATAATCACTTTGAAAAGTCTTAGCCATGGGTTGTTGTAGAGGTTTGTGGTCTTCAATGATATACTTAATGTTGCCATGGCAACCTAGAAATAAATTCCCATCCATGTTTCCTTTACTGCTTATGTCCTGTTTCATTTGACAGGGATTGATTTTTTTATAGCTTTTCCTGGTGAAGAGATCTAATGTGACAGCACTTGGTATTTACTAGCATTATTGAAAAAACCAGGCTTGATTTTGAAAATATTATCTATGGATTAACTGCTGCTCCATACCCAGTGAGGAGACATTGACACACAGGTTTGTGATGGAAAACAATGCTAGTACTTCTTAGGAAAACCTTAATATTTTACTGCTGTTAGCACTTATTTTCTGCCATTTCTAATTTTGATAGAGTCACCTCTCTGATTTTAGATGGTGTTAAGTGTCCCAGATCTTTAGAGTACAGAAATTATAGACATTTTCTTTCCTTTCTCCCTCCCCTTTTATTTTGCAAACTTTATTCATTATCAAAGTAGAGACGTTGGTGGAAGGAAAGGGAGAAAGAGAGAAGAGACAGAGGAGGCAGGAACCAGAAAAAAAAACATGAAGGAGGAAAAAAATAGACAAATATAAGAAAAATGAATTAAAATGAGAGCATGGCTATGAAAACACTGCACAAATCGGGGCAGGATCCTCAGACCTCTGTAGGCACACAGAGAACGGAGTCGGTCACATCTAACTCTACGCGCCAAAGACAGATTCCAAACTGAACTATCACCTTGAACTCACTCAGGGAAAGAGCAGGGACTTCCAGGCTGAGCTGGCCTGTGTGACAGAGACATCTAAGGCACAGGGGATGCTCTGTCTGACGGAGGTGCCCTGGTGTCCCCGAGTGACCATAGACGACGACTGGACTGCTCAGATCGAGCACGAGACTTTAGACAGCTAAAGGCAAACAAGCTGAGTCTCACCGCAAGTGTCCTGGGCAGGGACTGCAGCTGCATCTGGGAGGAAGAGGGAGGGTGCTAGGGTGGAAGGGGAAAGAAAAAGTTAAACACTCCTGGGGTGAAATGAGCCATGGATGATGTGGCTGAAGGCCACCCAACACCTGGACGTCTCGATGCAAATGAGAGAGAACACAAATCGGAGGCAAAAGGAGTTGTAATTCTAGATGTCTCAGAGGTGCTTAAGAGGAGGGAAACGAGCATGCTGATCCAGGGGAAGGGGGTTATGCTGCATTATCCAAGTACATCCATCATGAAAATGGTCAGGGTTCTGAATTTAGGTCGCTACCAACACGTGGGGAATGATGAGGTTTGTGCCTTGTCTCTGAATGTGCTGAAGGGGAATCCTTTGGGAAATGCAGTAAAAGTTGGCCCTTGATTCATGCAAATTCAAACTGCTCCTCATGGAGAATCATTGTGCACCCTGCTCGAGTAATTCTTTGTAACCTCACCATGAGTAGGATTGGCAGCTGTGCAGTAGCAGGAGAGGGAATGCAGAAACAAATCAATGAAATAAAGCATTGAAAATACAGTAGAAAGTTAGCCAAAGTGGAAGCAGAGAGATTGTATGGGAGAGAGAGGAGAAAACTGAAAAGTAGATCTGTCTATTATATAATTTATATCACACACCCTCTTCCCCTCAGCTGATACTTCTCTAGGCTGGGAGACATCTCCTCCTTGCTGCTCAGGAGATGAGGATTCTCTGAAGCTGCACTTGTTTCCCTTTGAAACACGAACTACGTTTACAAACCCCACGCCCTTACAGATCAGATGGAGCAGTTTGAAAAACAGAACTTATTCTGTGAGCAACAGATCCTACAATTCCATTCCACTCCAGTGGCTGCAGCTCTGACCCACTGCGTGCAGGCAGAACCATTCACCCTCTCATCCAGACGCAGAGTAAGCCCAGGTGCTCCTCAGCAAAGTTGTCTTTTAGTTGTACCTCCCCTAATTTTTAGCTGTGTGCCTTTTTTCTTGTCACCCCATGCCAGCTTGGCAGTCACTGGTGAGAAACGGGCCATAAAGAGAGATTTACCTGACCTATTTTAAACTTGTTTAAAGTGAAATAAGCTGTACTAAAGGATTTTCTTCTCTGGACTTGGGTAGGTCTCTATTGACTGTAGAAGGAGCCCAGCAGGATTGATTTATTAAATCAGGTAGATGCACTGCTGTCTTGCTAAAAGTACAACAAATATTGTGCTCTTCATGGGAAAAAAAAATTAAAAAAAAAAAGGAAACTGTGTCTCTAGCCTTTAATGGAAAACAAATCCCAAACTCTTAGCCTTGTTACCTAGAGTTCTACTTTCCCTTGCCAATGCCACCAAAATAAGAAGCTGAAGCTGAAGCTGAATCACTGCTTGCAGATTTATGCTGTGGTTAAAAACAAATATTTAACAAACATGATTTTGGACTGGAACTTTTTGTCCAGTAAATCTGACCCTTGAGTAGATCTGAGGCTTGAAGGTGAAACAGAATGGTCAAAGAGAGCCATAAATCCTATCTACAGTGCTCATTCTTGCCTTTTCTAACTTCTACAGAGTGGACATTAAAAGAAGGAGAACACCATTGCTTTACTTGGAGTTAAATAATGAAGAGATTAAGCCTAATATTTGCCTGTGATCTAGAGAATAAAGCTGGTAGCAGAGGGCAGAATTCTTCCAACAAAAAACAACTGTAGCTTCAAGGTTCTGTGTCCTGATTCTTGCCCTGTATTAATTCTGGAGCTCCTGTTCTCCCAGGCTGGGTTATTGTCTCGGAGTGCAGAGCACAGACCCAAGTCGTGCACTGTGGAATAATTCTGATGGAGGTGCAGTAACATCACTGAGGTGCAGCAGAAAATAGGATATTCAATGAGAAAAGTGTACCATGCCAAATTCTTGGCATAAGATTCTTGCATAAATTACATTTTGAATACTTTACTGTTTCAAAAGAAGAATGTGCATTTCCAAACCCTGGCATAAATATCTGAGAATAGGATTTAGCTCATTGTCCTCAAAAGAAAGCAAATGAGCAAAGCCCACAGAGAGTTTGTTGTCTCAGGCTGATACAAGAAATGGATTTTCAAGCATTACGGACAGGTTTTGGTTCCTGTCAGCTGGCAGAGCTCAGCATCACTGTAACTACACTGGGTTTATTGAATTTGCAGCTCTGAAGCTTCAGTTACACTGTTTTGACTCACCTGCCTTACATGTTCTACAATATCCCTGCAGATTCATGGTACTACCCATCTCTGCAACTGTCCTTCATGAAAACAGAGAGCAATGCCTTTGTTAAAAAAACCAGGGCTTGCAGACAATCAGATGAACAACTCCAGTGTTTTCATTGGAAATATAAAGAGGAATTGCAGCTTGGAAATCCCTCAGTAATGATACAGGTGGGACTATTACTGTGAAATGAACCTTACACGTGGCTTTGGATTGGTCCTATCTTAAGCTAGTTTGCATTTGTTTCAAAAACCTTCCTTGAGACTTCATTCTGTATTAAGCCTCTGTAGCCTGGTGGCCTTTGAGGATGTTCTTTTACTCTCCAAGGCAGGCAGAGTTTGTTCTTAGAAAACTGATTGCCTGCTTTGCACCACACAGTTCCTTGGACACACAGTGTTAAGTCACAAGTTCCTCACAAGAAATTTGTCTTTCCAAATCAAAGAACCTTCTGTATTGGAACAGCACCATCTTTGTCCCCTTCCTACCTCAGGCTGTGTACTTGCCTGGAGTACATCCTAAAAATTCTCCAGATGTAAAACTAATCCCACTGGATATGAAACAATGCCAGCTGCAGAAGTGAGACACAATAAATCACTGGCAGGGAGAAGCAGAGACTCTGAGGGGAAAGTAAATTCCTCTTGTCCTCATATGATAGAGGCAAACATGTGAATGGTGGGAAAAACTAAGTGGAAGACCATGATTACTGGTGGGCATTGAGCCTTGGTATAAAATGAAAGCACGTTCAGGATCAGAGAGGTCAGAATTATTCCCCATTTCCTGCAGTCTTGCATTAATTGCTGCATGTCCAGTTGCCTCAGCTCCACCTTCACCTTTACATTAAATAACTGATTCAAAGAATCAGAGGTGCAAACTGATTTGGGGACAAAAAGAAATTCAGATCTATCCCTTTCAGTCTAGCAGTGCACTCAAACCAGCAAACTCAGACATGAGCAATGCATGAGGAAAAGGACAAACAGCCAGAATGGTCTACTTTGGATACTCCCAACTTAACACTTGTCACTGTCATATTTTCTGGAAAAATCCCTTCACCAGGATTTTGTCTCCTGGGGCTGAAAAGCCTCAGAGAAAAATGAAAACAATAATTATCTGATTGCTTCTCCTGTGTTTTGCTGCTTTGGAATGTGGTTGGAGATTGTTTATCCAACATGTAAATTATTTTGCCTTAATGACCAATCACAGTCAGGCTGTGTCGGGACTCTGGAAGAGGTCATGAGTTTTTCTTTAGTATCTTGTTAAACCTTCTATCTGTATCCTTTCTCTATTCTTTAGTATAGTTTTAGTACAGAATTCTTTAATATAATATAAGTACATAAGATAATAAATTAGCCTTCTAAGAACATGGAGTCAGATTCTCAATTCCTGCTTCATCCTGGGGACACCGAGAATACCACAAACACTCAGTTTGAAACTTCTGAAATTTTTTTCTGATTCTCCAAACCCATTTTTTTTTCCCAGGATCTAAGCAAGCTGCTGTGATAAAAGATCCTGCACCCAAATCCGTGGCTAATTCAAAAAGCTGAGTGGCCTTGGGCACTGGACGTTCCCTATCCTGCTGATCTCCATGACAACTGAAGCGTATCAATACACATCAAAATTAGATTTTTCACTCTGACCAAGTGCAGTGACTTCAGAAGCACATTTGAGATCCGTTCTGCATTTTCTTCCTGAAAGCTACCTCATTTTTGCTAATCAGGAAGCTCCAGCGTGTGGCAAAATGTACAAGGTTACAGCAAATTCAGTCAAGTGCAGCCACTCTCCCTCTACAATATGAAGCTTTCTATTGTGCACATTGCTAAAGTATTTGTGGCCTTTTAAGCAGCGAAGCTGGAACAATTTTAGATATCTAAAATGTTTCAGACAGCACATGCGTGGGCAAAATCCTAAATTTACACAGGCACCCTACAGATGCAAGCACTTATGTATAAATCCCTCTGGCTTGAGCCCCTGGGTGTTCTGAGTTCTGTTCCATACCAGTTATGGCAATCAAGCCATGATGGCTTTGGTGATGTCTTTGAAAAGTGTTTATATCTGAAATTTCCAGATACATGACGCTAACATTTCAATGGGAACTCAGAGAACACTCTTTAGCATTTTTTGGTGCCTCAGACTCTGTGGAAACAGGGTTGTTAGGGCTAATTTAATCCTTGATAGAACTGTTGGGAGTGCAGCAAGCTTTGCTGTGTTTTCTTTAAAAAATATATAAAAATCATTTCTATAAAGAGAATTGCAGTGTTGGATAAAACCTGGCATTATTCTCTCCCTCACTAACCTGCACACCTCCTTGAGCTTTCAAGAGAGGAAGCATCTTTCAGTGCCTTCTCTTCTAATGCAAAATTGCTCTTTTTCAGTTCATGGCTTGCTCTTGTGACAGATGGGGGGGAAAAATCTGTGCTTTGCTCTTTTAGCATGCAGCTTGTGGACAAAAAACTTTGTTCTTTAAGGCTGCCACTGATCATGGAGCCAAGAAGAAATTGTAAGTCATCATTAGAGAATTCTTACATGTGAAACCCAGGCAGATTTTAAAATCTCGTGAGTTCATCAACTGCAAAAATCACCATTGTATCCTTCTGTCTGCCTATATATCCATTTAAACCATCAAGTTTCCCATAAAAATGTCTTACAGCCGCAGGAATAGTGTTTAAAGACAAAGTCAGCCTCTTTTTCAATACTACTGCCAGAGGAAAAAGGACAGGAGTCAGACTTCACCCCACAGACACCACCTGTGCAGGCCAAGGCCTTGCACCCTAAAATCTGCCTTCTAAAGAGTCCAAATAATAGAAGCAGAACCCCTTCCCATGAACAAGAAATAAGATTTGTGATCCATGATTTCAAAATCAGATCCTGCCAAAGCTCTGGTCAGGTGCTGGTGTATGATTGGAAATGGAATGGAATTTCCTTTATAAATATTGATTTGCTCTTCTGGAATAGTCCTCTGGCTGGTGGCCCATGAAATAACAAAATCCCCCTCAAGACAGAAATACTTTTAGGTCTAATCTCATCATTTATGTAAGAATGTAAAGGATGCACTGGATGAAAGGCAGTGTTTAGGTTGGGAAAGTAGATTGGACAACCAAAAATTCATCTTCCTATCCTTGCCACAGGCACCTGAGGGATTAAGGTGCATTTTACCTTCAGTTGTTCAGTAGCAATAACAGCTCCCAGGGCCATTATAAACACACTAAATATTCTGTGCTCTTTGATTTTCCAGCAACTGAAACCACAGACAGCTAATCAAAGCAGAATAGGGCTTTTGATTATTTTATCTGAAAATAAATAAATCCCTGTTAATTACACTCCTGCTAATTACGGTACATAGCCCGCATGATCTTAAATTCCTAATGAGTACACTTAGGTTTGATCTGCCTGAAAAGATTGGCACAAATGAACACCCCCATCCTTTCCACCCAAAATGTCCAAAGTAAAAAATAACACCCCCCAAAAAAAAAAATCAAACCAGTACCCAAAATAATAATTTGCCTTGGGCAATGCACATGAAAAGTATAGGAGGGAATGAACACTTTGTTTTTTTAGCACTTTAAATAAAGAAATCAAGAATTAGTGTCGATCAAAGCAGCAAGTATCTACTCCCCTGGCATTCCTCAGAAATGAGCACTAGGTCTTTGCTGATCATGCTCTGACATCAAATGACCATCATCTGTGTTTCCCAGTGGATTTTCCTGTGGTGGAAAAGGATTAACCCAAGGACACAAGTTCCTTTTGCTGCTGGGTCGTTGGGTGCCCCAGCACCCAGCTGGCGGCACCTGGGGGTCAGAAATTGCAGTGCCCTCCTAGGGAACACACTGTCCATCTAACATCTGCCATCTGCTTGTCAAAAAATCAGCCTTTTGGCACCAAGACCCTGTCAATAATTACCAACTCTGGCTGTCTGAGCACTTGCAGCAAGACAAAGCGGTAGCAGAATGAATCACTGTGATTCCAGTGACTTTGGAGGTGAATTTTAGAGGAGTGTTGTTTACCAAAACATCTGGGTTACAACATTGCTTTTGCTGCCCTAAACCCTCTAGGTTG
This sequence comes from Calcarius lapponicus, assembly GCA_039654755.1. Taxonomy (NCBI): domain Eukaryota; kingdom Metazoa; phylum Chordata; class Aves; order Passeriformes; family Fringillidae; genus Calcarius; species Calcarius lapponicus. The sequence goes on along the minus strand of CM077464.1, from coordinate 11,456,117 downwards.
CACCATAGGTAAAATCATACCTACCTATGATATATGCCATGATTCTCCTTTCTTTCCAGCAAGATGCTGATTGGAGGAATGAGGTAGACCTGAATTAGCTAGATATATATGTGGGGTTTGTTTTCTTTTCATTGAGCTTTCAACATGTGATACAAAATTTATGAAGAATCTGTCAAAGCAAAAGCAGAAACAAGCTTCCCCATCCCAAATTATACCAGTCGTGATAAACTGGAAATCATAATAAAATAAAAATATTTTTTTTTTCAGTTATATGTGCTTGATACTTGAAAATGAATGAAAAAACCAAAGATTTGATGGAAATGTGTGGGTCTTTTTAATCTTAAGGGTTATTCCAGCATGCATCTACATCATACACCTACTAAATATAATAGCGGTGTTTTTTGGTAGTGATGCTGATGATTTTCTCTCTAGAGTGAATATTTCAGCAATGCAACAATGCTTGTGAAAATAATAGTGTGATTTAAGGCTTTGTGTAGGCAATTCTGTAGAAATATGTTTGGGTTTTTTTTTATTTTAAGGGGGTGATGTACTCTCTCTACAGCAACTTAGCCAAAACAAGGATGTTTGAAAAAATATTCTGATATACCAGTTTACACACTGTTGGCTGGATTTTTCATGGTAAAAACAATGAAGTCTTGCCAGATCACTTTATTATCCATTTCCTAAAGTTCCAGGGAAGAAACTGATAGATGATAAATCCATGCAAATAATGTGGGCCTGATGGGCTGCTCTGGGTGCTGAACCAGCCATTGCAGGGTTGTGAATATGGGTTTGTAGACCCCACCCAGGACTGTGAGATCCCGTTTAATTCATGGACTCCTGATATGGTGCTCCTTGGCTCTCAGCATATGGGGCAACAATCCCTAAATAATCTGCTCCTAATGATGCTTCAGGTTTGAGCTTTTATATTTTTCAGATTCTGTGCTGCTTTAGTGTGTGGGTCTGAGCTTCATATCAGGGGATGCTGAGCTCTGTGCACAGAGCAGGGAGACAAAACAATTCCTGCTCCAGCTGGGCACCAAGGACAAATGATACCAATCTCAGCCCAGGAGCACAAACCCCGTGGGCTGGAGAGAGAAAAACAAGCAGGGTGGGACTGCAGGGGCTAAAGCTGGAATGGGACAATGAACTGCAAGGTGCAAATGGAGCAGAACTGATCCCAGGGAGAGACCCCGGGAGTGCTCGTGCATTTTGGGGCCATTTTGGTTCATCTTGGGTGCAGCCCTGGCTGGGCTCTTGTGCTGCCCAAGGTGGATCCATGGAGGCCTTGTAATAAATCCCTGCTTTATTCTTTAGCTCTGTCCAGCCTCTGCTCTAGGTCAGCCTTCTCTGATATTTACAAACTGCAGTTGAAGACTGCTAAAATCAGGGGTTTCTTTTTGTTTGGAATCATGGTAATTAATTTATAACTGCATGGAAAATACTGGCACCAATTCAAGAGAGGGCTATTTGTTCTGTGAGATTAAATAGGATGTCACAACGGGAAATGACTTTAAATGGAAAGACAGTAAGTTTAGACTGGATATTAGAAAGAACTTATTTACTGTGAGGGAGGTGAGGCCCTGGCACAGGGTGCCCAGAGAAGCTGTGGCTGCCCCTGGATCCCTGGAATTGTTCAAAGCCTGGTTGAACAGAGTTTGGAGCAGTTTGGGATAGTGGAAGGTGTCTCTGTCCATGGTAGGGGGTGGCACTGGATGGTTTTAAGGCCTCTTCCAACCCAAACCATTTTATGTCTGTAATCATGGGACATTCCTGCTGTTTATTTCACCAGCTGGGGTGAGAAACCTGCCTGAACTTGGTTAATAGCTGTCTTAATTACTCTAACAATACAATCAATAGCTCTTTATGCTTCCCCACCTCCTGGGCATCTCAGAACTTGTCTCTCAGCTAAAAATCTATTCCATTTGCATTACTGACCTTGCTTTGGTTCAATGCTTAATTTGGCAGAATTATTCAGGACTGACACAAGATTAACTGAAACCAGACATGTTTCAAGAAAAAAATCTTACATCTTTGGCACTCCTCACATTAAAAAGTAACTCATGGTTATGATGAGAACTGGGAGTAAGTGTGAAATTTTCTTAGAAAAATAGCCCAAAATAATAATAGAATTTCAATGCTCATTAAAGGGGTGTCTTTGATGTCTTTTTTGAATTCCTACCTCAACTGCTTAGACATTTTGATGAATCTATATTTTAGAGATCCCCAATACTTTCAGCAGTAAAGAGGAGTTTCTCTCAAAAACATCAGCAAAAGAAAGATGAAGTAATTGCTCTCCCAGAACCTGGTGGGATTTTGGGGTCTCAGCAGCATGCAGGCAGCTCTGAGGGGAACTAAAGGCATGAGGAAAGGCTGGGGAGGAATGAGACTGGTGAAGGATGACTGAACATACAAGTGGGTAAAATGGAAGTTTATAACCACCAAAGCTCTTGGCCACTCCAGGAAAATTGTGAGGAACCAGCAATGAGTTCCCAAGTTTTGTAAGCCTAAAGGCAAAGGCTGTTGCACACAATGATCAGGTTGTTTAGAGAGGAAGTCTAGAATTTTTTTTTTTATGGGAGTAAAGCCCTGGTAATGCACAGCAAATGATAAAAATGATTGTTTGATTTATTTTAAGGTAGATCTTATATTCTCCAGTGGCTACACTGCATTAATTAAGCCTCAGTTCCCCTGCAGTGCTCTCTTCTGCCATGGTCCTGTCATAGCTCCCAGCCAACTTCTCCAGTGGGAGATTTTAATAATGAATGCACAGTGGTAGCAGTATATGATTAATCTTTGAATTTAAGCCCATCCCCAGGGCTTTCAAAATCAAATACAGGCTTAAGTGCTTTGCAGCACCATCACCACTGTGTCTGTGATGTAGAACCAGAGGTAGATTTTTGTAACAAAAATAATCATTACAAGGACCTGAACCTAAATATATACCAAACATATAAACATATAAAAAAAATCCTGCTCAAAGTCAGTAGCCAAGTTTTTGGGGTCTTTTTTTTTTTTTTTTTTTTTTTAATGATGGAAGTACGAGCTGTCTAAAGGGTTATTCCAAAAAATGGAAGACTGATATTAGAATAAATCTCAATCCCTGCTGCAGATCTATGAGGAATTACCTTCAGAAACAGGCTGAAAATCCTTCCTCAACCTCATCGTTCCTCACCTACTAAAGGGAAAGGGCTTAAAGATGTTCTGGAATAAAGATCTGGATGAGGAATTTGGTCTGATGGAATGATGCTTCAATAGGTTGAACCAGCAAAATAGAACATGGAAAATGCTTAATATGAGTCTAAATGTGAGATATTTCAATATGGTGACAGAACCACATTATGATCTATTGTCTTCCTTCCTTACAAACTCTCTTTTTACAGGGTACGTGTGCACAAATATTGACTCTGTCTGGTAGATATCTGCGCAGAATTCTCAATTTCATTCCTTTTTATCATCCCTGTGTGAACTTTTCTGCTGTCAAATCTGTTTGGATAAACAACACTCCACTCCATAACACATACATCAATGCGAGATCGATTTATACACACCCGGTTATAAAAGTTGCAAAAAAACATGAGGAAAAAAATAATGGCAGCGAATGGAACAGAAAATATGATGTTTTCTCTTGGTTTTGGTGGCTAACTATACACATAGGAAAAACACCAGCAAAACCCAGTCACCATATTGATCCAGGATGACAAGGGATGTTTGATAATCCAGTTAAATCTTTGGAGCCCGTGGCATGCTTTGCTTCATATTGTGAGATGTGCAGCAGACACCAAACATGCACTGAAAAATTCAGACTCAGAACCAGCTCTGCACATCTCAGGTGTTAATTAAATTCCAAGAATTCGGGGATGACTTCCTAGCAGAACATCCAAGCCTTCATGCAAGCCCTAGGCAGACCATGCACAAGTTAACTAAGTCTCATCCTCGGTTTTATTTCTGAGGTAAATCCACCCACAGAATCAATTTAAAGCATTATTTTTGGCTGTGGAAACACAGTTTAGAGCAAGATGAAAGGGGCAGTGCTTTCAGTAAGTGAATGTCTGGCTACAGATGTGAAAATTGATGCAGAAAATATTATTATTTAATGCAAATCTCAACTAGATAACAGGGAAAAAAAAAGAAAAATAGGCAGCTGGAGGACATATTTTTCTCTGAAAATTCTCATTTAGATGGATGACATAATTATATTATGATTGTGGTTACTTAGGGTGAAACTAATCACTGGACAATTATATTTGCTACCAAATAAGCAACTCTTACTTTACCCTAACATCTTTTAGTTTTATTTAAGGTGTTCATAGTTTGCCTATTTTCATCAGGAATTTAGTACTAAATTAAATAGTCCTGCATATGTCTATGTGTGCAAGAAAACACTCAAGTTCACCAAAAAAATCCCAAAACCAAATGTGTGTGGTGTTTAGGCCAACACCAGAGGTGCCCCATATCCTAGTTGCTCCAGAGGATTATATAATTTTTATGAGAATGACTGCATGCACTCAAAATGAAAATGACAACCACCTCACCTGGTCAACCTCTGCCCTCTTATGAGATGGAAACTAATAAAAAGAATTCCAGCTTAAAAAAACATAAAAATCACAAAGCTGCAAACATCTAGAGGAAAATTTTTAGGATTCGTGCTTTTAGGATTTTAAAACAATTTTAAGGGGGTGTGTGTGAAATGTTTGGCTCAAGTGGAATGTATTTAAGTTTACAAGAAACATGGACATAAGCATGTCTAGGTGATCTTCCTACACTGTAATTCAGCCTAAAATTAATTGAAACTTTTCACCAAATCTCATTGATTTCAGCAAACTTTGAACCATGTCCTGGAACTTATGAAGCACAGCAAACCATCCCATGAGTATAACAATTTTTATACCAGTATCTTAATTTTCAGATAACTGACATGTAAAAACATTAGATTTGGTTTGGGTCTCTTTTAAATCTTGTATTTATGCTTATTTAGTGGGCCTTTTAAAGGAAGGTGAAAGCTGGCATTAAAATGCACTTTCATGGCTGATGGATTGAAAAATTAAACTAAAAATCAAAATAATTTAATGGACCTTGGAACTCTTTTCAAAAATCAACCTAATTCAACTGAGGTTTCTTTTTTACTTTGTGGGTTTTTCCTATGTGTATATCAGTAATTTAAATTGATTACTGCTTTATTTGTACTTACAAGTAAATGCTGGATTCATTGCCCCCGATGTCAGGTGACTGGAGTTTCTGCACAAGTATCACAATTATGCCAATAAAAAGCACAAAGTTTATCTGGGGGAAAGACAAAAAAGTAAAAAATGGTGACACTGACATACTTTTATAAAGTATGAAAATGAGACATTCCCAGTGACTTGCTGGTTACATTTCCTTTTTTCTTCTCCAAGCTACAGGCTGAAAGTTTTATAGGGCCAGAAGTAATGGGGAAAGCTCACATGGGTCTTATCCCCCTTGCCACAGCTAAATGAGGCAGAATTTCTGCAGTTTCAAGACAAGAAAAGAGAAACATAAATGGAAAAGTTTCAGCATTTTTCATTATCAAACTGTGCAGAGCAAAAAGAAAGACCCCTGCACAAAAAATCATAAAACAAAAACCTTGAGAGTAAAGGCATTTTTAACTCCCATTCTCTGACCAACAGACTCCTCAGTTTAACAGTTTCCATCAGTTTTAAAAACCTGGAGAATGATAAAATTAGTTTATTTCAATGTTTTGGCTTGAGATTTGTCTGTCACCAACTCCACAGCTTCTTAGAGCCTGAACAGTGGAAATTTAAGTTGGTCCATTATAAAATCTTATACTCCTATAAGGAAACCAGGAACTGAACTTGAGCATCAGCATCAGTCTGATCAAATCTGAAGGTTGTGAGGTTGTGAGTTTGATCCTCACATGGGGCACCATTATAATGTTGGGTTTTGTTTTTTTGGGGGTCTTTTTTTTTTGTTTGTTTTGTTTTTGCTGGTTTTTTTGGGTTTTTTTTTGGTTTTGTGGGTTTTTTTGTTTGTTTGTTTTTGTTTTTTTGTTTGGTTGGTTTTTTTGTTTGGCTTTGTTTTGTTTTGTTTTTATTTTTTGAGGATTGAGATTGAAGGTACCTGAAGGTTCTTGACTCAAATGTTTATTTTTTCTTATTTATGTTACAGCCTCACAAGTAGGGAGTTCTGTAGTAGTCTACAAACAAGCTATAAAATGGTTAACTATTTTTTGTTAAAAGGTTTGTTAAGGTTAAACTATCTAATTAGGAAATTACATTTAAATTATTTTCAGTTTTAACTTAATAAATAATCACTCAAAGTCTGCAATGTGGACTTTTCTGTTAATTTTAAAACACTACTCAAACTTATAAAGAAGCAGGTGAAGAAGAAGGACTAGTCTGTTTTAAAACTTTATCTTGTTCTCTATATATTACTATATTCTAAAACCCCAAACTCTAAGTTTTCCACCTTGTGATATTATACACTTCTAATTAAACTACACACTTGTAATCCTAGCGTCATCAATCCATTTTGGAAGCTTTTCCTATGGCTTCAGGTCAAATGTGGTGCTTTCTTGGGAGTCAGAGTCTGTCAGTACAGAAAGCCTAAAATTCTCAGCATCTAGAACTCTCTTCCAGCAATTTCTGTCTGATCTGAGGACTGCAAAGGGCTGGAGAAGCCCAGCTGTCCCTGGCTGGTTGTTTGGTTCTTTAATGCCTTCAACAGAAACCAGGTTTAACTGATTCTCCCAGCAGAACACAATCCTTCATAGGCTGTGCCTGCAAAACACAGAAATCCACACATGGACAAAAACCTTGGATCATTAAACCCTCTCTGCTTTGGGGCTGAAATTGGCTGAATTTCCTTTCATTTCTCTGACAGCTGCTGGACTTTAAGGAGGTGTCCGAAGATTTCAAAGGAGAAACACCGAACCTGATAAAACTTCCTGTTTTATTGGTTACTTGTTAGCTGGATGTCTGAATTCCCACAAAACCCTCTGAAAACCTGCTTAGTTATGTCTGTGGGTTGTGGAGAGCAACTTAGAATGCCCAGAATGAGGCACTTCCATGTGGCAAGCCTGACAGGTTTTCAGGTGCCACTGACCACTTCGGCCAGGGGCTCAATTTATTTTCCTAAATGCAGGAGCCCAACAGCATTTTAAAATTCTCATATTATTTGGAGCACCAGAATATCTCCTTCTCTTCAGATACTCAAAATCCATCTGTACATAATCCTGAATTATATATTTTAGGAAATCCTGTTTAAGCAGGGAGGTTGGACTAAATGACTTCCAGTGATCCTTTCCAATTTTAGCTATTCTATGATGGCCAAACAGGGCACTTCAGAACCTCTCAGTCCTCCATGTGCAGGTATCTGACAAAATTTGAGCCAAATCCAAGAATTCCATCAATTAAAGAGAGCTCAGACACCTTGCTGACAATATACACTATGACCAAGTACTATTTTAAATCAAATATTAGATAAATAAATGTAGCTGTGAAGTTAAACCAATTCAGGAGACAGAGTGCATTTTCCTGGTCACTGACCAGGAAAAATTTACCATTTTACTATTTAAATTTACTAAATTTACTAAATTCAAATTCCTAAGTTTATTATTTAAAATTTACTATTGTTTTAGATGCCCTGGATTGTCCCACTTGGCCTTCAGCTGCCACCCCAATTGGCCCAGAATTTCCACACATCCTATGACACCTCTGCCAGCCCCAGAAAAATGTTCCTCATACGCTGGGGTCTTAATTATGGCATTTGTGCCTGTGTTTAACTGAATAACTCCTTTGCTTGCAGGCAGTGCTCCATTATTTAATTTGTATTAATCCTTCTTAATGATTAAATTCCTTGGCTTTGTGGGTGGCAAACGATGGAAATTTAGAGAATTTGCCCACCAGCCCAGCACAGGGGTGCAGCACAGTTTGTAAAGTATTTGAAGATGTTTAAATTTGAAGGAGTGTCTTCTCCAGGTGCTACTCACCATGATTGACCCAACCACGGGACCCTTGATCACCCACCACAAGGCAGTGTTGTCATTCATGTCCCAGCAGCTGCAGTCGTTGAGGAAAGAATGGGATGGGGAAAGAGAAGGGAAAAAAAACAAGACCAAACAATGAAATTAATGAACCCACAACTTTTTTTAAGGGGGCAGAATGTGGGAGATTGGTTTCTCAGCTAAATTATTTTGTTTAAGTTCAAAGTGATAGTTCTTTACTTTGTCTTATTGCAGCTTTCTTTTACAGCCTTCCCACAATCATTTGGAAGTAAAATAAGTATTTTTGTGGCAGTTTCAATCTTGTTCCTATTAAACAGTTTATATATTTTGACAAAACCCTTTAAGTATGTTTCTGTGTCTATAATACAACAATAGGGACAATAAAGTTGTCCCTTAAAAAAAAAAAAAAGACGCCAATACATCAATGGATTGGGTTTTTTAATGGTTATTCCAAACTTTGATGTCTCACTTTTCCAGGGTTAACAGATATGAATGTTGGTTTCTGGCCCTGACACAAGGATTTTTACACATTTCTAGTTCACCAAGATCCTGGCTGTATTCACATATTGGAATGATTTTCCAATCATTGGGTTGCAAGTCCTATCCAAAATTCATCTGAGAAGGACGAAATACTGGGCAAAAGTTAGGATCAGCTCCTTTGTTAAGCTGTTGATAGTAAATGACATAAATAAAATGACATTTCTACCCCAGAATTTAAAATCTGCCACTGAAATTACCAAAGGACTTTACAGAAGTTTATTTCACACAGGTGCACTTAGACATTGAAATATATGGCTTATATTCAAAGAGATTTTTAATGCTAATGTATATTTTTAGAGCTAGAAAACAAACAAAAAAAGAAAATAATCTTATTTTCCAGGCCCTGCTACACTATTGTAATGTCTACTATTTATTATTGAGAAATGTCTTCATGACTTTTTTTAAGCCATCAAGAATTTGTCAGTTAAAAATTATCTTTCATTTGCCTCCACTTTCTTCCCCTGATTTTCTCCCTAGAAAATATAAAACCATGGAAATCTGTCTAAATTGTTCCTGCAGTTCTGAGAAGGAGTTTTTTCCTTCCCACTGGGAAATGAGCCAAAGTCCCAGCAGAGGCTGTCATGGTGCATTTGTCAAATGCCAAAAAACAATTGGGAAGAACATAGAGGAATAAAACACTGCTGGTCTCATGAGAGCTTCCTGCAACTTCAGTGTCATTTAAATGGTTGTGTGGTAGCATCTGGGGGAAAAGTGAAAATCTTCAAACAAAATACATACATGTGTAAAAGTGAGGAGGCAGAGCTAAAATCTCATCATCAAAGTGTGTGTGAGAGAAATCCCAAATGGCTGAGTGATGCCTGGTTTAGAAATTCCATTTAAATTTATATTTGCAGTTGAACAATATTCATTCTTTTCATTCTTTCTCATTCTTTTCAGCCTTTTCAATTGAACAATATTTATTCATTTCAGATAGACAATATTTTACTGGATTCCCCTAAAACCAACAATAAGGATTTGCATGGTACAGCTGGTGAGAAGTGAGAAAATTTACACAAAATTATGTCATTTTCCTTCTGTTTGTACAGCATGGAAACCTGAAATCACCCAAAATCTAAGGGGCTGATGACTGAGATTTTCAAATGCAAATTAACACTTCCTAGTTATCTCACTTTGGATGCCCAACTTAAAATATTTGAAAGGGGATAAATGCTCAGGGGGATTTCCTCACCCACAGTGTGGAAATCAGGCTTTCTGGCAGTGATCAGCAATGATATGGAACTAAAATCACCAATTATCTTTTAAATTCTTTTTATGCATTGATAAATTAGGCGCTGTCCACTGAAAATCACCCATTATTTGAGGAGCTCAGCCTCCTTATGATGGACATTGAATCTGCCCTGAAAGTCTTTAGTGAATTGACCAATACTAGAAGAATCTGGGCAAATTATTAATTATTAATTTAGCTGTAAAAGTAGATATTGATGTATGGCAATTTGTGTAGGGATGAGGAATTACAGGGATAGGAATCCACCTCTAATTCCAGTTATCTGGACTGTAACAGCCCAGTTAATTATCTCAGAATCTGGCTGGGACAAAGAGGACCTTGGAGGTTGTTTTAGGGTATTTTTTTCCCCACACTGAGGTACTTTAAATGTGCACTCTGATACATCATCCCCTACAAACTCCTATTCTTAGACCTTTCTGCTTTTTTCTTCTCCTCTTTTTAGACCTTTTCTTCTACTTAAACCACTCCCCTCTTTTTCCAGGAGCTCAGTTCCCAACTTCCACCTTGTAGATGTCAACAATGAATCAGGACAAGCTCGCACAGAGGTTTATTTTCAAGGACTTTCAGGGATGTCCAGTCCCTGTGACACCTATAGGATAAATGTGGAGGAAGGAACCACCATCTCCTCCTCAGATAAAAAAAGTGGGAACGCACCACAGAACATTTGGAATTTTCTGCGCTATGTATGAAAATTTGGAATTTCCTGCACAAACAAGCTCCCTAATTTCTGTCAAATGCTTCCCTACCGTGCAGGATGAAAAGAAATTATTCTTTTCCAGGATGGATGAAGGGAAGGGAGCCAGGGGGCTGGGGAAGGGATGTGATTTCCATTTGCAGAGGCCTGATCTCTGGTGCACGTCTGGAAAAACTCCACTTAAATCAGGAGCAGAGCTCTGGATCAACAGACAGCTGCATTTATCTCCTCAGTCCTGTCACCTACAGGGAGGGAAGTCAGGAGCTGAATTCGAGGGACCTCTGCCTCTTTTATAAGGAACAGGCAGGAGGGGGCTCAGGCTCTGAGCCTGTATTTCAGTCTATGCCTTTGCCACTCTGCTTTCCCAGTTCAGTAATTTTCACAATGTTTTTGGGCTCATGCTGGCTTATCGCCCACTCCCAGAACAATGCTGGCTGATTTTTAAAAAGTGACCACTGAGACTCTCAGCTAGAACCTGTCTAAATGTCTTGCATGCTAAAAAGCTTCTCTAAATAATAGGAATGTTTTTGGCTGTTCTGGGCTTTTTTTGTTTCTTTTTCTTCTTTTTCCTTCTGTGAGACATTCTCCCTACCTGCAAAATGCAAGGGCTGTTCCAACTTGTAAGAGAAATTAGTGCTTTCAGGGCCAGTGCTGTAATTCTAATAATGACACAACAGGGGTTTCTGGTTTGTTTTGCATGGAAATAAATGATTTAATTTGTCTTAATGTCAAAATAGAACATTGGGTCACAGCACTGGCATCCCCAGTGGAGGAAAGGCTTTATTTGCTTTCCAGAGAGATTCTGAAAGAACAAGGATGAAGAAAACCTGACAGAACAATGAGTTTTGTGGAAATTTTGCATAGAGGTATTTCCAAATTAGGTAAAATTAAAGCATAAACCTCAATGATTTGGAAATGGGATTTTGGTATGAAGTTCCTTTCCCTCAATTCTGTGTTTTCAAAGAACCACGGACTGATTTTTGAAATTTTACTCAGTCTACCTCACTTTTTTCTAACATTTCACCAGGTTCAAGCGTAGCTGTCATGAAAAAGCATTGCCAAGTTTGTCTTTTCAGGGTGTAAATACACATCCATTGCTACCTGTCACACCTGCTGCTCTGTGGGAGCAGATACTGACTACCAAAATATGCAGGTCCAGCTCTGGGAGCAGCTTTTCCTTCTCGTCCTTTAGAACATGATATTTGCAGCTCTTTTTTTCTCTACCAAAAGAGACAATTTGGAAAGGACCTACCCTTTTGAATTCTTTATGAAATACTTTTTTTTTCCACATAGAAGACAGAATATGGATTTCTGTTTCATCTCTATTCATCTCCCCAGAAAAAATCATGGAAAACCCTCAGTGGGAAGCTAAACTCTTAATTGCCCTGGCAAATAAAAGCCTTGAGCAATGCCTTGTGCAGATTTCCTTCATTTTACAGGGTTTACCTCCAATAATTTCCACATTGAGCTCATCACCTTCATCCTCCTCCACAATCAGTGAGAAAGAAGCAGAGAATTATGTGGGATTCCATTTGAAAAATAAGACAAACCATATCCTGTACTCCAGTAAATTGATGGAGCAAAGAATGGGGCCAGCTGCAGGTTTGATGCCTGAATCTTTAAGGAATTCCCCACTGCAGTGGTGGCACAGACCTCAAACTGTAACTCTATGAACAGATAAGTACTTGAACCTCTGGACCTAAATTATGTTAGCACACAAATGGACGTGAGAAATGAAAGGAGAAAACAGAACAAGAGGAAATGGCCTTGAGTTGTGCCACAGGAGGTTCAGGCTGGACATCAGGAAGAATCTGTTCATGAAAGGGTTTTTGAACTTTGGATGGGGCTGCCCAGGGAGGTTTGGAGTCCCCATTTGTCTTGGGTTGGAAATAGGGGTATTCTATTTGCCAGCTGTCAGAGGTGGGGCAGTTATCCTCTGTTCATGGGCAGTTTTTTCTTTACCTCTCCCACAGCCAATCCTCCCTCCAGGAGATCTCTGCTGTCCATGGCCACTGAGTGTCCCTGCAGGGCTGATCCAATTCCAGCATCCCATGGGGAGATGCTGCGCCCAGGGCAGGAGCCAAGCATTCCTACCTGGATCCAATCTGAGCCTGGCACAGCACAGCAGCCTTTGCCCCCTGCATTGCCAGAGGAGCAGCTTTCTGCTGCCCTGCATTGCCAGAGGGAGCCCAGGCCCATCTGCAGCAGCCCTGGAGCTGCAGAGGAAAACTCCCCCCTTGTGCAGGATCCCTGCTGCAGCAGAGCCACAGCTGGCACTGCAGGAGGGCTGAGCCCCCATGGGATGGGGCTGGGACACCCCTGACACGCAGGGGGCAGGGCATGGTCTGACTCTGTCTGTGCTTTTGGGTTTTTGGTTTTTTTTTGTTTGCACTATTGCATTTGTATTTTTCATTTTCCTATTAAGGAACTGTTATTCCTACTCCCATACCTTTGCCTGAGAGCCCCTTAATTTCAAAATTATGCTAATTTGGAGGGAGAGGGTTTACATTTTCCATTTCAAGGGAGGCTCCTGCCTTCCTCAGCAGACACCTGTCTGTTCAAACCAAGACACCATCACTGGAGGTGACACTCAGTGCTCTGGGCTGGGGATGAGGTGGGGATCAGTCACAGCTTGGACTTGGTGACCTTGGAGGTGTCTCCCAACCTCAAGGATTCTCTCACTCTGTGATTCTTCTCCAATCACCACACTGACCCCTGTGGCACCCTTGCCATGGTGCTGGATGCACCTGGAACCATTTCCCACACAGCAACACTTACCCAGTGTCATCGAAGTGGAGCCTCAGCACTGCCCAGACAGTGACACAAATTGTTGGGGTACCTGCAGAGGACAAGACAGTGACACATCAACAGTCCGGACACACTTGATACTCATCAATGATCATTTATGCAACCTCTCCACTGAGATTTTGTTTCCTAACATGACTTGTGTGTGGGATAAAGCAATTTATTGAGTTAATTTAGAGCTCCAGAAACATCCCTGTCAGTCAGGGGTGGGATCGTAGGAGCAGATTTGGGAGCAGGAAAGAACGATGCTGGGCCAGGTCATTGTTGCTCAGTGCTTTGCTGCCTCTTGCTGCATAAAGAATAAAAGAAAGTCTGGGCAGAAGAGAATCAACCACATCCATGTTTGGAGCTACTGGAATCATGCAAGAATTGCAGTGCCAGATGTTGGGCTAGAAAGGCATTATTGGATCCTGTGTATTCTTCTCTGGTTTTGTTGTAAACGATTTTCATATGTTGCATCGTCTCTCGTACAGTGTAAATAACCAGTTTTACTTTACTTATTCACAGAGGAGAAGTTTCCTCTGCTCAGAGAAATATTTAATCTTTTCTATTAAAAAATACCAGAACAAAACAACAGGCGCCAAAAAAAGAGTATTGGAGTAAGGATTTAATTCCTGTTTCAGACGTTTCTTCACTTTCAAAAAATGCATGTGAAATGCAAATTTAATCAAAACAGTAAGAATTCACTGAGAAAGCTGGACTTATTTTCCTTTCTGAAAATCCTAGAAATGTGATATTTTTTCCCAATTGGAAATATTTTTATAAAATAATGCATTTTTGCAAGACAACCCTGAGTAAGTTCGATGTCCACTGTATGGTAAATAAAATCTTTGACTAAGAAACTGCTGACATCTGTTCAGGCACCACTGGAAAAATGAAATGCTAAATCCCAAACAAAACAAGGACCTTGATAACCCCAGCTCCCAGAGGTGAACAAGACTGTGGTGAGTTGACAGGAACAATTATATTTAATACATTTTGCAAGGCTGTGTTGATGTCACATTAATTAATCAGTCATTTGAACCACTTAGACGAGCCTTTGTCTAATCAAATTCCCACCATCAGAAATAAAAATATCCCTGTTAGACCTGGGTGACTGATGGAGTCCTCTTCCTTTAAGCAACCACACAGAGAAGAATTTGAAAGGAAATTATATAAAGAAATAAAATGACAGGCTTTGGGGAGAATAAATCATGCATATTAAATTTCAGTCGAAGTCTGCTTTTCTCACAGGTGAATACCTAGAAAACACTGAGAAAAACCCTTTTTGCTCTTAAAGGAGTTAAGAATAATTTTAAAATATCAAACTTTAATTTTAATTGTATCAAATGAACCTCAAAATAGCAAATATTTGGCCAGAGAAGCTGTGGGTGCCCCATCCTTGGAAGTGTCCAAGGATGAGAGTTGGAGCAACCTGGGATGGTGGAAAGTGTCCAGGGAAGGGGGGTGGGAATGAGATGAGTTTTAATGTCCCTTCCAATCCAAAGCATTCTTTGATTTTGTAAAACATGGGACTCATGTTTTATTTAGTTTCCTCTGTACAAATTTTGATGCTATGAATAGCATTTCAAATCTCTAAAATGTGCAGGAAGGCAGAATTAAAACTAAATATGTCATAAAAATGCATTTAAAAACCCCATGTTTCAGATCAGCTTGGAGCTTTGAACCATCTGCTGTATGAATATACAAATCCTCACGCTACTTTTTTTTACATCAAAAGATTTCTATCTCTCCATTGCCTCCTTTTCAGCTTCTGAGGAGCATTAGGACACAGACAAGCCCTGAAGGCTGAGATTTATTCTTGCTGACTTGTGCTGCCCTGAGTTAGTGATCCTTGTCAAGGATGCCCTAGAACAGAGGCTGGACAGAGCTAAAGAATAAAGCAGGTATTTATTCAAAGGCCTCCATGGATGCACCTTGGGCAGCACCAGAGCCCAGCCAGGGCTGCACCCAAGATGAACCAAAATGGCCCCAAAACGCACGAGCGCTCCCGGGGTCTCTCCCTGGGATCAGTTCTGCTCCATTTGCACCTTGCAGTTCATTGTCCCATTCCAGCTTTAGCCCATGCAGTCCCACCCTGCTTGTTTTTCTCTCTCCAGCCCACGGGGTTTGTGCTCTTGGGCTGAGATTTGGATCATTTGTCCTTGGTGCCCAGCTGGAGCAGGAATTGTTTTGTCTCCCTGCTCTGTGCACAGAGCTCAGCATCCCCTGATATGAAGCTCAGACCCACACACTAAAGCAGCACAGAATCTGAAAAATAGAAAAGCTAAAACTTGAGGCATCATTAGGAGCAGGCATTAGCAGAGAGCTCAGGAAGACAGCAGTCCATGCAGAGAATTCACCAGCATATTGCAGATTTAGGAAGGAAAAACTGCCTGGATCAACAGAGTCATATGTAGTTCTCATTAATCCCTCAAGATGAGGACACTGAGGTCTCAACACATTTGGAGAAACAGGTCAACATCCAGATGCTGCAAAGTGCTGAGCTCTTCTTTCTCACTGCTTCAGTGCATCTCCCTCCCCACCAGCCCTGAGCTGAGGGGCTGCTTTTGCCCTCCAGGGATGGAATCCAAGAGTCTGGAAATGCCTCTGCTGGCTTTGCAAATTGCCAATTGTACCCAGCAGATCAGGGAAAATGTGAGTCCAGCTGAAACATGTGGGAGATGAGAAAATAAATGTGTTTAAAAAAAAAAAAATAGCAAAACAGAACTGTCCAAATGTGGAGAGTTATTAATGGTTATTGCTGATGCTTCTTTGAGTCTGAAGTGATTGGGGTGTTGTGCCCACCAACACAAGCTGGGCATGGACCTGCTGAAATGAACCCAGAGGAGGCCACAGAGGTACTCCAAGGGCTGGAGCCCCTTTACTGGGGAAAAAAGCTGGGAGAGCTGGGAATGTTCCCCTGGAGAGGAGAAGCTCCAGGGAGAGCTCAGAGCCCCTGGCAGGGCCTAAAGGGGCTCCAGGAGAGCTGGAGAGGGACTTGAGACAAGGGATGGAGGGACAGGACACAGGGAATGGCTCCCAGTGCCAGAGGGCAGGGATGGATGGGAGATTGGGAATTAGGAATTCCTGGCTGGGAGGATGGTGAGGGGTTGGGATGGAATTCCCAGAGAAGCTGTGGCTGCTCCTGGATCCCTGGCAGTGCCCAAGGCCAGGTTGGATACTTGGAGCAGCCTGGGACAGTGGAAGGTGTCCCTGCCCATGGCAGGGGGTGCAATAGATGATATTTAATGTCTCTTAAAACCCAAACCATTCTGGGATTCTGTGAAGTCCAGTTTAGCTCAATGCCAGTTATTATCTATGGCACTCAACTAAAAACTAATATTTTGAGGTTGCATTACAGAATGATTCCATCTGGACAGATTATTCATTACAAGGACTGATTTAAAAATACTGAAGTCAGTTAATATAAGCTGGTTTTCAATAGTCTCACATTCAGACAAATCCACAAATATGAAAATTGTGCAAACTTAATTAAAGGGACTCAATCTCTGATTTATGTTAAATTACAAAGGTTTTACAAATTGCAATTTTGCACTGTTTTCTTTTCTAATTGTCACATTTCCATGTACATAACCCCCAATTTCTCCTTGGAAACACACTTTTCTCTCAGCTATAATGTGATTATACAGCTCTGGAGGGTACAAAGGAACCCTGAACACCTTTCCAACAGTTTCTTTCCCAAAGGCCTTTTCCAGTAACCATCCGTTTCCAACTGCCTTTTTATGGCACAGATTATTTATGATGATTTGTTGGCTCCTTTCTCTCTATACCTTCTCTACCTCTCTGCCTTCTAGAAAGATTTTCTCTCCCTACTGTAAGGAGACTTTGCCCGGAGATGAAAATTTTGGTTTGTGTACAGCTGCTTCAGGAGGGAAAAAAACAAGACCATCTGTTGATTTCTTGAAGGTTCAGGCTACATAAGAATGTTTTTTCAAAGGAGAGTAGTTTAAGGCATGGGGTTTGTGTGTAGATTTTACACATGAATATACAGGATTATTTTTATTTCAAAACATGAATATACAGGATTATTTCTATTTCAAAAGTGTCTGTAAGTATAAAAATCGAGTTTAACATTCTCAGGGAACATCTTAAATTAATGTATTCTTCTGCATTCACCATCTGACTTCTGCACAAAAAAACATCTGCTAAGAATTGCTTGCATTAACACATCACAGGAATCAATTTATATCCAGAAGGCCAGAATGAAAAATAATTACCATGGTTATCATGATTTAACTGGCTTTTCTGAAATAAAAATTGTTCCTTCCCAGGGCAAGTTTTTATTTCCCATCCAGGTAGGATAAGCAGATGTGAATACCCTTTGACTACATTTTCAATTTAGTTATTATCTGAAAGAAAGGCACAAATGAAGCCTTAGAAAATGGACTGGACTATGCCTTGCAGATTTGATTAAGCTGAAGAAGTTGATGTTTAGATCATATCTTGCAGGAGGCAATTTTCTGTTGTAGATTACTCCTCTGCAAGAAATGTGGTGTCCTCCAGATTTCAGTGCAACTCTATATTCACACAAAAAATCACAACACAGCTTGGGTTGCAGTGGTAATTCTATGCTGTGACAATTCACTTGTGGGGAATTTTGGAAGGAATTTGAGATGGGACCTTTGAATTGTTTCTGATGATGTAGTTTATTTTTCTTATCCTCTACATAGGCAGGAAGGGTGAGTTCAGCTCACGTCTTCACTGCATGGTTCAGAAAGTCCCAAGACCCTAAGTTACAAGACCTTTTAAGGAGTTATTGACCAAAAAAACCACTGCCAAGAAAGATATTTATGTTCTTGACCCAATCCTTAAATATTTTGTCTTATGGGCCCATGCTACAGTGTAAGCATGGGTCTATATGTTTCTGAAGCATGGGTCCATGAGTTTCTTAGCCAATCATGTTATGATACACAAAGCTACAGTGCTGCGTTCTAAACCTCTTGTTTACCCTTGTAACTGCTTTTATTTTTGTATATCTTAAACTCTAAAACTCTAAACTTTCCTTAGCTTAATGTGTCTCTGCTCTAAACCATAAATATTGATATTTATAGAATTCCAAAAGTGACCATGGATTGGAGGCTGAAATTGTCACCTCTCCAACCACGCTGGTCAAACCAACAGTCCATCAATTTTCTCTTCCTCCAGAAAGGAATGCAAAACAATCATTATTTACATAAAAAGTGTGTGAGAAACTCCATTACAAAAATGTAAACATCAGAAGGCTTAGAAGAACTTTAGAAGACCAGGGTGACAAATTAGCAACCCCCTGTGCCCACAATTTGGACTTTTATAAATCCACATTTTCACTTCTGTCACCTAAGTTTGGAAGCCTTTTCCAAGGTCTGAGATCAAGTCCTGGGTTTAGTTCTCAGCTTTGGCTTACAGGCCCAAAGTTATGAGAGTTTCTTGCATTTTGAACTCCACATCATTCCAACATAATTTCAACTTCATCAAGTTTGAAATTATAGTTTGAAACCTGACATGAAAATACCATGTCATACCATATTTTCTGGAAAAATCCCTTCGCCCAGGATTTTTCTCCTGGGAAGCTGAGAAGCCTCAGAGAAAAAGGAAAACAATAATTATTTGATTTGCTTCTCCTGTGTTTTGCTGCTTCGGAATGTGTTTGGAGATTGTTTACCAACAGGTGATTGTTTCATTGGTTTCATGTGAATTGTTTTGACTTATTGGCCAATCAGGGCAAAGTTGTGTCAAGGCTCTGGAAGTAGTCATGAGTTTTCATTATTATCTTTTTAGCGTTCAGTAAGTATCCCTTCTGTATTTTTTAGTATAGCTTAGTATAGCATTCTTTAATATAATATAGTACTATAAAATAATAAATTAGCCTACTTAGAACATGAAGTCAGATTCATCATTCCTTCCCTTGTCTGGGCACCCCCCAAATACAATAATACCACATGTGGTTTGTGGAGCCATCCTGCACACCAAGACACGTTGGAGACAAGAAGTGCCACCTACCCCAGCCAATGATTGTGTACCAGTAGAAATATCTCCTCTCTGGGAAGAAGGTCTCCACCAACAAAGTGAAGAGGTACAACCCTTCAATGAACAGCCAGAAGTAGTTGGACATGACACAGTAGTGAAAAAACACCATCACTGCTTTGCATTCCACCTGCAGGGGATGGAGAACAAAGTTATTTCTGCATTGCTTAGGTCTAACAGAAAAAATGCTTTCAGCCTCTCCAGATCTCTCAGGGGAAAGAGCTGGGGTTGGTATTACACACTTTCAATGGTAAAGGTTTTAAAGAATGTGAAGAGTGGCAGGTATCACTTAGACAGCAAAGCCTGGATGGGGAGGAAGCCAATTTTACCAGTGGGAAGAGGTCAAGGAGCATTTCAGAGCAGCTTGAGCACATCCTGTGCTGCTGAGGGCTCACAGCCCCAGTGAACACCAATTGCTGGATTTAAGCCCCCTTCCAGAATTAAATGCAGAGAAGAAAAAAGCCAGTTGTGTGCTGAGAAAGCCAGAGAAGGATGTGAAATGGCAGGATGAACGTAGAAAGCCCTGGAGTGGGATCTGAAAGGATGAACCTGTCTGTGTGCAGCTGGGAATTGCACTTCTTTGCCATCCATCATCAGTGTTGTCACTCAAGGACAGAAAATGGAAGTAAGTGTGAGGAAAAAGGAGGCTGAGTGATCAGCTGCAAAAAAAAAAAAAAAAAAAGATGGAAGCTTTCATTCATGGACAGGAGGGGGAAGCAGCAAACTAAAGAAAACTGAAAGCTAGAAATAAAATTATTATCGAATATTAAAATTTTAAAAAATAATTAATAAAATTAAAATAGAAATAGAATAAAAAACCAAAATAGAATATAAAAAAAAATTAAAATGAACTGAGTTTGTTTAAGCTTGAGAAAACCTCAGGGAGGACATTATTGCTCTCTATAACTCCCTGACAAGAGGTGGTAACAAGGTCAGTCTCTTCTCCCAGGTAACAAATGCTAGGACAAGAGGAAATTGTCTTAAATTGCATCAGGGAAGGTTTAGTTTGGATATTAAGGAAAATGTCTTTCCTGAGAGGGTTGCCAATCACTGGAACAGTGTCCAGGTCAGTGGTGGAGTCACCATTCATGA
The DNA here is from genome assembly GCA_039654755.1 of Calcarius lapponicus. Lineage (NCBI taxonomy): Eukaryota > Metazoa > Chordata > Aves > Passeriformes > Fringillidae > Calcarius > Calcarius lapponicus. The sequence continues at coordinate 11,435,750 of CM077464.1, read as the reverse complement.
AGGTGTTTGAAGGATGTGGGAATGTGGCGCTTGGGATGTGGCTTAGGGGTGAATTTGGTGGTGCTTGGGAATGGTTGGACTCAATTTCAGAGGGTTTTTCAACCTAAATGAATCTGTGACAAAGGCCTAAGGTGGCAACCAAGCTCTGCCCTGTGAGAGTAGGACACACTCGTGTTTCCAGTGCTGCACCCCAGTGAGATGCCATTAGCCCTACAAAAGTAGGATTTTCCAACAAATCCTGTGGGAAATGAATTTGTAGAAAATTGTTAAAGTTTGGTAGAAGATTCACACGGTGTGAATTTTTATGTAAATTTTGAGATAAGATGTGTTGATTTAGAAATGTTGTGGAAGAGGATAGATATTGTTGAGAGAGAAATGGAATTAGAAATAAGTTTTAAAGGGTGGTTTTGTAAATAGGATTAGATATTTCAGAGAAATAGAATTATGAAAGATGCATTGTAGTAGGATTTATGAGGGGTAATTTTAGATTATTTGTTTTAAGGTATTTATAGTATGGTGTGGTAAAAGTTGATAGGTTAAGAAATGTTTGTAATGTATTGTAATTAGGAAATAGTTGGGTTTTGATTGTGATGGTGTGAATTTTATTTATATTGTTTTACTTTTTTACATTAAACTGAAAGTAGAATAACAAGTTTTTAAAAGTTTTTTAGTTGTTTTATTTTTGAGTTAGAAATGGCTATAATTTGATAAATTGGTGCTTTGTGTGAGGAAAAAAGGGATAATCTGACAAATCCGAGCAGAATCTGAGCATAAAATGGAAGCTCCTGCTGGAGGCTGTGGTTAGCTCCCCACTTGACTTCATCCTCTGGGCCAAATCTACCATCAAGGTGTTTAAACCATCAGATCTCGAGTTTCTTCATGGAAGCTCTACCCAGGCTGAAGATCTGGTCATAAAATGGCTGATTTTAATGTGTTTTATGCTTTAAGTGTTTCCAAACAAAGAGGCAGATGCCACCATTGGAAGAGTGGCAGGAGCAAACTACAGACCTAACATGGCTTCAGCTTTCTTGTGGAGAATTGAGAGCAAAAACTAGTTTCAATGACAAAGAAAAGGCTGACTAAGAAACTCCACAGCTGCACTTGCCTTGTGGAAGTGACTCACAGGGAATTTAGCTCATAACTGCATGGATAAAGGAGAGCTCAGTTTGTAATTCTATCATAATTACACCCAGTGAGCTGATTTATCATATCCAATACTAGCCTTAAATGTGAAAGGAATCGGGATTTACACATAATAAATGCTAAATGCATCAGTGAAAGAGCGCTCTGCATGAAACTACATATTTAGGAGATAAGGATGTGGGTAATGCTGATGATTTTCTGAGAGTGTGGCCATCAGGTGCATTCTCTGTGTCTGAATGGTCACCCTGTTTACACGTGACTCTGCCTGGCATCCTGAACAAATGAAGCTCTGGAGAAAAACCAGACCTTCAGATGAAGGAAATTGCTTGTGTCTGCTCTCATCCCACCTACCACTGAGCAGGTCTGGGAAAGGAAGGAACAGTCAGGGCAAAGTCAGAAAATAAAACCTGTAGGTTTGTTCTGAAGGACACTGGTGACATCACAAGATGAAACATTCAGTCTGGCTGAGAACTGGGAAGAAATTAAACACTAACTACTTTTTCCCCTAATAATCATGATACTCCACAGACTGCTGCCTGCCCCACTGCTTTTTGTTATCTTGAGCTGAAAAAAAGTAAAGGAAAAGGATTTGGTTTCAGTTGGACTCACCGTGGAGATAAAGCAGTGGTTTCCATCCTGCTCAGCATAAAGAACCCCGTCCTTGATGAACACAGATATTGCACGGAGGATGAACGAAACAAAAAGGTTCATGTGGATGAAATTCCGAGTGCAGTGAAGCTTCCTGGAGAGGAAAGACGAAGGGAGTGGGGGGAAAATAGAAATAAAGAAGAAAATAGTTTTATTTTGCAGAAATGTCACACTGGACCTGAACACACTTTACCTTAGTGCTAAGAACAGCAACATCTAAGACAACACTGTGTTAGTTCTGGCCCTAAACCTGAGAAAGAGGAGGATTTGGGGATTTTCTCATGAAAGGATGCAGAGAAGCATAAAATAGACAAGAGAACAAGCCCAATGCAGTTTGTGAAGTTTCATAAACCAGACCCACAGGTTCTCCTGCTGCATTTACACTCTGCTGAAATGCGACTTCTGGAGCATGTCCAAGCTGGGGGAGCTGCTCAGCTAAAGGATTTTCCCCTTCTTATTCCACTATCACTGTCATATTTTCTGAAAAATCCTTTTGCCAGGATTTTTTCTCCTGGGAAGCTGAGAAGCCTCAGATAATTATCTGATTGCTTCTCCTGTATTTTGCTGCTTTAGAATGTAGTTAGAGATTGTCTATCCAACAGGTGGTTGTTTGATTAGTTTCATGTGAATTGTTTTTACTTAATGACCAATCACCATCCGGCTGTGTCGGAACTCTGGAAGGAGTCATGAGTTTTTCATTAGTATCTTGTTAAGCCTTCTGTCTGTATGCTTTCTCTATTCTTTAGTATAGTTTTAGTATATAATATAATATAATATAATATAATATAATATAATATAATATAATATAATATAATATAATATAATATAATATAATATAATATAATATAATATATTAACCTTCTAAGGACATGGAGTCAGATTCATCAATTCCTCCTTCATCCTGGGGACCCAGAAAATACCACATTCTACCTCTGGTGAGATAAGACCTTGAGCTCATTTTGGGGCAGCTGAGCTCCAGCTTCCTTCCTCCTCCTTCCCACTCACCTGAAGCGACACAGGATGACCATGGCAGTGGTGAGGGAAACCAGAGAAGTGCTGTATCCCACCGTGTACAGAGCCTTCACTGAGAGATAGTAGTAATCCTTAGGAGGCAAGAAACCACCGGGTTAAAGGGTTCATCCACAGCCACAGAGCTGCCAATGTGCAGGAGGAACCAGAGGCAGGATTTGTGTCTTTGGTTTCTCCTCATTTCCTCTGAGATCTCACTGCGCATCGAGCTCTGCTCTACAGCTGGGTCTGCACACCCTGAGGTTATTTATCACTGAGCTACCAAAGGCTATCTATATTTTTTTATAAGTATATGTAGAAAAAAAAAAAACAGTTGGCTAAGAGATTCTTTATCAGCAGGGGTGAATTGAGGGTTAGCCTGCAATTCTAGAAGTTCCAGGTTACATCAACACTACAAGCTCATCTTCTATAAAAATTCAGTACAGGCCCAGGAAGTATTCAGATCTCACTTCTCACAGTTTTATACACATGTGTGGCAGCAAAGGTAGAAAAGTCATAAAGAAAGGCTTCATACAATCAGGTGTGCTCTGGCTAGCCTGTTCTTCTAAGGCAAGCTGGCACTTTGCAAGTTCCCATGTGAAAGCAATCCTGGTGTGAGCAATTTGTTAACATAACAAATAACAACATATTCAACATAATTCTGGGTGAAAACCAACTGGCACCTGTACAAACTGTTTTTGCACCATTTGATAGAAAAATGAAAACTATCTTTCGTAAACAAATTTCCCTGCACATAAACTCCAGGGGTTTGAGTGACCAATCAATACAGAATGACAACTTGCTACTAGCCAATAAGTAATTGGCAAGAAAGCTACTGACCAATTAGAGTCTCACATGAGGTCTGCAAAACTGGATAAAAAGGAATTATGTGAATAAAGAAGGAGCTTTTTCCACCATGAAGAAAATGGAGTCTGTGTGATTTATTCCCATACCCATGTACATCTGATTGTTTGTTCTGATCATTATCAAATCAGAACATGACCAGAGGCTGGACAGAGGGCAGTCTGCTGCTTCCCCCCTCTCCCCTTCATTTGTTTTTAATTATGAGATTAATTCCCACCTGGTTATCGGACTCTGTTTCGTTCTCATCGAAGCCGCAGGCATCGTAATAATGAGGGAAAGGTTCAGACCAGCCATCCTCAGTGCAATTCCTGCTGATGTCCCCTGTGCCAAGGGCAGGTGGGAATGTCACATCCCAAGAAAAAACCCCAGGACATCCCTTCCCACCCTTTGATGCAAAGAAAACCCCACAATTCTACTGGAAGCTCTGTTTATCTGCCTATCCATAGATTTAATTCTGGAAATTTAATGAGGTCTTTAATGATCCAGTCCTACAACAGGCACCTGTGCATGGCTATTATTACATTTGGTCACCAGAGAGCAAAAAAATATTTAATCAGGACATTCAGTAACTCCAAACTACCAAAAATCTCATTCTCAAGTAGCTTTCTAAACCAGGGGTCAACTAAATGTCCATTTCTTTCAAAAAGGCATCTGGTGACTCCACCTTTGATGAAGATATCTCAACTCCACATGGCCAAAGGGGAAGACCAGTGATTAAAACCAGGCCCTTTGTGCTATTTTTAATGGTTTATATCTGAGGCACGTGCATGGGACTGGTGAGAAACACCAGATTAACACCAGACTAACATGATTTTTTTTGGTCCAGGTGCTGAAAGCCAGTCAGGATGCTGTGGGATATCTCAGATAATCGTGGGTTATATATCCATGGAGAGGCAACTGGATTGCTCTCTGGCAGATAAAACACATCCCACTCATTTATCTCCAAGCCCAGGCTCTGATCTGAGCCACTTTGTGGGAAGGATCTGGAGAAAACAAAGGAACTGGGAATGTCTCTCCCAGTCTCAGTTCAGACTGGGAACTGAGAAATTCCCAGCCCACGTTCCTTTGTTTTCTCCCTGTCTTCACGGCAATGTGTTTTTCTCCATCTCCAGATGCCCAGGGTGGCCTCAGTTGGTGAATTCAGAGCTTCTCCCTCTCCTCTGTCTATTAATTATTCCAGTCCTGGTTGATAACCTTAGTCTTAAGCAAATATTGGCTTAAATTCCATATTTTTTTGGCTAATCTCATATAAGAAGCAGCTCCTAAATAGTTTCACTGATAAACTTAGGCTTTAAAACCATACTGGGAATGAAGAGTTGGGGGCAGAAGAGGAGGAATCTCCTGACACTCATTTACCTACAAAGCTGCCTGAGGTAGGACAGCCCCTGTGGGGCTCTTTAGAAGCACCATTATTCTTCCCAAAGCTCAATGGCTTTCCCAAAAAATTAGGGATGGGCTGCTACTGCACTTCTTCCTTTCCAGCACAAGGGAACAGCCTCAATTTATAAAATTATCACACTTTTTGGAGTTTCAGTTGCACCTTAACCAAAACTGATGGAAATTTCCAAGTTTTGGGTTTGCTCTTTGCTATTAAAGTTGTGCTGCTTTGCATTCTTAGAGCAGTTTAGTCTCTCATAACCTTATTTTTAACCTTATTTAAGAGAATCTGTTTGCCATCCATGCAGCAGAATAGATCTCTTTAATCACAGCATTCGTTTAAGAACATTGCATTACTCGGCAAATTTTGTTAAATTACTCTTGCACATTCATCCCCAGTTTTCTATGGAGAAAAAAGCACTGAATCATGGTGCTGACTTCCTTTAACACTATTTAGTAATTACTGTTAAGCAGGTAGGTATAATTTATAGCAGCACACTTCTTAGATTGCAAGGCTTAATAGAGGAGGAATAAATTTTCATAATATTGCTAGAAGTAACAGGGCAGAAAATATGTCATAACAATTAGAACTGATTAGAAAATAATACCAGAATTGCAGGAAAAAAACCCAAACAAACTGAGATCTTCTCTTTAAGCAGAGAGATAAATAAAAAGAGAGACAAAAATTTCCGTGGTTCTGTTTCTTACCTAGGAGAGACTGGGCTGTGCTTTCCAGCAGGTCATAATCACCTACAAAAGTGGAAATTGGGTATGAAATTGTTTTGATTGTGTTTTCTATTAGAGCCCAAACTGGTCTCAGTGGAAAGCAGTGAATGGAGTGCAATTGATTTTTATTTGTTTAGATCAGGCCCAAAGGCAATAAATACTTGGTGCTGTCTTCTCAGGAAGTAAACACAGCTTTACTTGAGAGTTTAAATCAAAGCTGAACCTCTAAATTTAGAATTAAAAACAGACAATAAACAGGGGCAAACTTTATTGTAAAAATATAGAAGTCAAATATGGTTTCTATAGGAATTTACATTTATAATCCTCAGGTATTTAAATATGACCAGCTTTCAGAGAATTAATGAAAAATTATTTCCATCCATCAATGACAAAGAGCAGTAATTAATTGCTTTAAATAAGATAATATAATTTTGTGGCTTTAGATAAAGTCACACTGATTTATAGAGACTTATGAGATTTTTAATTTCACTTTTTGTGCAAGTATTATAGTTAAGTACCAATGTGTCATTGTCATAATTGTTGATACACAGACAACTTCTTAATAATCTGAAATTAATGTGTGCACACCATTTTGGGGAAGTACTGAGGACATGGGCAGCAGAAGTGGTTCTTACCTGCATGGGTTTGCCCCAAATTATCCACTTCCCAACCTGAAATTAGAAGAATGAAAAGAATTAATTCATAATGATAATAGGTTGCAATTTAATTTTGATAAAAGTTTGACACCCATAAAAGAGGAGAACTGCAGGTTTAAAACTTTATTTTTGTATTAGTCCTGTGTACTTATGAGTGAAAAAGGGTTTTCAGAAGATGGAATATTGTTAAATGTCTGGTTTCATGAAGTTTCAGCAGACTCTAGGAAGAATAAGAAAAATGGATGTAGAAGCATTTTTGTGGATTTTTTAAAAAATTATTTTTTAGGGGAATGTCTTGAAGTAAGGAAGACTCACACATTCCCAAAACACTGTGTCCAAACTCATGCTGCTTAATATCCTAAAACACAACTAGCACAATGGGAAATGACAAAACTTTGGGCTTACATTAGAAATCTCCCTTTCTTTTGGTCTTAAAAAAAAAATAAAAAAATTGTTGGAATGATACCAAACCAACCTCCCAACCCCCTGTGCTCAATGTTTAATCCGATTTGGGCTGAAATCAGCTTTTCCTGGACCCTGGGTGGGTTCTGGCTCAGCTGGGGATGCAGGAGGAGCTGCCTGGAGCCAGGGAGTGGAGCTGCTGCACCGTGCACAGAGGAGCCTCAGGGAGCTGCTGCAAATCGCTCTCCAAAAACCTTCCCAGCACTTCACTGACCACTACAGCAGGTGAAATATTAATTTCAATTTAGTTCTGCATCCTCTGGAGCCCCAACAGGCCTGCAGGTTGTTCCCCTTTTAACCCCAGTGGTCAAATGTTAATTAGGGATTGGAAAAACCTTCACCAAATTCTATGAGAAGGGTTTTGTTAAAAGTGAAATCCAAACAAAGACTGGTTTTGATCCTGTGGGAAAGGAGAAAGCATCTAAAGGAATAAAATAATAACAGGAGGCTTTTCACATGGCATAAAATGTGGGGGTTTGATTTTGTAATTCACATAATAATTTAAAACTTGATTTCTGTGTCTCCTCTAAAGTAAATCTGATGTGCTTTTATAGCTTTTAAGACAGAAAAAAGATGGCTTAATGTGAAAATGATGGTGAGAGTATAGAAAACTCATCTGAAGCATCAGGCAGGCTGTATTGTGACTTTGGATGGATTATTAAACATCAATCCTACACATCCAACCCACTGGGGGCTCTGGGGGGTTGATCCTGGAAGCCACGGTGAGAACACCCACAGTCTCCATCCTTCTCTGCCCAAATCCTGCTGCTCCCAGGGGACCACAGGGACAATTTAGCCTGGATTTTAGGGAAATTTTCTTCCCCCAGAGGGTGGTGAGGCACTGACCCATGGAATGGTCACATTCCCAAGGCTGCCAGAGCTCCAGGAGAGCCTGGACACCTCTCCCAGGGATGCACAGGCTGGGATTTTGTGCAGGGACAGGATGATTCTGTGTGTCCTTTCCAGCTCAGGATATTCTGTGACTTTAATTCCTGGGTGTTTGCAGATGTTAGGCAGATCTCTAAATTCTGAGGAGGTGTCTCCAGTGCTCTGAGCAAACATTTTCCTGCAGCCAAGGTGGTTCAGATTCTGCACAGGGCTGAGCTGGCAGATGCTGCAGCAGAGCTGAGCCCCGTGCTCCACATTCCTGGCAAAATACCAGGGATGGTGTGGTGGGTTCAGTGATGGTCAATATTAGAATATTAGAATTTTAATAATAGGATATTTATCTATTCTCCTCTGCAGAATAGCTTGGAGATACCTTTATTCCTCCTAAATCCACCCAACCCCAGGTTTATGAGCATCCGTGTAGCTCAGGTTTAGGAATTTGTTGCTAAAATCAGGATGTGTTGCCAAAATCTGAATTCAGAACACGGATGTCAGGTTGTGGTGGGGGAATTTTTATCTGTGGGTGTATCAGAGGATCAAAGAGGAAACCATCACTCCTTTATCACTTCTTTCTCACAGCACCTGCCACTCCAAGCAGCAGCTCTGATGGAACTTGTGCCCTGAGTGAGGTCACCTAAATCAGCAGCCTGTGCCTCACACTGACCCACACAAGCAGGGTAGAAAAAGCTGCAAGGAAAACTCCCCAAAACCTCTTTGACTCATAAAAATTCAGTTTTAGTCCATTATTTGTAATTTGACCTTGAAACTGTGCAGAATTCTTTCTGCAGAAAGACCAGGCCAGTATTATGTAGATTGATGCCTGATGTTCCTGACATCCTGCTTATTAGAGTGATGGCTCAGAAAAAGACATTTCTTTTAAATTTAAATGTTTTGAATGCAGCTATTTTTTCCCTACAATCTAAAAAGCATGACATAAAAATTGTCATTATTTATTTTAAACAGAGAGAGCAGTTAGTCTCATTGATATTAAAATAAATTTTAGTTAAACTTTAATTTCATGACATCCATAATAACAGTTAAAACACATGAATGCACTTTTTCTGAAAGGAATAGGCTTGTTTTAGAAATATTTTTGTATATATACTGAAATTATTATTATATTTCACTCTGTTTGGACATTATGAAGGGACTCACTTTTCTAACAACATTAATTTTCTGATTTGTAGCAGCAAGCAAGCCTTTTATTAACATACATGTCTATATCTCAGTCCTAACTAATGTACTGAAGAAAGTTCCAGTACAACATTTGTCTGTACAGGCTTTTAGGCTTGATCCATCAACTCAATTTTCACTAAGAAGTTAAGATACTAAGAAGTTAATTAAGTTTACATTGAACATCATGCCCTGAATTACAACAAAAATTGTCAAAGTTAATCTATTGAGTGTTGGGATAAAATGAACATACATAAAATTATATTTGTGGGTGTGTGGATAATTTTTTTTTTTGTATTTCTATGCAATTATTTAAATATTTGTATTTTTATACATATAAAATAGATCTGTATATATTCATATATATAAAATATATGTCTATATTTTCATTTATGTCTTATATAGATAAATATAATATAAACAGATCTAATATATAATATTAATATATAATCTATAATAATATAATATATAATATATAATATATAATATATAATATATAATATATAATATATAATATATAATATATAATATATAATATATAATATATAATATATAATATATAATATATAATATATAATATATAAACTTTAATATATAAACTTTAATATATAAACACATATATAATATATAGTATATATTTTTTATTTATATATTACATATATAGGTATTTTCTGCATCTATAAACAGATATACATATAATATATATATAAAATATATAAACACACATATATCATATATGTGTACATATTATATATAAATATATATTCTACATTATATATATTTATATAAATATATATGTTTTATATAAACATATATAGATATATATATTTATATATTTATATAAAATATATATTATAGAGAAACAGATATATTTATATATAAACCCAGATATATTTATATAAATAGAAACAGATATATTTTTATATATATATAAAAGGACATGAGGAAACATACAGCCACCACATGCCTCTGAATTCCTGCACACTGCAGCTGCTGCCCTGCCCTCAGACAGTGCAAGTTTCTGTATCCTGCAGCAAAATATGGATATTTATTTGACAGAAATCCATGGCGTTGGTGCTGCTTCCTCACATGCCTAAGAATGAAATGGAGTTCAAACAGATTTGTTTTGTGCACAACATTTAACTTGTTTACACAGACCTGACCTTGCATCTAAAGGGCTGTAAGGAATCCCAGACATACTCTCATTTTTCACAACATTACCTCAAACCATTGTTTTTCTGGGTTTTATTTTCACTTCAGTGCCTTTAAGACTCTAGAGTGATCTTAGTAAATTTACTCTGCTGTCAGTGATGGAGTGGGCAGGACTATGGGACCCCTCACTGAATCCCACAAACCTTCTTGTTTTCCTACTCTTAGGACACAAACAATGAGAAATTGGTGAGTTTGACTTCACTGAGGAAGAAGAGAAAGCCCTTTAATACGATTATGCAATGGTCTAATAAAATGCATTGCTCTCTCAGAAATGAAGAATAAATAAAATATGATTTTCATCTGCATTTCCACTGGAAACACATTTTTCAGGGGTTTAATTCAAGGTCTATATTTACAAGGGACTTTTGAGGAGAGCATGTAGTGACAGGATGAGGAGGAATGGCTTTAAACTGAAAATGGGCAGGTTTAGTTGGGTATTAGGAGAAAATTCTTTACTCAAAGCGTGGGCAGGCCCTGGCACAGGGTGCCCAGAGAAGCTGTGGCTGCCCCTGGATGCCTGGAAGTGCCCAAGGCCAGGTTGGATGGGGCTTGGAGCACTCTGGGAAAGTGGAAGGTGTCCTTGCCATGGCAGGGGGTGGCACTGGATGAGCTTTAAGATCTTTTCCAACCCAAACCATTCTATAATTGTATTATTCCATGATGGCAACATCTTAAATATCAGAATTTTATGACTTGATTGAATGACATCTGTGCTTCTCACATGTAGTTAAACCCACACCATGAAATATGGACATGAAAGCAAATACTAAACAGTGCCTTAGAACAGCTCTTATTAAATCAATAATTCCTCTTATCAGTCAATAAACTCCTGAGGAAGCTGCTGAATTCCTCAACACAGTATGGTTTATCCAGTGTATTGACAGGTTGTGTTATTTGCTGTTTGACCAGACTTAAGTAAGTGTCACTCTTTGGGAAGCAAATTTACAATTAATGCTTTAATTGACATCGGTAATTAGATGTTATTTGTTGAATTGCTCAGAGTTCCTAGAGAAGATCTATCAGAATGTTGAGTTGCCAATTCTAAAGACCAAGTACAGAAAATACTCCTTATTACTGTTTTCTGCAGAAAGAGGTAAAAGAGGGAGGGAAAAAAAAATCCAAGCACTTGCCAATGGCTCCCCACAGAGTTGGTGGCAGAGACCCAGACCTTTCCTGCCCTTTTCTTGCACATTTATCAGACTTTCCTCTTTGATTTTTTATTTACTGAGACCCAGAACTCATAATTCACCCCTCACTCTGCAACAGCTGATGAGAAACTCGACGACAGCAGTTGCTCCTGATTTAAACTGGACAGGGATGGGGAAGCTGAAGCCAAGAACCAGCCTGTGCACGATGAGCCTCAGAGCCTTTTAGATCTCCTCCTTGGTGCCAAATCAGTGCTGGCTGCTCTCCACCTGCCTGGCCTCCTGTGGCTTTGTTTATCTGAACACAGCTCGCATTTAACCCTTTTGTTCCAGTGGCAGGGAACAAATTAGTGGCAGGGCAGGAGGGGATGAAAGGCTTCCAAAGCTCTTCAGTCCTGAATTGCCTTGCCCACACTTCTCCCATAGTCCTGTTGTTCTCATCTCTGTGTTGTGGGTTGGAGGGCTTCTCCACAAAGGTAATTCTCCAAAAGGTTTTGAATTTTGACAGTGTTTAGATCAACGTGCAAAGCCTGCACTGTTTTTACTGCACATTGTGTCCCTACAGAAAGTGCAGCCACTGGGGCAGGGAGAGGCTGTGGAAAACATTTACAGCCCCTTGTTATCCTGCTGTCCAGCTATATAGATAACGAGCTGGCTGGGCAGAAGTTTAATTTCTTCTTTCCTGCTTTATATATCACTGATTAGAAGTTTTACATTCAATTTCTAAATGCGAAATAAACCAGCGAGCTCTCACGCATGACTCCGCGGCATCCACCGTGCTGATCCTCCTCTCTGCTGTCCAGTTATGTGGATAACAAGCTGGCTGGGCTGGAGTTTAATTTTTGTCATTCCTGCCTTATACAGCACTGATTAGAAGTTTTACATTCAATTTCTAAATACAAAATAAACCAGCGAGCTCTCGCACACGACTCCGCGCATCCACCACGCTGAGCCTCCTCTCTGCCCTCCCCGTGGCCTCCTGCTGCTCTCCTGCTCCAGCAATCTGTTCAGCCGGCTGGCAAAGCCACAGTCAGGAGCAGCAGGCTACTTAGCAGCTTTTCTGCCCTCTCTGAGCTCCCCACACGGGTTCTGGTTCCATACCCTGCCCGCTGTGTCCCTAGAAGGGACATCAGCCCTCTGCCAGTCCTGTGCCTGCGCACACACGACCCCACACACACATTATCCAACCATCCCAGCTCCTTTGTTATGGTTCTTTTGTGTTTTCCAGAGAAGCTGTGGCTGCCCCTGGATCCTTGGAAGTGTCCAAGGCCAGGTTGGATGGGGCTTGGAGGGATGCCTCAGGTTTTAGCTTTTCTATTTTTCAGATTCTGTGCTGCTTTAGTGTGTGGGTCTGAGCTTCACATCAGGGGATGCTGAGCTCTGTGCACAGAGCAGGGAGACAAAACAATTCCTGCTCCAGCTGGGCACCAAGGACAAATGATCCCAATCTCAGCCCAAGACCACAAACACCGTGGGCTGGAGAGAGAAAAACAAGCAGGGTGGGACTGCAGGGGCTAAAGCTGGAATGGGACAATGAACTGCAAGGTGCAAATGGAGCAGAACTGATCCCAGGGAGAGACCCCGGGAGCGCTCGTGCATTTTGGGGCCATTTTGGTTCATCTTGGGTGCAGCCCTGGCTGGGCTCTGGTGCTGCCCAAGGTGCATCCATGGAGGCCTTTGAATAAATCCCTGCTTTATTCTTTAGCTCTGTCCAGCCTCTGTTCTAGTTCAACCTTCTCAAGGCATCACTGGGACAGTGGAAGGTGTCTCTGCCCGTGGCAGGGGGTAGGAACTGGATGATCTTTAAGGTCATTTGCAACAGAAACCATTCTGTGATTCCATAATTGGTTGATTAATCCAGGGTTACCTCCTTGGGCTTTACAGTTTTATTAGCAGGATCTGTGGGAAGTAACAGGCGGGCAAAGTCACAGAGTACATGACCCTACAGGTGCACACACCTTTCCCTATGTTAAGTGCTTCCCACAACAATTTCCAGGGGGAAATTGGGTCTCTCCAGCCTCATGACCCATGGCCAGTACTTTAAACTACAGATAAAAAGTCATTTATACAAGAGCAGGAGGTGACAGGACATGGGATTATGGCTTCAGACTGACAGAGGGCAGGGTTAAATGGGATATTAGGAAGAAATTCTCTCCTGTGAGGGTGGGCAGGCCCTGGCACAGGGTGCCCAGAGAAGCTGTGGCTGCCCCTGGATCCCTGGAAGTGTCCAAGGACAGGGCTTGGAGCAGCCTGGGATGCTCCAAGGGACAGGAAGGTGTCCCTGCCCATGGCAGGGTGTGGAACTGAGACTTTTAAGGTCCCTTCCAACCCAAAACATTCTGGGATTCTATTATTCTATCATTTACTCCATTAGATCTCCATTTGCCTTGACAAAGGAATTTGTGAACAGAATGCTCACACAGAGATAGTACAAAGTGAATTGGTGTTTGTTTTATTTAGAAAACAAGAAAACTATGGCAGAGGATAATCAAGGGTAAGATCAGGAAGCCTTTTTCATATCTGTGTGTTTGAATAAGACCTGGTGCCTAAGGACATCTGAGTAACTGATCCTGTGGGGCAAACTCATTCCATCCGGTTTATCCACTAAAGATAAGTTCACCTGGATTTTAAGTCTTCTCCCATAAGGGGCAGAGAGACTGGAATTTCCATGGGGTGGTTGGGTTTAGATATCTGTCCTACCATGAGAGGAAAAAGCTTCTGCAAAGTCTTTGTTACCCAGAGGTTTGTGTAAGACATTGCAGTAAAGGCAGGGACAGACTGATGCGTTATTAATTTCTTCCTATATCAGTTTTCCTTCAGGGCACAGGGTCAAGATCCAGAAATCATGGGAGAATTCCAGGGAGGTCCCACATGGAGAACAGAAAGGCCAGAGCACACAGGGCTGGCTAAGGCAGGATTATGCACAGATATGATCAATAACATTTAAGGGAAATCATGGCTTATTCTTTTCTTCCTCTTTCCTGTTAAAGGATGTGAAACTAGAAGTGGACTGAGGTCACCATAGCAACTAAGCATCATCTAAACATTATGTGAGTCCTTCCTTTGAGTCTGGCTGTCACAGGAGCATCCATCAGAGTGCAGGATCAATGCAATTACTATTGAAGGGTCTCCTAGCTCTAGAGAGGGCAGGGATCATATCTGAGAGAAAAACAAAAGCTTTTTCCAAACAAGAACCTTAAAATAATTTGAAACATTGCCCAAAAGAGATTGTCAGTTCTGAAACAACTCCTAGAGAAGAAAGCAAATTAAATGCCTGGCTCAAAGGTAAGCATGAATGTGTGCCCACCACACCTAAAATCCTGCAATCACCTGGAACTCTTTTCCCAATCATTTGGGTCAAGAAGGGAAGGATGAACAGAGCAAAGATTATTAGGAAAGGTTGAAAGATCTGCTCATGTTGCCCCTACAGTGATACTTCAATCTATCACCTTCTGCAGTCCAAGTGTTCTCCAAACCACTCAGCAGCCCTCACCATCTTCCACCCTTGCATTCTTCCCAAAGAAGCAGGATTTTTTTTTCCCACCAAGGCCACATTAGCTCTCAGATCAGTGTTCTTGAGCTGTGTTGCAGCTTTCCCCTGACCACTGCAGGATGTCCCCCTGCAGACGACTAAGGACTTGATCTTCAGCTGAAAAGCTCTTGCCCGCGCTGCACATTTGAGTATCAGAGGCATAGAACCTCATAATTTGGTGGGAAAGACCATAAAATGTCCTTTTTTTTTTCTGCTAGAAAACATCTGAGAGGCTCAGCTACTTGAATAGAATTATAGCTCCAGTTACTATTCTTTGATGACAGCATTTTCCTCCCATTTTCTCTGCATTGCAGATGGACTTCATGATGCTGTGACCATGGAGGCTTAATTATAGCTTGTCCTCCTCTCTTTGGAAAAGCTGGAGTAATCTCATGGCTTTACTGCCTGTGCAAAGCCCATGGATGAAAACCAGCTGGAAATTACTTGTTGTCTATCAAATGCCATTATATTTTTTTTTATTTATTTTTAAATTTTTTTTAATGGTTTATGTATAAAATGGATACCTTTGCACTGAACTTGAGGATGACTGCTATGTAGGATCTTATATAAAATTAAGGATGAAACAAAGGTTTCAGAGTCCTTGTTGTTTCAGTAAATAAATAAATATAAATAACCTCCAACGGCTCATTATTATTCCCATGATGAGGATGCCGGGATGGGTCACACATGTAGCCCTTGGTTACAGGGCTTTCCTTCCCTCGGTTTCCAAGCAGGATGTTGGAATTCTTATCCAGGCAAAACATCCTTGAAGAGAAATCTGGACCTTTGCATTCATCTTTTGCCTTTTTGACAGGCTAATGCAATTTCCAATTTCACTCTGCTGCAATGCTGACCTTAATTTCAGCAGTAGCAGCAAAACCCTGCATCTTTTACCTCAGTAGAAAATAAGCACACAATCTTCCAGGGATATTTGGGTTTTTAGGAGGTCTCTGATCCTTATCAGTCATTTTTTGTTCCTGTCTAAACAAAAAACTATCAATACATGACCCAAGGTAATAGAAACTGTAACTTGCAAATATTTTCAATAGTTTTAACTTTGGGAAGTCAGTGACTTTTCTTGTCTTTTCACCCAGTTTGGGGGTTTTGTACCATTTTCCTGTGTCAGCTTTTAAAGCCCTTTACCAGGACTGCCTCCCTAGAAAGGACACAAAAGGATTTGAAGATAGAGCATCACTTCCCTTCTCATTAACTCTTCTCTTGTCACCCCATTCTAATTGATTAGGGATAAATCTAAACTCAGGCGCAGACTGCTTCCCAAATCCAATTAACCCCGTGTTCATTAATCCCACTGTCCACCCTTGGCATCTCTAGTGCACCACTTACTAGGCTTGGGTTTCTTACACAATCAATTAATCAATTAATTAGTACAACAAAGTACTTGAGTGTTTCCCTGTGTTTTAAATGGGATCAGTGACAGACTATTTCCAATTTCTTGGCATAACAGAGCTCATTGCCTGAGCACTGATTGTGTTCAACCAAGAGAAGCAACAAGCCAAAGAGTTTGGTTCTGAAATGCGAGCAGAGGATGTAATTCCCTCTTAAACTCTCTAATACCTGATTACATTCTTTATTCTACTGGATTTTAATTAGGAACCCTTAATCCTGGTGTCAACATAGGATAGGTTTTATGCCTTTGGTAAAAATTAGGAGAATTTTCTCTGTTGTACACAGCGAACCATATTTTGTGGTAAATGTAGCAGGGACTGTCCTGCTCCAGATAAACTACCTGAATTGCTGGAAGATTCAGTAAGAGCTGCTCATATTTGTTATTTGGATTTGTGAATGAAAGTGTTTTCCAAATGTGGAGCATATGGCAACGCTCAGAAACTGTCAATTATCCTTTGTATTATTTCTTACTGCAAATCAAAGGACTGAAAATATGCTCATTTCTGATCTGGTTATTGAGTTCCATTTGGGTGTGTTTATACATTCCAGAATATTTCAGCTGTACAGTGCCAAGCAGAAAGAGCCATAGATTTTGCTTCTGTAGATTTCCATTGCCAGGCAATATCACCTCTCTCTGGAAAAAAAAAATAAGGGAAGAAAAAAACCAAAAAAAACAACTCCACCACCACCAAAAAAAAAAGCACAAAAAAAAGCAACCCAAAAAAACCTAAACAAACAAACAAACAAAAAAAAAAAAAAAAAAGAAAGAAAAAAAGAAAGAAAAAAAAAAAGGAAGAGAAAATTCACCAGCTTGGAGTGCAGATCACTCCATCTCTAGGTCTTGCTATGTCCTACTGGAAGGTAACATCACAGCTTGGCATGGTTTTCTTCTTTTTACCTCTTCAAATATGCCTTAGCACGCTTTATATATGTCCTGTTGTGCAGTGGGTGTTTCTGGAGCCAGTGCTGGGAAAGCACTGGAGAAATGGTAACATAGAGAGGTCATGGAAGGGACAGCTCCTGGTGGAAATAATGATTGATGGGTGTCAATCACAGAAATCCATGTGGAAGAGGCAAAAAAAAAAGAAGTTTTTGGGAACTATCTAGAAGGAAAGGCACTGTAATCCCTAATTTACAAGATGAGAAAAGACTCAGGGATTAGTAAACTTTTATCCATTAGAAGAAAGGAATCTCCAGTGGAGAGATTTTGAGAATGCTAATTTTTGTTCACAGCCTGCATCTGAAAGGAATGAAAAATTCTGGTGATTCTGGTGGATTGGAGAGATGAAATGAAATTTTAGAAGGGAGGGTTGCCAAGCACACAGAATTTCACTTTGAATTTTCTGCATGATGTTGACAGCAGCTCAAAAATCACTCTTTGGTTTAATTGCAGTAAAGGTTAAAGCAGAGCAGATTAAAACCAGCAACAGCTGGTATTTTTAGCTAAATACACAGCTAATTTTTCCAAAAAGCATCCCTCCAGATGACAGCTTAGTTAGTTAATTTTTCTTTTGTAGTCTCCTTTTTGGTTTTTTTTCATTTTAGTCCATATGGAAATCAGACATCCAAGTAAAGGCAGTCAGGTTCCTTTCTGAAATTCACGAAACAAGCAGTGACTTTGCTCACCTCCAGACAAGCATTGAGAGGGGTCAGAGAAAGCATCTCCTACAAGAGCCCATTGATTTCTATTCACTGAACCAGAAATTCATGTGATCACTTCATAAATTCGCAGATAAATTTAAATATCCAAAGCCAGGTGAGATATTTCCCACCCACTCTTTAAGATCAGGACACCCCATGATTGCCCTGGGATCACGTTGTACCTTCAGGTGCTTCAGAGCACAAAATTTTTAAAAGTATAATTTAAAGTTATTGCTGCATTTGTAAAAATTATCTATGGCCATATATAAAAATGTTGCTGTACTAGGAATGATTTTGTCATTAATAAATATTAGTGTCCATGCCCAGCCTAGCTCCATAAACAGAGCAGCAGCCAGAGGACACTTTAACAATCCCTAAAATGTGATTATCCATGTCTTAGAAACATTATAGTTCTGTAATAACCCATTATTTAGGGAACCATCATGAAATGTGACTTTTTTCATTCAACCCTCATTGAACAAATACACTTGGCTCATTAAAATCAGCAGCAATAATGGCAAAGCTGATGCTGATTCACCCAGGAGAGTGAATGGGATGTTGATAACTGGGATGCTGATAACTCCACCTTGGGGTCAGCAGTGCAATCCCAGCCACATCTGCAGAGATTTCCAGCTACTCCAGGTTAAATGTTTATTTGTTTATCTAATGTGTGATGAATTTTGGGTGTGTTCCTGGTGAACAGATGTCCAAAATTCCCTCAAACCCAGCCCTACATTAGGTAACAGCTGTCACTTTTATTGGGGATCCCATAAGGAGTTAAAGAAATGGGACATATGTTTCCACTGGATGGAAAATTCTTCCCTTAGGGTCATACTGTCACCCCACAGGCCAAATGGGAAGTACAGTGTGTGAGGAGATCTGTAAATATTAGGAAAAATATTTTAAAATAATATTTCAGCACTTTATTTGACACAGATAAAATAAATAGTGCAATAAATAAATAAATAGAGCTTATATAGATAAAAACTTATAAGGTTATATATATAAAATATACAATATAACATAAAATATAAAATAATATAAGTATACAATATACAATATATTATATAGTATATAGCATATAGTATATAATATATAGTATATGGTATATATATTATATAGTATATATTATATAGGATATATTATATAATATTATTTATGATTTATTTGTTTATTTGCTCGTCTAATGGCTCTATCATTTTTATTGAAAGAAATTATATTTTAATGCAAACAATTTGTATTATTTTTGTTTAAACAATTTTATGCAAATAAATAAAATCTTTATTTAAATAAATAGAAGCTATGAATATAATTCATACCATAAAAGTCCTGATTTTTAAAAAATTGTTATTTTTGTTTAAGTAAGCATAAAATAAATATAATAGAAATCTATTTTTTATTTCAACAATTTAATTCAAATTTAAATTATTTCTATTTAAAAGTAATTTTTCCATTATCAGGTAACCATTTACTTTAAACCTGGAACAGATCAAATTGAGTTACTCTTATTTCTAAAGTGGGTCATTGGTTAGGTGACACAGGGCCTGCACACCCTGGAATGGATGTGAGGATTAAAAGTGAGGATTTCAGAATTCCTGGAGCTGTGTATAAAACACTGTCTCATAAAAATGATGCTCTATGTGTGTGGCAGTGCAAAAATAAAACAGATTTTGGACTCAAGGCTGTAAACAAATAATTAATTGATAAAATAAATTTTGGGAAAAAGAATCCATGGCGATGAACTTGTTCCTCAAAGGATGGTGCTAATTAAGGGATCTGCAGTGAGTGCTGGGAGCAAATGGACCAATCTGTGTTAATTACCAGCGCGGGGACAGAAGGATGTTTATGTCTATGTTTATGTTTAATGAGACATAAACAAAAATCATCACACACAAAAAAGTGATGGGACTTCTGCCTCTCTCCAGAAATCTTTAATTCCCTCCTGAACCCCAGCATGGAGCTCCTCACTGCTCATCTCAAGCCTGCTCTCCTTCAGCACAAGCAGAACCTGATCTACATTTTAATTATTTCCTGAAACTGATTCCAAACCCCAACAGGTTTGGGTCCCCACTGAATTCAGTGAGACCCAAAGGCAGAATATTCCCTTCAGCAGCTCAAATTTGTGATATTTTCATGCTGTGCAGTCTGTGAAGGCTTTTTTTTCCACACCTTCCCTCCCACCCTGTGCACACTCACATATCTACACACAAATATCCTGGTTTTCTGTGATTTATTTATAGCTGTAGCCCAGCTGGAGAGTTTCTGATGTCTTAGGATCTAAGTGAGGTTTTACACTCGTGCTGGCCACGAGGCTTTACCAGGCAGAGGTGAAGAAGAAAGAGAAAATACTTTACCATCTTCAGAGATGATAAATCTGAAGAGTGCAGGACACTTGACAAAGACAATTTCTCCCACACTTGCAGGTTTCCAGCACGTGATATTGTCCCACATTCCTGGGCAACCTGTGGAAGAGAAGGAGGGATAAATTAAATTTGTTATTGGTGCAAATCCATCCCTTTCCTCACACTGTTGCTGAGCTTTGTGGTTGGGTCTTCCTTCTAGAAATAAAAATATTCTTGTTAAGAATAATAAACAGTGTAAATTTCCCTGCTAAAAATATTTTTTATTTATAGGAATAGGATAAAATCCTTAGTGGCATCACACAGTAATGGCCAGAATTTACTCTCCCAGAAGATGACATTCCTTAGTCCAAATTTCACTCCAACATGACAAAAAACAACTTTTCCCTTGAGTATGAAGCCTACTGCCATTTAGTTATCTTTCAGAAGTGCTGTGTTAATTAAAAAAACAAAACCAAAAACCTTATGGATCATATCTTTGATTAAACTCCATGAATTTCTGTTTGCTTTAGTCCTTGTGAAGGTTTGGGAACTTACGCATTTTGGAATTTGTCTGTAAATTGAAAAGCAGTTTCTGCTTCATCCTGCAGCCATTTCTGTGGATATGTGAGACAAACTCACTCTTCCATCCCACTTATTTTCTTAAAAAAATGTCCTTCCTCACCAAAGAACTGTCCTAACATCATTCATTATTTTTACTGCAGCCTTTGCTCTAAAGAATATAAACTCACAATGTCAAAAGAGGATTTTTTTTTTTGACCTCTAATGATTTCTTGCATAAGCTAAAAATAGATGGAGGTCTTTAATAACAATTCAAAGATGATGCCTCAGGTAACAAACTTTGAAGCAAAGGTCTGAGTGGTAAAAAATCCCAATTTCCTGCTACATGAATGCAGGAAGAGGCAGTGATGGGACTGTAGGTGGGAGCTGTCGTCTCCTGGGATACAAGAAAAATTAATTTAAAACTTATTGTAAATACAATGAAGGAACCCAGGTCCTGCTTCTTTCTGGTCTCTGTGCCAGAGGTGTGAAAAATTGGCTTTCAAGAAGAATAAATCTTTCTATAATTCTGCAAACACCACTTTATCAGCTTACAAACCTAGAAGACTTATCTAGTATACACAAAAAATCAGAGAAATATCTCAAATTTCCTCCTAATATTAAAAAATAAATACTTAGTGAGTGAATTGCAAATAAAAATCATCTTTTGCCTCAGCAGGTAAAGAAAGAAGAACCAAACTTAAACATTTCCACTGCTTATTTGCATTTGATGTTGAGATTGAGCAAATAATCCTATCAACTGAAAAAGAGCATCCAGCTCCATGATTTTCTACGAGGTTTTCTGTCAAAATTCTCTCCCTTTGACTGCGTGCCAAGGGAAATAAAACCTTGAGGAGAAGCAGATAATACTTCCAGGGATTTCTGCCTGGCATGGGTCCAATATAGCGGGATGTGGGTGATGAGCTGGTTAAAGCTGTGCGGGCTCCCCCAGCTCTGGTGATTCAGCAGGTCCCCATCAGTGGAGGAGGGATGTTCTCAGCACTGGATTTGGTGTCTTTTTTTTTCCCCCCCATCAGTTTCAGTGGTAGCAAATCTACTCCTTTTTTTTTTTTTTTTTTCCAGTCCTATGTTTTATTTTTCTCATAAAAACAGAAGGCTGAGAGTACCACGTGCGGTGAGCAGAGCAGCTCTGAGTTAAGTTGGTGTTTAAAGAATTAGGTCAGTGTCAAACAATGTTGTTGTGATGGTCAACATCATAATAAGAAGACACACCAAAATACAAAATTGTGGTAGAAATGCTCATTAAATCATCACAGGAGCTGGAAAAAAATAATAAAGGAATCCTTTACATTTGCTCCTCTACCTCTCTTTTCCCTCTCCTATCCCAGATTGTTTCCTTTGCCAGGTGAGGATCTCACCCCATGAGTGCTGTGATTCACTAGAATATTTCTAAAAGTCTCAAAACCTGGGGTTTGAAAAGTTTGGGCTCTCCCAGCACATGGTGGGGACATTGGGATGTCCTGTGTCAGAAGCTGGACTCAGTGATCCTTGTGGGTTCCTTCCAGCTCAGGATATTCTGATTTTATAATTTTGTGATACTGTTTATGTACTAAAGATGGTAATTATGACCATGTTGAGTGCTGTTAGATTTTATTATCTTTGATAGCTTGTGTCTGCCCATGCAGCAGGAAATGCATTTTCCATGTAAATCTGAGGATGTGCAGCAACAGGTTTATAGCTCAATGAAGTGTGGCACTAGGTACAAAAGGAAATTATGTGTGAACATCCACGTTAATGAGACATTTGCTTATAAGGGATGCTGGAGATAATCAGTGGTTAATGAGATCTTTGGAGAAACACCTGTTGGTCTTGCTTGAGTTAACTGTGTTGAATAGGAATAGGAAAAAACTTTCTTTTTATTATTTCAACATAGATATCTTCCAATATATAGATATTATCCAGCAATGGATCATGCAAACCAGAGAAATGCAAGGATATCCTCAGGCTGCAGAATAGGAACAGCCACAGTATAAATATCCCACAGCAGTGTGGATGAAATTCAGCTATAGCAGGTGGCTGATTTTGAGATAATTCCATGCAGAGATAAAAACCAGCCCGATTTAAAAAGAAATTACAAGTTCATTGTGTTAGAAAACACTGACGTGCTGACACTGGGAGAGAGGGGAGAGAGAAGCAGCAAGTCAAGTAATTTACCTTAAAATAGGGGAGAGATGAAGGTTGTAAAGAATTCCTCATCAATAAGAACATTGTCTGATCCAGCTTGGAAAAGTATATTTGGAACAAATAATTTAAAAGAGGAAAGAAAAGGATGACAACAACAACAAAAAAAATAAAATTAAATGGAATAAAGGGCAGCGTGCACAATCTCCCTGCATTTGTAAACCATGCTGCAGCCAGGAATTCCTGCTGGGTGAAATCTGCCCACGGAAATCAAAGTGACTTGAGTGTGAAACTGCCCAGCAGGGTCCCCTCTGGCACTGAAGGGGTCTCCCCGCTGCCCAGTGACGTAGGGATGCCCAAGAAGGCTTGGAAAGAGGTGGCTCACACGCTCCAATTGAAGCTGGACAAATTTTCCTAGTTTTTAGCATCTTAGGAAATCAATAGTAAGGAATAGTTTTAAAGAATAAGATTTCACGTGGGAGGGGATGGAAAAGAAAATTACAGGTAGTGGTCCTGGAATTGGTATAATCAGAGGCTTAGAGAGGCATTAAGGTTAGAAAAGCCCTCTCAGAACACCAAACCAGCACTGCCAAGTCCAGCACAAAACCCTGTCCCCAAGTGCCACACTCACATGTTTTTAAAACACTTTTAGGGATGGTGATTCCACCACTTCCCTGTTGAGCCTGTTCCAATGCTTGACCACCTTTCCAATGAAGAAATTTTCCCCAATATCCAACCTAAACCTCCCCTGGCACAAGCTAAGGCTATCTCTAAAAAGCCTTCTCTATCAAAATTATTATTTTGACACTTTTCTTATCTCCAGCACCTCTTTTTCAAAAATGGGGGGCTGCACAAAGGAGTAACAGTGTAATGGGCAATGGAATTTGTGGATTTATACTTAGACAGGAGGTAATAGATGAGAATTTGCATAAAATTTGTTCCCTTGGCAAATCAAGAATAAATGTAATTACATAAATGTTAGACTTCTGTATTTTTCATGTAGGGAAATAAAGGCCTGAGATGAAAATCCAGCCTTCTGGCTTACAGCATTCAGTTTGATTTTCAGTTCCTCTCCTCATTTATTGGTTTAAAATATCACCTTCAAGGTCGTATTGCCTTCAGGAGAGTAATATCAAAGGAAAGGTAATGTAACAAACCAGCATATTAAACTGAATTATGTGGTGCACAATAACTTCTAAAGGGCACACTACATATAAAGCCTTTCAGAGAGAGGGGAATATGAGATAGGAGCTCTCTGTTCCCTCATAAATCTGGGCAAATACCAAAATAAATAAGGGCTTGAGCATGGCCTGGGTATGGGGATATGATTTCCAAAAGTAATTGACATTTCAAAGTGCAGGTGTCTTTGAGGAGTTCCTGTCACAGAAATGTTGTTCCTGGAGGTGTTTGGAGTTGGGCACCAACCCTGGAACTCTGTCAGACCCAGCACCCTGCACTCCCAGCCAGAGAGCCAAAAGCAATGGTGGGCAGCAGCACAAGGGAGGGGATTCTGCACCTCTG
Organism: Calcarius lapponicus; assembly: GCA_039654755.1. Taxonomy (NCBI): domain Eukaryota; kingdom Metazoa; phylum Chordata; class Aves; order Passeriformes; family Fringillidae; genus Calcarius; species Calcarius lapponicus. The sequence goes on along the minus strand of CM077464.1, from coordinate 11,411,305 downwards.
CTCTGCTCTGCTCTGCTCTGGTGAGATCCCACCTCCAGCACAGGAAGATGTGGAGCTGCTGGAATGAACCCAGAGGAGGCCACAGAAATGCCCCAGGGCTGGAGCCCCTCTGCTCTGGAGCCAGGCTGGGAGAGCTGGGAATGTTCACCTGGAGAGGAGAAGCTCCAGGGAGAGCTCAGAGCCCCTGGCAGGGCCTGAAGGGGCTCCAGGAGAGCTGGAGAGGGGCTGGGGACAAGAGATGGAGGGACAGGACACAGGGAATGGCTTTACACTGCCAGAGGGCAGGGATGGATGAGGCGTTAGACATTCTTTACTGTGGGACACTGGAAGAGGCTCCCAGAGAAGCTGTGGCTGCTCCTGGATCCCTGGAAGTTCCCAAGGCCAGGCTGGATGGAGCTTGGAGCAGCCTGGGACAATGGGATGAGACGATTTTCAAGTTCCCTTCCAAGCCAAACCATTCTGGGGTTCTCAGATTCTTTTGTTTCATTTGAAAGTCCAGACCACAACAGAGTAGAAACGTAACACCAACTGGAATTCAGAGTAAGTTATAAGAGAGAGAAGGTTGGTTTTCTTCTCTTCCCAGTTCTGCTCCTGATACATTTTGGAATTATGAGAACCAAGTCTGTTTTCTCATCTGGCCATTTGGCCCAGTTATTACACCAGGAAGTATTTTTTCTATCCAAGTAATGTTGTTGCTGCCCAGAGAAGCACCTTGTGTTGTCTAACCTGGTATTCATTCGCCTCATCAGCATAAAAACTTGATGTGTACCTCTAAGGGAAGTTCTGCATTTCTGTTACAGTGCACAAAATAAAAACAAAAAAACCAAAAAAAACCAACAAAACAAAACAGACAACTGTGGAGGGCACTGATAGAAAGTTTCTAATTATCACAGAACTACAAGATCATGGAGTGGTTTAGGTTGGGAGGGACCTTCAAGATCATCTCATTCCACCCCTTCTCATGGGCAGAGACACCTTCCACTGCCCCAGATTGCTCCTGATGCCTTGTCCAGGCTGACCTAGAACAGAGGCTGGACAGAGCTAAAGAATAAAGCAGGGATTTATTCAAAGGCCTCCATGGATGCACCTTGGGCAGCACAAGAGCCCAGCCAGGGCTGCACCCAAGATGAACCAAAATGGCCCCAAAATGCACGAGCGCTCCCGGGGTCTCTCCCTGGGATCAGTTCTGCTCCATTTGCACCTTGCAGTTCATTGTCCCATTCCAGCTTCAGCCCCTGCAGTCTCACCCTGCTTGTTTTTCTCTCTCCAGCCCATGGGGTTTGTGCTCTTGGGCTGAGATTTGGATCATTTGTCCTTGGTGCCCAGCTGGAGCAGGAATTGTTTTGTCTCCCTGCTCTGTGCACAGAGCTCAGCATCCCCTGATATGAAGCTCAGACCCACACACTAAAGCAGCACAGAATCTGAAAAATAGAAAAGCTCGAACCTGAGGCATCCCTCCAAGCCCCATCCAACCTGGCCTTGAACACTTCCAGGGATGGGACATCCACCACTTCTCTGGGCAACCTGTCCTAAGATAAATTATCAGCTGGAGATGCACATTTTCTTTCCCTAATTAGAAAAGGTAATGAGAGAAAGCCTAATTTTATGTTTAAACCAACTGAAATCAGAGGAATTCCAATGGCATAGTCCAAGTTTCTCTGCCAGTGTGGTATGTGAAGAGCAATAAACTTTGATCCAACTCACCAGCACTTGACTACCTCAATATTTTCCATCAGCTGTCCTTAGTATAAAGTTTCTCAGAACTATATTATGATTATTTAGAATCCATTCTTTATGTAATGATACTAATAAACCAGCTAAGCAATTTCTACTGGTGCAGCATTATCAGTAAAGTGACTTGTTTTATGGGATGACATTCTCAGAGATCCAAGAGCAGCACTGTTTCTAGAGGACTTTTAAAAATATAACCTTAATTAGTAAAAGAGAACATTAGAAAAAATTATTTGAGATATTTCACTTCTAATGCACTGTGTTAATAATAGATTATATTAAAAAACTAAAAGCACTCAAAACACTGAGTTTTTTGATTGGAATACTGGATTTTACAGCACATTATTTTAATAAAATTAGTATGATTTATAAATATTATTTTATATTTTTAAATATATTATTTTATATTTAAAATATAAAAAATTACAAGTTTATATTTAAAAAATACTATTATAAAATATGACTATGATAAATTCAACATATATTTTAATTATAAACACATATTTATTGTATATTATTTTCCTAATCATATTATGTAAATATTTATATTATTATTAATTTATATATTATAAATATTGTGAAATGTTTACAAAATATATCATACTTGAGATATGAAATATGGTGTGTTTTATAACTTTTTTATTCCTTGAAGATTTTATACATGGCAAAGATCAGCTTTTAAATGACAGGAGCTGTTATTTACAATCAGAGAAGTGAGAATTCTTTTTCTGTTTTCAAAGCTGTTTAGTTCTTTGCAGTCACTGGATATTTATTTCTAAGGTCACACTTATTGCTCCTCTCGCATTGATACCTGCCAAGAAAACCTCATCCAAGAAAATCTCCAGAATCTTTTAAGTGCTGCCAGCCAACTGGCCTTAGGTGAGCTTTGAAGAGTTTTAAAGGAAAACTTCAATTTGGCAAAATCTCTGGAACATTTCTTTGTCTAATTAGGCAGCAGAGTAAAAAGCCAATAAGCTGGGAAATCAAGCAGAGTTGTTGTTTTTTTTTAACCTGCTTTAAATATAATAAAAAGGTTTGGCTGGTCCTCTCTGAGAAAGTCCCTGCTTTGCTCTTTGGGAGGCAGGGAGACTCTGTGAAACTATTGAAAAAATCAGGAGGTTTTTTTTCTTTTCCCATCACTGCTGGAGGACAGGAGGACTCTTCCAAGCTGCCAGAAGCTGAGGCAGTGCCAGGCTCAGCAGCTGTAGATAATCCAGCCTTGCTCAGGACATGGGATGTGAGAGACCATGGAGGGGCTGCTGGACCACCTGGTCCTGTGCTGGTTCTCAGCTTCTTTTCTGCTCCTGCCAAGGTTGGGATTGAAGGCACTTGAAATGATATGTCACGTTCAGGCTTAGATGTTTATTACTTATCTATATTACAAGTTGTGAGTTCACAGAATTCCCAGAATTCCCAGAATGACCAGGTTGGAAGAGACCTTCAAGATCATCGAGTCCAACCCAGCCCCAACAGCTCAACTCACCCCTGGCACCCAGTGCCACATCCAGGCTTTGTTAAACACACCCAGGGATGGGGACTCCACCACCTCCCCGGGCAGCCATTCCAGAACTTTATCACTCTTTCTGTAAAACTTTTTCCTGATATCCAACCTAAACTTCCCTTGGTGCAGCTTGAGTTCTGTAGCATTCTACTAGCAAGCTAAGAATGGCTCACAATCTTTCTATACAAGGTCATTTAAGGGTAAATTATCCAATTCAGAAATGACACCTAAATTATTTTCACTTTTAACACAATAACTAATGACTCAAAATCCTCAGTGTGGACTTTTTTGTCCAATTACACAAAATTACCCAAACCATGGAGAAGAAGGTGAAGAAGGACCAGCCTCCACCCTAAAACCTCCATCTTACTTTATATCTATTACTGTGTTCTAAAACCCAAACTCTGAGTTTCCCACCCTGTGATATCACACACTTCTATTCAAACTCCACACCCACAATCCCAGCTTTATCATTCCAATTTGGAGCCTTCTCCACGGCCTCAGGTCAATGCAGTGTTCTCTTGGGGGTCTGTGCCATTCAACACAGAAAGTTAAAAAAATTCTCATCAGCCAGGGTTCCAACAGTCCTCCTCCCTTATTTTTGGGGGCAACCAGAACATCATCATTCTCCCCCAGCACCGGTTCTGACTCACTTCCCTCCCTTCTGAGGGGAAGGAGACAGCATCCTGCACTTTTCCAGCTCAGACTTTCATTAATTCCCCAGGCTGAGACAGATGGGGAGAGGGAGCAGCTCCATACATCACACTGCCACAAATTTGAATCCTTACATGGCTGGGCTCAGAGTAATTTCTGGGAAAAGCATCATAAAAAAAACCCTGCCTGAAGGTTGCACAGTCAAGGCAGAGTTGGAGGAGATGGGTTAATAACCATAAAAAAGGTGTTCTTCCACACAGCCTCACCTTTCCTTGGTCACATCCTATGGCCACAACCTGGCCATAAAAAGGGATTGTCCAAGCACAGCAGGGTGGAGAACTGTCAGCTGTGGCCTGTTTTTGTTAATAGTTTAATTAATATTATCTAAGCATGCAGCTCGTTGTGATGTTGAAGTAGCTGGATAGGAATAAATACATATCTATACAATATTACATATATTGAATATATTTCTCCCACAAGTATTAATGTGCCTCACGGTGAACCTGGCTTTCAGCTAAGGCTAAAAAGGTAAAAAATCTTCCCAAACTGGAGAGCTTAACAGTCCACTGACAGTTTTGCCACTCTTGGAGTGATATTTGGCCCATTATGAGATTTATGGGCCTGTGAAGAAGACATCTGGAAAGATCTCTGGGATAAACAGTTGCCATGGAGACAGAGAAAGTAGAAATTTTTTCAGAGTGTCTTTTTGGTAATTTGGAGTCTGCATTCCTTTGAAAATGGAGACAGGATTTAATGGCATGGAGGGAGATGAGGAGAAAATTGAACAGCAGGTCTCTTGAGCCTTGAGCCTTTATTATTCACAATAATAAATTCATGGCTCCAAATCTTTTCTGTCTCAAAAGAAAAGAATGATAACATCTTTCTTTGATTTGTTCATTTCTAACTAATCCCGCAACAGCACTGGAGTGGGACTAAAATGGGACACAAACCTTGAACAGTCTCTGAGCCTGAGTCTTAAAAAAAACCCAACACAGGAAAACAGGATTTTTAATGGGAATTATTCAGGCACAGCCTGTAGTTAATAATTGCCCAGTCAATAACATTTGTCAGGAATTTTGACTTGTTTCTAAAAGGATAAACAGACCAAAGAAAACAGGCAAGCAATAAACAACTGCAAAGAGCAACTGACCTCAAGTCTATATGATTGATACTTTCAGAAATTAAATTAAATTGTGGTACACATATATTAAGATCCCTCAAAAGGAACTTACAAATTATTATTATTATTTGTTTCAGGCTAGCTCTGGGTGTTAAAAAGATTTTCTGCTCTTTTTTTACCAGCTGGAAAACAAAACCAAATAAACCACAACAAATGGTGACACTGAAATCTAAATGGCTCTCCAGAGCTAGAATTGTAAAATCAAGCTGCCCCTTCATATTCTGACTCCTGCTCCCCACCTTCTTGCTTTTCTGGTGTTTATAAATAGAATTATCTCAGTGGAAAATGTAGGAGAAGATAACTTCTAACCGATTTTGGGCCAAATCCACTCCTGATGTCAGCAGAGTGACGCCAGTGGGGACACCCCTGAGAGGCATTTGTTCCTTGTTTACTCCTTCAAACCTTCAGAGGATGAGAAACAACTGAATTAAAGAACTTAATTTCTTCCAGCGTGCAAATTCCATAATCCGTCCTGGAAATTGTTCTAGTGGTGAGTCAAACAAGTCCTCATTAGAGCTCGTGGGACCTCATGGTCTTGTGGAGGAAACAAAGGAAACAAATCCATTATCAACAGCCAGTCCAGGCCCTGTTAAGGGGATGTGCACATGCTGCATTTCATGCTCCTGAACAGGAACACAATTTAACACAGAGTTTAACAAAGCCTCCCTCCTCTTCCATATTGAACTTCCCTGAGTGCCCACAACGTATTCAGAGAGTGGGAAAAAAACGACACTGCAAATTCAGTGTGATCCCCTCATTGGAAACGGTATGAACAGCACAGAGGATGTCAGAAGTATTTCTGATTTTTAGGTACAGGGGAAATTGCTCAGAAAACCACAGGAAGACCCAAAATTACAGTTGTGTTGATGCAAAGCCTGAATAAATAGAGACAAGATAATTCCTCTTTGCTCGTCTTTGGACCTGAAGGAGTGTGATGGGTCTGGTTTTCTTCGTCTAAAGGCTGGCAGGATTCACAACAAAATGGGAAGTGGCTGCCAAGCGGACTTGACAATTTATGGTCGATTTACAGGAGCAGCAACACCAAGAACACACAGAGATATGGACCAAATCTTCACCAGTGCTGGGTTAGTCACTACCTCCATAAAAGGAAGTCACTATCTCCATTGAAGGAAGAAGTATTTTGGAAAGAATGTGGATTTTAACAATATCTGTGAAAAAAAAAGTCTGCACATCCTCAAGTCATTTTATGGTTCACTCCTGTAAATAAAGAGTTAATTCCAAAAGAGCTAATAAGTTTCTCCGTGTCTAAAGCTGCTACAAGTCAGAGATTAATTGATTTAGAAAATTTAGAGATGGGTTAAAACAGAAATATGAAAATTAGGTAACTATGTTATTATTCCTTCTCCCCCTCTTCCAATTAGAAAGAGTTAAAGATAAGTAGGAAGGAAATTGTTCTGTAGTCTTTCTCACAAATATGTGTGGGCAGGTAATTACCCTGCCGTATGAAGTAATAAATAACTATGAAAATTTGCATACATCTAATCAATATTTTTTAATTGGAATATGGAATCATTATGGAAAAACGAAAAATAATCCTAAAGGGACCTCCTAAAGAGATCCTTCCTTGCACCCAGGCAAAATAAACCATAACTGAAGTATCTAAAAAGAATTTGGGGAGTTCTCATTGTCTGTGATATTTTTATTAGCTGGATAAGGCATGGGAAAAAAAAAATACGAGAGGGCACAATTCTGTATGCTTAAGTTACAAAGATCCAGAAACTTCTCTATGTTTCAGTCACTTGGGAGTTTTTGACTTGCAGGGATGGCAATAACTTCAGTGTCATATATAAAGACAAGAATAAATTTCTTCCTGATATCCTGTGAATGAACATGTTGTGCTATTTAGCAGATTTACAATTAAATCCTGATGTAAACCTCAGTTAGATGTAAGTTTTTATAGCTGTAGGTGTGTATTTGTGCAGGTATAGAGTATAGGTTTTTATTAATATTTATCTTCAGATAGATTACTCTGTCCACAGTCTATTTGAGATACACCTAGAAGAAAAATTAGGAAGCACATGAAAGCCACCCAGTTTATAACCCAAGAAATCTCATCCATGTGAGCATGAATGCTCAGCTGCTGTAACCACACCAGTGGAAAATCTCTTTATCAGTTCTTAATCCAGTGGAATAATGGAAAACAAATCAGCAATTCTGATCTGTCCTGCATGAAGATAATTATGAAATGGTCTTGCTGACTGGGAGCACTCTGTTTAATTCTGTTCAAGATTATTCAGTTGTGATAGCACTGGTTCTGCTGTGGGCAATTTGCAGGTTAGCAGAGAAGGGGTGGAATTCCATTAGTCATTATTTTTTATGGCCAAAAACCTGGAACAGACTCAAGCTCTTTCCTGTCTGGGATTGAGGCACGCTCTTAAAATACACGCAACAACCCTTCAGAGCATTTTATTAATTGTTTGTGTTCATTATTTCAATTTGGCTTCACTCTTGGCATATGGCTTGGGCATACTCATTATACACTCCAATAATTGTTTTTTCTCCTCTAAAGCATTTCCTTGTGCATTGACTTCTGTGTTCAGTATTTTTTCGAGCCAGGTCCTGGCTGGTCACTCAGTGATGGATCCTTCCAGCCTTGCCTTTTGTTTGGTTGTGATTTGCACTTGTGTTGCTTCACTCTTGCTCCCTTCGATTTGTTTTGCTGCAAAAGGACACAAACCAATCGATTCCAGCAGCTGTGGGAGCAGGAAATGTATGGCTTGATTACCAAAAGTGCAAGCTGCCATGGAAGTCTGAAATGGCTTTTAGGATAATCAGGAAGGCAAGGAAAAGGATCAATAAGGAAAGCATCTTCAGGTGCTTGTCCTCAACACTCAACTATCTGCTCTTGGAGGGTGAAAATGACATTGTTCAACCAATGTCCAGCTATTTGTGTAAGGTTCCCGTTTGGTTTACAAAAAAACCCCAAGAAAAACAACAACAATGACAAAACAAACAAACAAAAACCCACAAACAAACAAAAAACACAGAAAATCAAACAAAACCCACCAAACCACAAAAATCCAAAACAACCCCCCCCAAAAAATCAACAACAACAGCAACAACAACAAAAAAAACAAAACCAAAAACAACCAAAAACCAAAATTCCCAAAACCCCCAAACAACCCAACAACCAAAACACCAGCCAGAAAAACAAAATAATCTCTAAGAACACTGAAAATAAGAGGAATTCCAGGACTGGGAAGTGCAATAGGCAGCTCAGCTCTCGGAGATTATGGATGCACCTTCAGTGGGACTCAGCTTGCTTATTAAGGCACCTTAATTTAAGATTTTTAATATGCAAACTGGATGGAAATCTCTGTATCTATCAACTCTACAAGGAGTCTTGGGAGACTCACCAGCTAATTTAGCCAATAATTTAGATGTCTAGCATCCAGTGATGCAATTTTTCCCCAAGGGGGAATTTTTCCCTAAATACAGAGCCCAGCACAGCACAGGTCTCTTCACTGAAACACACACACACACACAAAAAAGTTTGTTGGATTCAGAGGGAGTTGAGATGGGATTGAGAGCAGGAGAATTCCACCTGTTCTTGCTGACAGCAGAACCCTTCCACTGCCAACTGGGGATTGACTGCTCTCATTTTGGTAAAAAATGTTTTTACTTAGGGAATCATCAAAATTTTAAAGGTGTGACTTGTCAAAAGATCTTTTTAAAAAACAAGCTGATCATAGCTATAAATATTTTATTAGCTGGCAAGTGAGGCTTTTTGGGTATTTCCACATGGCTTGAGGCTCAAAAATATTCAAGTTAAAACTAAAAATGCCTCTAAACTCCATGTTTACAATGTTGTGCAAGAGACAGGTAAGTGCTTTGATTCATCTCTAAATAATTTATAAGACATGATACATTCATTGAGCTGTCAAAATTGCGAGCCTTCATGACATCTGGGAGCAAAATTCACAAAGGAAAAAAAGGAGGAAAGAACATTTATTTTAACAGATCAATTTGAAGTCTTGTTGGCAAGCTTTCTAAATTCTATTCCTTTCCAACTATTTTGCAGGAATAATGGTTATACTGGGAAGAAAATTGACTCCAATGTTCAACATTCCTGTTGATAGGAAATGAAGGAAAATCAGATGACACATCAATAGGGCAGAAAGTCTTCTATCTTATTTCTGAAATATCTTAAATTTATATGTTTTCTTAAAATAATTAAAAAACATAGGCTAGTCAAATCAACTTTTTTCCTCTTTTTTTTTAATTTTTCTTTTTTCATAGGAGAGTGTGCACATGTCCACTTCAGACAAATATTCTGCTTTCATCCACATAAAGTGAGATTAATTTCACCTTTAAACCCAAGAGTGACATTGCTGAAGAATTCCTGCACCACAGAATAACTTGTTGCTGTGGTGGAACTCTAATTAGAAAATGAAATCTCAAGCTGGGAAGCAGAACAGCACAGACCAGGTTAATTTGTTTTCTTGCACAGAATGCAAAATTCTCCTCTCTGGAAGGAAATATTGATACATATTAAGCTTTATGACCCCCCCAAAATTAAATACGAGTTCTTTTTCCCCTCATTCCTGTACAAAGGACAGGAAAAATAATATGACAGAGTTTTCCCTTTAGACTTCCCTGTTCCCTCCTTTTCTTCTGAGGGATTTGGGGAAGGAATTGCACATTTTTCATTCCCTGCCTTTTTTCCCAGGAATAAATTACCAGGTCCACTCTGAGCCAGCAGTGCTGGACAGCAGCTCATGGGAAAAGCCAAAGATTTCCCTTCCCCACCCTCATCCTGCTTTGCACAAAAACTACAAAAAAATACAAAGATTGGACCTGCAGTTCCTCCTCCCTTGTTCTTCCACTGGTGGAAAAGGCCAAGAACTTTGTGGAAAAAAAAATAAAGCTTAGTAAGGGCTCAGGGAGTTCATATTTATGGAACAAGTTGGATTGGAAAGAACCTTAAGGACCATTTAATTCCAATTCCCCTGCCATGGGCATAGAATACATGAATGTAACTTTGTGCGGCTGCTTTTGAGGGTAAATAGGGCTGAATTGTCTCATTTTTGCCATGCTGAGATAAGTATACACAAAGATTTTTTCTACCACTTAGCAGACAGAGCAGTTAAAAACTTGTGACAGCATTGTAACTTGCTCGTCCATCTGAAGATGATTTAACTTACTGGGCTTCAGTTTTATTTTGCTGAGGAAAAATCAATATGCAAAGCCTGTCAGGAGTCCAAATTATTACACTTACTCAGCTGCATGTATTATTGAGTAGGCAGTTCCCTGTAATGAAGTTCTTGGCTTAAGTTTGTGAGGTATATTAAGAAGTAGTGGATGTAGCACAGAAGAAGCTGCAACAAGAAATGAAATTGTACAGTTGGGCAGTTTTAAGCACTGGCCACCTCTGTGAGAATATCAGTGTGTGGTGAAATCTCATAAGAAAAAATAATTTCATGGTAAGAGCAGGCTAAGAAGACTCTCTTGAGTCTTTGGTCTAACAACATTTTACTCACAGCTAGAATTTTCCTAGTGATCCTAAAGTAGAGGCAAATAGAAAAAGAAGTGATTTTAAATAAAATGTCAGAATGTTCCTCCAGAAACACCAGTGCTGGTGAAGAGGTGATTCTTAAGTGGGCACAGAAAAATCTTCCAATCAAATTTATGAAAAGAAAGCCTCAAAATTATCAACAGAATGCCATGGGAATTTCTTCCAACCCATTTTTGCTCCCATCCATTTACTGTTCTCCCAGCAGTGGCCTAAGTACAGACACCCATTTCCATGAACAAAGGAAGCAACACCTGATAAGTGTGCTTTCCAGAGTGGGATTTAATGGACCATTGCCAACATCTACGTTTGAATGGCCCTCAAAGTTTTGTGGGGATAGATTGATGCCCTAAGTTTTAGCTTTTGCATTTTCCAGATTCTGTACTGCCTTAGTGTGTGACTCTGAACTTCATATAAAGTGTTAGCAGGTTCTCCTCACAGCTCAGTCACACAAAACAATCCTTTTCCAGCCCCAGAACCAAGGACACTGCTGCAGCTTCAGGCCCAAAAAGTACAAACAGCAGCAAATTGAGGAGAGCAATCTGGGAGGATGGGACTGCATAACCTGAAGCTGGAATTGGACAATTAACCCCAATATGGAAATGGACCAAATCTTATAAAAATGTGAAAATTCATTACTGGAGTCCATCTTGGGTAGAGCCACAGCCAGGCTCTTGTGCTGCCCAAGGTGTATCCTTTCAAAGCCTTTTTAATAAATCCCTATTTTATTCCTTTAACTCTGTCTAGCCTCTGTTCCAGGTCAGCCTCTTTAGGCATCAGATAGGAACAGGCAACTCTGGAGAACACTGTCCTCACTGGAAAGCAGATGTTCAAAATGCATCCCATGAGTCACTCTCCCAAAAAGCAGCTTTTGTCCTTGGACTGGGGAAGCAGCTTTGGGGCAACAGCCAAGCTGGAAACACCTAAGACACAGAAACTTCAGTTTCTGTGAGGAAAACTCACAGAATCCCAGAATATCCTGAGTTAGAAGGGATTATGGAGTGCAGCTGCTGGCCCTGCCAGCTGTTGACAAAATAGGGTCACACACTGAGTCTCTGCTGCAGTGACCCTGCTCCTGCCCAACACAAAGCCAGAGGAGCTGGGATCCTGATTATCATCACCAGAAATAGGGAACATCATTATAAATGGGCAGCCCTTGCAGGGCACAGTGGGAATGGGCAGATATTACAGATTTACCATCACACCAGGGGGATAAACTGCCCTTAACACAGCCCAGAGTCCTAATTTCAGTCCTAATTTCAGTCTGTGTTGGTAGATCCTGTTATACTCACTGGCCATATTTAATGAATTAATTAGCTGCAGAAGCCCAAAGCTGAAGAATTAAGGTAAGGATCAAAATCTGTATTTTGTCTATATTAATGTGTATATCAGCATTTTCTACGTCCTTCTAGGCTTTTATTAGCTCAAGCAGGGATCATAAATTATTGCTGTACAGTCCTTTATTGCCTGCTTATTGTCCTCTCCTTGCCTTTGGGTAATTTGACTAAAACAACTGAATTTCCTGGATGTGCTGTGCAGTGATCCTGTGTTTTCTCTGTTACAAACAACAGGTGCTCAGAATTATTCACTTTAGGAATTTTTTTTTAATTTATTTGTGCCTACAATCAGTGCATTTTTTCATAGCTTGGTTTACACCCTCCGGAAAAAAACCAAACCAAACCAAACCAAACCAAACCAAACCAAACCAAACAAAAAAACCAACAAAAACAAAAAAACAAAACATACAAAAAAAAAAAAAAAAAACAAAAACAAAACTTTTTTTTTTAAGATTTTCTTAGAAAACATGACAGCTTCTCTGGAAATGCTTATTTCTTTCCACTGAGATTCAGAGAATCATGGACTGGTTTACATTGGAAGAAATCTTGAAAGATCATCTAATCCAAATCTGCTGCAATAATCAGAGACATCTTTAACTAAATCTTCAGTGTCTCACCTTCCACTCCAGTCCTTGAAATAAATATATTTACTGAAGCTTTGAAGGTAATTCCAGGGATAAAATGAAGATGTCTCTGGGCAATGATCTGCACTTTGAAGTGCTCTATTTTCTATCACTGGTTATTCAGGGAGCCTGGGTGGCTGACTTAGACTGGACATGGGGTTTTGACAAGACTGTCAGGTATTTTGACTCTGAGGATTTAATTTATTTTAACAAAGGTAAGGTTTTACTGTAACCTTAGATTTTTTAGTTTCCAGTCTGGAGAGACACAAATATTCTCAAGGCCCCATGTCAGAATGTCTGGATGCCCTAAGGAATACAGGGACTCTTTGTTTTATGTGTACCTGCATCTGGCCCTAAAAATCTCCACAGTAATTCCCTATTTCTCTTGCTTCAGGAGCTTATTGGACACTAGAAAGAAATTTACAGGCAAAATCCAGGGTTCATCCTTTGAAATGCACTCATTGCCAGAGAGGTGAAACCCAAAGTCCATCAGTGCTGTTTGGCTCCATGTCTCATCCCTGGAAATAAAGATCCTAGAAATCAGTCAAACTGTGCCCTTGCCTCCAGCCAGCATGGAGCTCTCTCTCTCTCACTGCTGTGTTTTCTCAGGGACACAAACAGTCTAAAGCAGCAGAAAAGCCTGGCCTCTTCAGAAAATCCAGCAGCCAGCCACAGAACAAGCCATGGGAACAGGGACAAAAGAGATTTTCACTGAATTCCCTTTGAAAAGAAGATCCAGTTGTCTGTCACCTGACTCACTCATTTTTATATGAGTTCAGTAAAGTATAAAAATTATCAAAGAAAGGCCTCAAAATCAGGCCTGCTCTGTTAGATCAGTGGCTGGCCTTGTCAAGCTGGCACTTTGCAAGTTCCCATGTGAAAACAATCCTGGTGTGAACAGTTTGTTAATATAACAATCTATTTCTGGGTGAAAACCACCTTACACCTACATAGACATTAAATCTATGCCATGAGAATCAGTGAAGAAATGTAAACAATTATGAAGAATATGTAAACAATTTAAGAATAAAGAGATTTGATGGATGAGAAAAATACCTTTTATTAAGCAACAGAGTAATTGGCAAGAAAGCTGCTAACCAATTGGAGTCTGTAAAACTGTACAAAAAAGGAGAACATGCAGCAATAAAAAAAGCCTTTGACACATTGCTCAGTGTGTTGTTTCTGTCCATCTCTACAACAAAATTTACAGAAGCACAACACATTTGCAGGACCTTTAGGGAAACACAATCTCCATGCAAAGAAACACTTTTTTCCCAGCACTGTGCAGCAGCTGCCTGCTGGGATAGAGCAGCGGTTTGAAAGGAGTTGACCATCACAGATCATTTATCAATTATCACTCACTTATAATTCACTTATCAATTATCACTCACTTATAATTCAGATGACTCCTTAACAGTTTTTTGGGGTTTTTTTTTTAAACCATAGTACTAAAGACATTAAAATTTCAATGAGTGCATGTTATCACAGCTTCCAGCTGCTCATGACCCTACAGATACTAAGAGATTAAACCATCACTCATTAATTGGGTAAGTTTTATTGCTGCTCATCATTAATCTTCTAACTGCAGTGGCCTGGTAGAACATGATTGCAATTACATGTGCTGCTCACAATTGCTTGGGACAACATGAATTAGAAGGGTACCCACGTCTCAGAAGTAAAATCAGTTGCAAAGGCATCTAAAGTCAAGGAATTATGGAATGGTTTGGGTTGGAAGGGACCTTAAAGATCACCTCATTCCACCCCGCCATGGGCAGGGACACTTTACCCTAGACCAAGCTGCATCTACTATGCTGTGTATTTGAAAATGTTCCTTAAAAACCCCAAACCAACCAAGCAAGCAAAAATGAACAAAACACAAATGAAAAACCCCACTGAAAGTAAACAATCGTTGGGGAAAACACTCAGGCTTTAATAATCTCTGCATAAACTGGAAAGAAACTGCTCCCTTTGCTCTAGATCATTGTGTATACCATGAACTAGATGGTCAGAGTGGTCTTCTTGATAATATTTAAGTCTGGACTAAATAAAAGAGAGGATTTAATAAACTGGATGTCACCATAGAAACAAGGAACTCACAGGTGGAACTGTGTAAACAATGCATATTTTATTTTTAAGCACACCATGCACAAAAATCCCATTCTGTTCAATTAAGTAAGAGTTTTTCCTTCATCTTGTCTGACATGAAAACAAAGAGCCAGACAAGCAGAGAGGAAATTTCATTTTTAGCTTTTTATCTTGCATTTTATCATTTCTTTACTTCTCATCCCTAATTCACTTTAAGTACCAATACCTCTGAAACAATGTTCTGTTGAACAGAACAATATGAAATGGCCATATGTTTTCATTTTCCAAATTTGTTAATGGCTGCTATTCTTCAGCCTTAATTATTTTAACATGTAACCTGAACCTGCATTTTTCAATGACTGAACTGCTCGCAGAGAAATACTTTTATTCAATCTGGTTCCCAGAAACTCATCTTATCCAAGTCATTATCTTACCCAGCTGCCTGGACAAATTCTAATTCACCTTTCATTTTCTTTTAACTCATGTTCCTTGCCTATTACAGCAGGACTTCCTGGCAATTCTGGAGATGACAAAAGTAATGGCTTTGAAAGAACCAGGTGGGAATTATCACAATGAATACACCATGGGATGGGAACAGTAGCTCATACACGTGTTTCACAGCTAATGGCGTTTTCAGAGATGTAGGTATTAAATTCCAGTACTTTTCTTTCCCCTTTTTTTTTTTTTTTTCTGAATGGAAGTCCAGAAAATGCTGAGAAGATGACTAAACTCAGATTTATCAGCAGGGCATGAAAGGTGGCAGTCCTTGTTTAAACCACCAAAGCATGTTCCTGCTGCCAGAGGAGATAATAGAAATTTCTGCCCCATTACAGCAATTTTTTGCATCTTTTTCTCTGAGTCATCTTCCCTGACCATCCCCAGGCTGATGATCACCTGGCCTAAACTTTAACCAGGTTAGGGAATCCATAGGGCTCAACTCATCCTCTTCTTGAATCAGGAGAGAGAGAGAAAGGCCATTGCAGAGAACGACTTAACCCCAAATGTCAGGAACCCAGAGCTGGAAAGGAACAGCTCCAAGGAAGGACCCAGAGCTCTACAGGGTTCAGACTTACTTCAGGTCAGAGATTTGAGGTGTCATGAGACACCTCAAAATCCAGAGAGACAAATTCCATCCCTGGAGACAAAGTGGTGAAAAAGAACTTGTAAGGTTTGAGGTTAAGATTCTTATGGCAGAGACTAAAGTAACCACATCTATCCTGTGTGCTGTGGGAAACCCATGGCAGAGCTGTGCCCAGGTGGTGCAGGACACACCTGTGGCCCTGCAAACTCCACCTCTTTGCCATGGCTTCGTTTATCCATGGATAGCACACAGCTCTGAAGACAAGGGGACACAATATTTAGGAATGATTTTCTTGAAAATGAAACCCACACCATGAAGGAGACTTTGCTTCCTTTTGCCATGGTCGGGATTAAATCGTGAGGAGGTATTTCATGTTGGGACTCAGATGTTCTACATCACTCTACATCAGGGTTCTACAGCACTTCACCATAACAAAATAAAATGGAGCCCCATCTCTCTCTCTACAAGGCCTTTGATAAACTGTCCAATTAAGAAATGACATCTCAATTATTTTCACTTTTGACCTAACAACCAACCACCCGTGCCCTGCAATCGGGACTTTTTTGTCCAATTACACAAAACCACCCAAACCCATGGGGAAGAAGGTGAAGAAGGAACAGCCTCTCCCCTAAAACCTCCATCTTGCTTTATATATATTAACATTTTCTAAATATAAACCCCAAGTTTTCTAATTTTCTAAATTAAACCCTAAGTTTCCCACCCTGTGATATCACACACTTCTATTCAAACTCCACACCCACAATCCCAGTTCTGTCATTCCATTTTGGAAGCTTCTCCATGGCCTCAGGTCAATGCAGTGTTCTCCTGGGGGTCAGTGCCTGGCAGCACAGAAATCTGAAATTCTCAGTAACCAGGGTTCAAAAAACATGATTCCAACCACACTGTGATCCCTGACTGAGGATGGTCCAGAGATTCCCAGTCTAATGGAAGAAAAAGTTGTAGGATCACACAAACTCTATTTCTCCTCCCAGCACCATGAGAGTTACAATGCCAAAGGAATATCCCTGCTCATCTGCCATTAATATTATGTCTAGGGTGCAACGTGGATGGCATTTGAATCCTTCTTTCCAGGAATTCTTCACCAGAAAAATTATTTTTGTACTGTCTGCCTCCCCAGGAAGAGCATCTAGGTAAATACAGCCTGGCTGTGTATTAAAGAGGGATGAGAAAGAAACATCCTGAAGGCTTTTCCAAATCTGGTGGTTCCTCCATTTGAGGTTTGTCCTGTCTGCACCCAGGTCTAGCAAAAAAAAACCCCTTTCCTTAAATTATTCCAGGGCAGTTTGACTGTGACACCTTTCTTTCCCCTTGCTAAGCTGATCCTGAACTTTTCCCATGAAAATGCACTTCCAGGCTTTCAGCCTCACTGATGTGACTGAATTCACAGTTAGTCAGCATCAACCATGCTACAGCTGCTCCATTTGAGGAAAAGATTCTTTATGGAGCCAGAAGCTTGGTTTGTGCCTGGAAAATGAAGACTTTGGTCATTATCACCAACAGAATTCATTCAATCCAACTTCAGACCTTCACAACGATTGTGTTAATAGGCAGAGCAGAAAAATGGGCATTTATCATACAACCTCCTCAGCAGAATCTCTCTCAGGTGGATGCAAAAACAGGGCAAGTGTAAGTTCTGTAAGTATTTGTGTCAGGGAGTTCCAAGTTCTGATTTTGACCTCTTGACTATAAATGCAGTTCCAGTATCTAGCACTGATGAAGATGTCTCTACTTTATAAACCCATTTTGAGGTGACAAGGATTTATTCACTCTATCAGGTGAACAAACTCAGAGAATCCTAGAACGGTTTGGGTTGGAAGGGACCTTAAAGTTCACCCAGTTCCCACCCCCTGTCATGGGGACACCTTCCACTGTCCCAGGTTGCTCCAAGCCCCAATCAACCCGGCCTTGGGCACTTCCAGGGATCCAGAGGCAGCCACAGCTTCTCTGGGCACCCTGTGCCAGGGCCCCAGCACCATCACAGGGAAGAATTTCCTCCCAGTATTTAATCTAAATTTCCCATTTTTCACTTTAAACCATTCCTCCTTTCCCAAAAATATCTAAAAAGCATGATGGTAAAGTCAGAGAAATTCAGCAAAGAGTTAAAGAATGAACCAATGTTTGGAACACAGAGATAAGTGAAGCACTTCTCCTTGCATTTGCCTGAGAAAAAGCAAAGTTTGGTCACAGCTTGGGTCCCAAAGGGTGCACAGGAGACTTGTTCAGAAAAAGACTCCACAGAATGGATACTAGAAATAAGCACAGACCCCGTGTCTGTCATCACATGCTCCTGGCTTCTCCCTTGAAATTCTTCCTTGCTCCTACCAGCTCTAATATGAATTTAGTAGAAGACATTTTATGCAGTGTCACATGGATAAATCCATCAGTGCCCAAAAAAAAGCATCTTTGACCAAGGAGAGATGTATCCATAGAGATCAAAGCTATCTAGGTCTGTATTCTACTTTAAAAGGAGCCACAGAGAAAACTTTCAGGTTGCAGACACATTTTCTTATCTATGCCCTTCCAACTCTAGGAATTCATCAGCTTGGATTCAGTCCTAGTCCTGTTGTTCTTGGGCACAGCTGCTTCACTGAAGGAGACACAGTGAAGTAATGTCTTCCCAGTGGTGCCAGGGGAAATAACAGCAGATAATTCAAAGGCTCTGAGAGAACAAGAGGCTGATGAGACACTCAATAAAAAATGTGAAACTGAAAAACAAAACCTGCTCCATCATCTTTGTGTGATGGAAACATAATTCAAATTCTCTCCTTGCATCACCACACTGCCTCCTAATTACCATCTCCTACCCCCTGGTGCCCTTTTCAGTTTCTTTCCTGTTGATTTACAGGGTAACTTTTAACAAGAATTCAATGTGATTCCTTGTAGGAATCATCACATCCCTTCAAATCCTTTCAATTCCTTGACATGCCTGGGAATCTTACTTCCTCTCTACATTTTTCAGAGGAAGGACAGGAGGAGCGGGACTGGAAAACAAGAGATGATGGAGTTCTGAAGGTAAAGATTGATTTGACAGGGAGTCATGAGCACATAATCACCAAGGAGGCCTCATCACTTCTATTCAAATTCTTGTGCTAAGTTCACTTTTGGCACACTTTGGCTCATTCCAGGTTAGTGAATTTCAGGCACTTTGAACACTAAATTGTAGACACAAATCTGCAAATCATTCAAGGAACTCTCCCATGATTTGAAAGGGAGCCACACTCAAGGGACAAGTCTGCAATATTTGGTTCCAACAGTGGAAAGCAAGAGAGGGAAAAGGCTGGAAAAAGTATTTCATGCCAATATATCATTCTCCATTTCATCAGCATGGTTCTTCCCATCACAATTCAGATTTTTGGCGTAATCCAGACCTCCAGCATGACCTAGTCAATATAACAAAGACAAAAGCTAAAGGTGGGATATTTCTGATCAAATGTAGACACCTAAATGTGATTATTTAGAGTTCACATGGTCACCTTTTATTCCATGTGTCCAGAGAGAAAAAAATAGACATCATCTAATTTATATTGAGGATGAAATAAATTATGTCTCAGGCTCTGCTTGGTAGACATCCAGAGCTACAAACTGAGGAAGGCGACTTGCTCGTTGGTAGTGCAGATGCAATTGCAGGTATCAACATCTAATTAGATGAATCCCCTGCTAAATGCACCTAACCCAGGAAACTGACATTAATATCTGAGTAACTCCTGTGTCAGTCTTTCCTAGCCCCAGGGCTGGGAACAGGTCAGAAGAGTCTGGATGGGAGAAATAGAAATTAAAAAAAAAGGATGCATGGGGATCAGCAGTGAGATTTATCAATTCTGATCTGGCAGAAAATACCTGGAGGGCTGGTGAGAGCTAGAAGAGGGTCCAGCACAAACTGGGGCAGCTCCACAGTAGGACAGGGATGAAAACTCAAACAAAGGAAATTGGAAACACTGATGTAAGAAATAGCCTGGCACCACTGCCTGGGGAAGTTGAGTATGAAGTAATCACTGCTCTCCTTCCTCTCTTGTCTGCCTTTGGCTTTCATTACTCCCCTTTATCAGTTTAATTCCTCCTCCAGAGCAAGGGAGTCGGATTCTGGGTCCTGCTGAGATTTCATTTCCTTCACATTCTCTTTTCCATTCAGGCTGTTAGTGATGACTGAACAGGAATGGACACATAGGGTCAGCACATGCCCCCTATTTCTTCTCATATAAAGTTTCCTAAAGAATTTAAAGCATTTAAGAGGAAGAATCCATCATAAAACTAATGGGAAAAGAAATAAACCAAACAGAAAATCTCAAGGCAATCATTGCCTCTGAAGCATTAAAGGCATGGCCCAGCAGCAGAAGGAGAGAAAACTGCTGTGAAGAATAAAGAAATAATGAGCAGAACATCTGGGCATGAGAGGTGGAGTGGGAGAGAAAGGAGGAAACATCAGAAACCCCATTTGGTCGATGTTTGTGTTCACTGAACACAGCAAGGGGTAAAGCAAAGGCAGCAGAGCTGAATCCTTGCAAAATGTAGGAGCCAGAAGTTGTTGTTCCTCTCTTGCCACCCAAGGATGGGGCTTCTCAGACCAGCACAGAAAACAAGGTCCCTGAAGAGCAGAGACTTTACCATTGGCACATTTTGCACCAGGTGGGCACCTCAGAGAAGGATTCATGAACCCTTACATTTCATAATATTATTCCAGATACTGCAGAAATACAGAATATAGAGACTGTTCACATCCCAGACCCGCTTTCTGTACCAGACCCTCTTTGTGTCACCTGCCATAAAAGGTGGATTTTTTCTTTTAAGTCCCAGTAACTTGACCATGTTCACAAAGCCCCTACAGACTTCCTAAAAGTTCATGATCCCATTTCAGACCTTGCAGCCCCACTGAGGAGAAATAAATTCTCAAAAATGTTATACATTGAATTTTTCTATGGGAATTTTCAGGCAGGAATAGTCAAAGAGGTAATTGTGTGCTTCTCCTCTGAATAAGCAGAATTTTGTTCATCAGTCAGGAGGGATTCCTCCCTTCTTTCAGCTGTTTCTGACATGCAAGGGAGTTATTTCCTATCTTTATCTTTCTTTGAAAGAAACAAGCTAACATTTCTCCACTGTTATCATTCAGTCTTATTGCTGGATATAAAAAAAAATTATATGGGGCAATTTTCATTTTTCCCAAATAAAATATAATTTGTGTGCAGCAGGAGAAATTCGAGAGGAATCAACACCTTATAAGTGGGTGCTTAAATCCTGGAGAGTTACTGCATCTCCAGGAAGTTTTGTGGTGAAACATCTCCCACAAATTCAACCAGTGAGGAGGTGGTGGGATTTTGTTGATATTCTTTAACTAAGGAGATCAAGCTTTGTTGAGAATGAGGATCTGGCTTGAAATAAGCATCATGAAATAATGAAAGGTGAGTCTCGAGGTCAGGACTTAGAGTGAAATGCTGCAGTCCCAGAGGTGAAATGAAATAAATTTAAAGCATGCCTACAAAAAATTAAAAAAAAAATTAGAATGCAGAGAAAAAGACCAACAAACAGGATCCATGGAATGAAAGGGCTTTCAAACAAGAAATACACCAGAATCCTTCACTGGAAAATTAATCTCTTGGAGGGGATATGTTGGTTTTTTGTTTTTTTTTTTACTCTAAGCCACATCAGCTGTGGAAGTCATTGCCACAGGATGTGGGGAACAACTAAAAGATGCTCAATGAGCCTGGGAAAATCTTCCCAGTGATTCAGCCTGCAAATACTGGGGGAGCAGAATAGGGAGCAGCTGGGTTCTGCTCAGAGTGAGAGCCTGGAAGGAGCCAGTCCCTTCCTGCCTGGGTGGGTGAAACAATTCCATCACATTGAGATGCAGAAGCCTTTCCCAAAGGCTCTGGGCTTCCTCCATCTCTGAGCTGTGTCCTTTCCATTTGGAACAGGCAGGAGGAGGAGTTCAGTGTGAATAGTCCCCAGCTGTCAGGGTTATTCTGGATTTGGGTGATAAAGGAATAAAAGCCGGCTGGTGAAATGGTCTCCTCTCACCTGGGGAGTTCTATGAATTCCTGAATCCAAACAATAAGGAATAGGTCTCATGATCAACTTCTGGCACCATTCTGGGGGTAGGAGGCAAGAAAAAGTCCTTTTTCCCCTTTTTCCCTTGCTCAGCCACTTCTGGAGCAGGGAAAAATTGGGAAGCTCTTCTGTGAAGCACAAAGAGGGTCTCACAACCACATCCCTGGGGGTGGAATGGACCGCCCGAGGTACACTGAGCTTTCCTCACTCCCACCACACCCCACAATTCCTCTGCCCAGAGCTGGCCAGCAGAACAGAAAGGAATTTATGCATGAGATGAATGGCAGGACCCCTGATGGAAACCCTCCTCTCTGATGGAAGTACTCCCAGCAGCCAAAATGCAGGAATGGGTTGATTTAGAGGACACTGATAACACAGACACCTGCATTCCGACCTCCTGCGCTTCACTAAAATGTGCTGCAAGAAAAAGGGGAGACAAAGCTCCCCTCTTTTATCACACACAATGTGTTCCATCAGCTTTTCTCTGTGGTTTTATCAATTCCAGTCACAGCAGAAGCAGCTTGGACAGGACTCAGTAAAAGGACCCTGATTTCCAATTAGTTTCTTTGTCATTCTTTGCCCTTCTCTCAGACCTTGGTGCTGGCCACAGGCAGCTCCTGCTGCAGCCAGGAGGAAATAGGACAGGATATTAAACTATAAATTTCTTTGCTCACTGCCTCAGTTTCTTATCTCAGCAAAAGCACGAGTATCCTTCATCAAGATTACAGGCACCACAAGGATAACCCCTGCAAAGGGCCTCAGATCATGGGAGAGATTCCCAAATTATTGCTGAGGTGAGGAAGGAAAACGAGTGACACTTTGTGTCGCATCCTGTCCCCAAAGCTGTTGTCATAAAGGCAAAAATCACCCAGCAATCCTTTCTTTTTAATTTACACTTTTTTTTCAATTCTCATTTTTGCAGAAATATTATAACCTTAAGTAAAGAAACAAATTCCTGACCTCTGATAATAACCAGGGATGGTTCTTATGCACCCCCACTGACTGAATTTTTGTTTTTTATTTCCCCAAGCTCATTCAGCAGCACTGATGCTCCTCTCACCATGAAACTCCTCTCACCAGGGCTGAAAACCCCTCCAGGTGTCCCAAGAAAAGGTGAAAATCACTTTAAATTGTCAGCTCAAGGTGCAGGGGCTGAGGCTCACCTGGAGAAGAGTCATTGAGAGGGTTCAGGGCCGTCGCCCTCCGGATCTTCTCCAGACAAGTCTCTTGCTCCTTTTTAATGATGCAGTTGGAATGGGTTGCTGCAACCTGAAATATGGGGAAAAATGAGAAAAAGAAAAAAAGCAGTTACAAAAATAAAATTGTTTGCGAGGTGAAGTGTCAGTAATTTTTAAGAACCCATTGCAAGAAAAAAGAAAGAAAAGAAAAAATAAAAATATCATTTAAAGTTGAGAAAAAAAGTGTAACAAACTTCATTTTCTTTCCCTTTTTTCTTCTTTACTTTTACTCCCTTTTTTTCTTCTAGCAGGTCTAAGGCCTAATTAAGTAATTAAAACTCTCATAAATTATTTGGGGGTTTTATATTGTTATCCCTGTCAAAATGTGATTTCTAACAGGTTTGTCTTATTTTATTGAATTCCTTCTTAACATAAAGCTGAACAAGGGTATCTCTAAATACAAAAATAATTTAAAGAAGAATTAGGAATATATTTCAGCTTGGTTTGATCTTCCACCAGTTTCTTATGAGTCTTTGCACAGTTCATTAAAATCTCTCTGGAATCTAAACCAAATTAAAAGCTGTTTCTCTTATTCTGTCACCCTGCTCATTCCTCAGTGTTTCCTTCATTTATTTCCAGAGAATTCAAGGCAAATTCTTTTGTCAAAAACAATACAATGTCAAATAAATCAGGTTGACTTGATCCAAATATTTTCTTCCTTGTTTTCTGTTTTTTATCCTTAACTGTCTAGTAGAGCCAACTACAATAAAAAACTAAAGGGGGAAAAAAGAAGGGAATGAAAAAATTAGATTGTGAGAGGAACATTGCAGCAAACACAATCCAGGTAATCCCAAAACAGCAAGAAAACAAGGATGTGACCCATTTCTGGAAATCAATACAGGATTTCATTCCTATAGCAGACAGTGGCCAGGGAATATCAATTAAAGGAGAGTAAAACCTCAGATTTCATGAGGTCACTTTACAGGGGCATGGCTGAAGTTCAAATCCAGTGAAAAGCACCATGAAAATCAGTGCCCTGGCTGAAGGTGATTTGTTGGATTAAACCCTTTTCTGACCCAGAGCTGGGGCAACTGAGAGGTGTTTTAAAAACTTTTATTCCTTTTTTAGTCTCACATGAAGGGTGAGAAAATACAGATGTTATAATTCACATCATCGAAATTAGAATTACAACTTCCAAATTAATATATTTTTAGAAGACTTTTGCCACAAATACATTCCCACAAGAATTACTAATGCTTCACAACAAAAACAACTTTCTAATTATAAACAAAGACAGTAATACAATTCTTAGACTTTCAATTTTTCCAACTGACATCTCAACAAATTATAATGAAGCCTGATAATTTCAGCTCTTACTTACAGTACTCCAATAATGATTCAACCAAAACCAACAATAACTATTACATTACCAAATATAAATAAAGAAGTTATATACTAAAAAATACCTTGTAAAAACTTTAACCCAATACCTAATGTCCTTTAGATAAAATGTATCAGCAATGAATAACCAAAGCTAACATACATTCTAACACACCTTAGTAAAATAATTCATATTACAAGTATACTAAACACAAAACCAAACATCACTGTGGTTTCTCAAACAATTAAAATCTAGTAGCACACATAAATACTCTCACAAAAATTAAAAGAGCTACCTTATATCTATGAAATAAATTCATAATTATTGTTACAAATTCCCCCCCAAAAAACCCAACAACAATCCATCCCTTCATAACACAAAAACCCATCACAATATAAAAAAAATATTTTCCCAATAGAAAACAAAAATAAAAGTGAATTTTTAAATAAAAGCTATTATAACTGTGGTTCACTGGGGCACTTCTGTTATTTTATTTCCCATCCCATTTCCTTCACTCTTGACAATGGAAAAGCGCAGAGGAAGTCTTGTGGGACCTGCTTCCCCTTATCTGCTAGGCAGGCACAAGCAAACAGGGACAGAAATCCCCAAATTTAATCCCCTCTGGGTTCTTTTGGAGCTCCATCTGCACAGTCCAACTTTCCTTCCTCACATCCCAGGGAATGGAGTGAACAGTTTGGATCAGGGATGCGCCACCCAACAAAACCTGAGAGCAAATCCCAAGGCCGGTGAAATCCTTTCAGCAGCTGAAGGGGCTTCTAAAAAATAGGGGAGAGAAACTTCTGCACAGGCAGATAGTGACAGGACAAGAGGAATGGATCTAAAATAAAACAGGGGAGATTCAGCACCAGAACCCAGGACATTGCTCTGGCTGCCCTGGAGGACTGGAGACCCTGGCAGGGGCTCAGAGACCTTGGCACAGAGTCACAAACACCTGTGCCTTTGATTTTAGCCCATGGAAACAATTACCAACTTTGTGTGAAGATGTACAAGCCACAAAAGTTTAAGTAGAATGTTAGTGAATTTATCACAGGGTGAAAAAGTAGAATTTTGGGGATTTAGAATGGGGGTTCAGGAGGCAAGATGGAGGGATTTTGATGTGTTCCTGTCCTTCGTCCTGTTTCTTCTTGTCCTCCATCTTCTGCTGTGATGGTGACACTTCTGGATTGGTTTAGAGTAGAGACAGACTGTCTAACATAGGTGATAGGTATTGGAAAATGATTGTAAATAAAGCACATGTATTTTTTAGTATAAAAAGCCAACACCACCCCAAGGGCAGGGACTGTGCCACAACCCAACCTGCTGGACAGACCTCAGCAGGTCAGAAGGACAATGTGTTAGATAAGAGAAAATAAAAAACCTGGAGAAGCAGAGCCGAGGAATCTCGACTTCTTCTTTAGTCTTGGGGCTGGGAAAAAAGAGACTTTTTAACACCTCGGGGTCATCTTGATACCAGAGACCTTGACAATTCAGATCAATATTTAGGAAGGAACTGTTCCCTGTGAGAGAGGGGACACCCTGGCACAGGGTGCCCAGAGCAGCTGTTGCTGCCCCTGGATCCCTGGAAGTGTCCAAGGCCAGGTTGGAGAGAGCTTTGAGCAGTCTGGGACAGTGAAATGTGTCCCTGCCATGGCAGGGGGTGGAATGGGATTTATTTGTAAGGTCCTTTCTAACCCACACCATTCAGTGGCTCTGTAATAATCCAGTTTGGTGGTGCTTGTGTTGTGCTTGTGTTTGTGTGATGATGCTCTGAACCATCTGCACGCTTTTTTTTTTTTTTTTGGTAAATGTTAAAAGCCACCACTGCTATTTCAAGGACAGAGAGGGTTTCCTGATGAACTCTCCTGGAAAGCTTTCCTCACCATTTGTAGGAACTCATAATGCTGCACAGTTTCATCATCTCCAAGACCCCAGTAATAAATTTCAGCTATTTTCCCCTGGGGGACACACCAGGCACAACCATATAAGATTTGTTTGTCTTCAAAACAAACACAGTTCTGTTTAAGGGCTCCCAGGTGCCTGGAAAACATAAATTGTCACAGATCTCCAGGATCTCCCAAGAACATAAGAGCTTTTGCTACATCATCCCCTAAGCATCCCCAAAGACAGAGAAAATTGCATTGGCTGACATTCAAGTTCTTAGACTATATTTAAAAAACAAAGATAAAAGGGAAATAGCAAGAAAAACAGAGTTCTGCTGTTAGTGCAGGTTCACCCTCCACAGTTGCCCAGGTCTGAGAGGAGTGTCCAGTGATTGTCTCGACATACAAATGTGGCAGTTTCTATGCAGCTCACCAGGTACAGATTAGAAAAGCTGTCATTTAGTAATAACATTGTAATAATAATAATAATAATGCATTGTCTCTGCAAGCAGGATGTGACTAAAAAAAAGGGAATATTTCTTCACACACTTCCTGTTAACTTGCAGAACTCTTCAGCTTGAAGTTGTGGATGTTCAATGCCACACACAGATGCATATATTTATTCAAAGTCCATCAAAGGATGGAGGCTAGAGACACCAGAACAGGTTATTCCAGGTTATTCCAGCTACCCCTGGATCCCTGGGAGTGTCCAAGGCCAGGCTGGATGGGGCTTGGAGCAGTCTGGGATGGTGAAAGTTGTCCATGCCCATGGCAGGGGTGGAACAGGATGAGCTTTAAGGTCCTTTCCAACCCAAACCATTCTATAATTCCACTCTAGAATTTTAAGAAACTCACCATGCCCCTGTTCTCAGACACATTTGATAAGAAAATTTCCATTCGATCTACAGTGAAAAGACAAAAGAGTGTGATTTATCCTTACTTTCTTTTGGTATCTTCTTTGCTAGAGGTGTATCAAAGCCAGGACATGATTGATTGTAAAGAAGGCCAAAGGTTAAAAGCTCAGACTTTACTGTTCTCCTTGCAGACTGGCACATCTAGTCAGAGGTCTCTGACTAAACTGAATGATTAAATTTAATCAAATGATTAAATTTAGTCAACTGTATCCCAGTAAGTCTGGATTAGGAGGCTCAGGTGTGGACAGAGAGAGCACCAGAGCCACGTTCTTCACCTGTCCCTGCAGCTTTCCTGCAGCTTTCACTGTTGCCACAATATTCTGATGTGACTTCCCATCACCATCTTTCTGCCATTTCATAGAACTTCTTCAAGAGATTAAACAAAATAATTTTGGGGAATGTGGAAACCTAAACAGAAAACAAAGGAGGAAGCATCAACCTCAGTGTCAGAGGAGAGAGCAGGAGCTGCCTGTCATCCCTGCTAACGAGCAATTCCATATCTGGGAAAAACAAAAAGGCTTGAATTGTTCATAACAAAAGGCATTATTATTGCTGCTTTAATTGAAGGGATGGGACCACAAAAGATATTTATTGCTCAGATAATTATCAGTCTCAGAGGCTGTGAGATTTTAGAGGAGCAAGTAGTTAGCCATAGCTTAAAGTAGTCACAAGTTCTTTGTTACAAGACAATACAGAACTTTCTAAACCAATGGACAGTTGCTACAAGGTTTATTTTGCTTTTTTGATCTATCACCTTTACTCACTTCTACAGCACTGTGGATATTTTTATCCAATGGGCTTCTATCATTTACACACACAAACACACACATCAGCTTTTATTACAACCTCTAAACTCTTAGCTTACTATATACAGCCACATTACTACATTATAAATAAATACATACATTATATATACATTATATACACATACATACATTATACATACATTATATATACATTATATCTTTCACCATCGTATCAAGATAGTTTTTTACTTAAGGCAAATTCTTACTTACAACTATAGAAACTTAAGTTTATGATTTTCCTGCTTAATGTCTGTGTATTGTATTTTCACATCAATCCAAGCTTCTCCCAAGGCTGCAAACCAAACCCTCCTGTGTCTTTGGATGTTTCTGTTTTTCCATTTCCCACAAAAAGGTCTGTCTGTTGAATGTTATCACATTGTTTGTCTGTTGAATGTTGTCTCTTTTAATGCTATCCCATTTTCCTGAAAGGATCCAGGGGTTTGATGCTTCTCCATTGACCATGGAGTGGCAGAACCTTTAATTTGCCAAGTCAGGCTTCAACAAGTGAAGGCAGAGCCCGATTCCAATGGCAGTGCAAGCCTGAACTCCAGACCTTGTGAGCCCATTTCTTCTGCCTCGAGGACATCTGCAATTTCCTGTGCTCAGCAGAGACAACCTGATCTCAGTTTCCCAGAAGAGATCAATGATATGCACAGTTAAAGAGTGTTTTGACACATACTAGAAAAAATCAAGAATCCGAGTCGATAGTGCATGAAATTCACAGGTCTTTGAAAAATTTATTACTCTCAATGAAGTGAAAGATTCTGACTCACATCAGTTTAGAGAATGTGTATATTCATTTAGATACAGAGACAGTAAAATTCAATATCTCTTTGGTTCTGAGAGAGCACAAAAGGACATTTGGAGGTACAACAAATTCAGAGCTTTCATTTCTCTTACGTGGTTTTTATTAAGGTGGCCACCACAAATATAAACTGGTATGTGCTTTGTGCAAATACCAGTACTTAACTCTTTGCTGTTCCCTTGAACTTATGGTAAAATTAATAACAATCATGTTATATTAAAACTTATGTATTTACAATAAACTTGGTAGATATAATTATATTTTCCATATATACTTATATATTATAAATTTGGTCTATATAATTATATATACACATCAACCATGCAGAACAGTCCAGCCAAAAAATCTGAACTGTCTTTGACCACATTCAGTTATTCAAAAAACACCATTTTGCTCATCGTGGGAGCTCGCACTCCCAAGATCCTGAACAACCTGAATAATCGAGAGAACCCTTGGGGGTCTCGTCGGTCTTGGAATGCTGCCAGACGCAGCTGGTGGCTTGATTTTGATCCATCTAAAGATGCACCACCTGGGTACGAAGGATTGAGAGTCACAAAGGTGTAAATAGTGTAGAAATAATGCACTCACGAGGTGATGTAGATTTTAGGAATTTGGTACAGGGGGGTTGTACAGGGGGGTTATGGAGACAAGATGGAGGAAACCGGGTGTGTCTCGTGATTCTTCCTCCTTCTTCTTGTCGTCCATCTTCGGTGGTGGTGCTGGCACTTTGGGATTGGTTTGTGGTGTTAGTGCACTTGTTAATAAGGGTGATAGGTATTGGGAAGAATAGGTAAATATTGTATACGTAGTTTGTACTATAAAGGGACGTGACCGCCCTGTGGGCAGTCAGAGTGCCCTTGGCTGCCTTGCTGGTCGGACTCCGGTTGGGCAGAAGGAAAACTCTGTTGGTAACAATTAATAAACATCTGGAAGACAGCAAAGCAAGGAGTCCAGCTTCGTTCTTTGAGAGCCCGGACGGCTGTGGAGCCTTCCCACGCATTCTACGGCAGAAACAGAAGCTCTGTTTCACCACAGCTCATTTGACCTGATGGCCTCAGGTGAAATGCAGTGCTCTTTTCAGGGTCAGAATCTCTCATCACAGAAAGTCTAAAATTCTCAGCCACCAAGCCTTTGACTACATTCAGTTATTCAAAAATCACTATTTTGCTCATTTTGTTTTCAGTAAGAACAATCACAACTGCTATAAATCTTGATATCTCTGCATGAGTTTACTCAGAAGTGAGATGTCCCCAGCATTCCTGAGAACCTCCAGGATAAAAAAATCTGCTTTGAAGTCCTAGTAATGTCATGATGGTGAGATGGGAATTCATTTGGCATTTCTATAAAGGCCAAATCAAATATGGGAGTTCAGTACCACTAACTGCTCTTTCCTTTTCTGCATTTTTGTGTTAAGTCTTTTAAGTCCTGGGTTTTTTCCCTTTTTTTTTTTTTTTTTAAGTAAATGGGAACATTTCTACTCCATTCAGGATATGTCATATCAGGCACTGTGACAATGAGGGGGGTAATGAGGGGACAGATAAGAATCAAAACCAACAACAACAGCAAATGTTCATTAAATCCTCCATGGCCATGGTTTTACATCAACACAAAGATGAATTAAGAGTGTGATTCAACTTTTGCCTAAGTGTTGTTCCAAAAATAATGCAAGAGAGGAGTTTAATCCACAAGGTAGATGAGATCACTCCCTTCAAGCTGAATTACACACATTTTACTAATTCTATTATGACTTCCAGTATTGAAAAGTTAGCTTCAAAAATGATAAATTGTTCTGTGAGCATTGCCAAAAGAGGCTCACTTTGTCATGGAAACACCACTGCTGAGTCCCTGTTCCCACCAATCAATGATTCAACCGGTCACACCAGGGCCAAGACTTGCAAAAGGCTCTGTTAAAAATAGAGGGATTTGGGAAGGAGCTCTGACTCTCTGGATATTTTTTCAGAACTGATTTGCATCATTGCTGGGCCCCACAACACTGGCTTGGCAGTCCAACAAGTTGTTGTCCCCAGAGATGTCTGACGTTTGCCACTTGATTGCATTTTTGCCTTCCTTTGCAAATGTGAGAATCTGTAAAATCAGAGGGTTTTGGGAAAGTTGTAAAAGATAGGCCTTAGAGACAGCAGAACTGGGATTGGAGCTGAGCAGCAGCCTTGAGATAGGCCAGCAGAAAAATTGTGTAAGAAGTAGAAAAGTAAAGACAAATAGAACAATGGTCTGCGTATTAACGCTTGTCTAGAATAACTCTCTAAGCTGCAGAAAGTTTATCTAGTGAGATATTAGGAAGTTCTAAGCTTAACAATGGAGCTCTGTGCATTGTGTTTTAAGGTTTACAAGCAGGTATTGTATTCAAAACAAGCAAGCATTGTTTTAACCAAAGGTATCTGTGCTTTTAGTGGTTAGATAGAACTACTGTCAATGTGCTTTTGCTTTGTGTGATTGGTCAAAAACTTATAAAGTAAGTTGTAACATTAAGTTTTTGGTCTGCTGCCTGGGATGTGAGCTGCTGGCATCTTCCCATTGTCATAACCATGTAATGAGACTGATGCTGGAAAATAAACCAGCTCAGGGCACGTTCCTAGTAGTCCTGTCCCGTTGGTGATTTGTACATAAACCTCAGCCAGCAATATGCAAATGGCATCCAAACTCCTGTGATTTCAGAACACTCCACACTGAGTGAAAGGGTAAAGCCATTGAGAGCTCCTTCAATCCTAGCCACAAATGTACAGAGCAGCAGAGCTTCAGAACATGCTGCCAGGAAAAGGCAACGATCCCTTTCCAAGTGGCTGATGGAAATTTAAGATCTGGGTACCTTCTGACACTCCTGGAGAGATGCACATCCCAGTGCAGGTTAGAAAACAGCAGCAGCACAATCAACAGTTCCCTTCTCTCAGTGGATGCCTTCTGAAGTGAATGCTGGACAAAAGAGGTGTTACACAACTTGGGGTAAAACTATTTTTGAGTTTGCCTGAACTGGATTTTTGTAGTATCACAGAATTATGGGATGGCTTAGGTTGGGAGGGACCTTAGAGATATTTTCCCAATTTTCCTGCCATGGGCAGGGACACTTTCCACTGTCCCAGGTTGCTCCATCCCCATCCAACCCGGCCTTGGACACTTCCAGGGACCCAGGGGCAGCCACAGCTTCTCTGGACACCCTGTGCCAGGGCCTGCCCACCCTCACAGGGAACAATTCCTTCTCAATATCCAATCTAAACCTACTCCCTTTCAGTTTGAATCCATTTCCCTTCGTCCTGTCACCACGTGCTCTTGTAAATAACCTCTCTGTATCTCCTTTCAAACTCCCTTATCTTGGAAATCAGCTGTAAATCCCCTCTTTGGGCATTGTGAAGGATTCCCAGGATAGCTGAGGACTTCCATGGGAAGTGTCATCTTGGATTAAACCAACATATCCCTTTCCCCTATCTCTAATAGCAGGTGATGCTTCTCTAAGAATTCTACTGGCAGGATGAATCACTTTTTGCTGGAGAAGTGATTAAAAATCCTACTAGACATAATGTGCTTGAGATGAAACTAAGGGTTTAATAGCCCTTCTGATTGCTGATTTTATATTTCATAAAAATTGCTTTCTCCAGCAATTCCTGGGAATTTCCTCTCCAAAGATAAAATTCTGATGTAAAGCTCTCGGTTTGTAGCACAGTTTGGATCTTTCCTTCATTCCTCAGAGGCCAACGCCAGCCTGAAAAGCTGATAACCTCCTGCCAGCATTGCAATTCCCACTTCTTTTTCAAATTATTCGAAAGAAAGGGAATTTAGGTGTTCAAATTAGGGTCTAATCCTTTACAAAGCTTTATGGGCAGATTCTCACCACTTTGAGAGCTTTTAGCATGGAGCAAGATCGGGCTGCATGGCCTCACAGCAGGATATCAGGGCTGCAGGACTTGCAAATATCACTGACAATCTCTTCCAAGGACACTTTCCAGCTCCTGACACAGGTTGTGACAGGGCAGAGCTGTTGGCAAGAGAACAGCCCAGTGTGGATCCAGGGCTTGGCCAAGTCTCTGTCACAGCAAGAGATTTCCTGGCTGGGGGTTACAAGCAAGTCATGCATATGTAAATTGCTGGAATTTGCGATTGACAAAGGAGGAAAAATAATGAGTTTGTTTTGTTTTTTTCCTCTGTGGTCCTACTACTCCAGCCTCAGGTAACCATTTCAAATTGAGCACAGAAGTTCAGATTAATTAATTAATAAAAATGACTGGAGTGGAAGCTGGAGGGTGGGATTTATGTTTTTTAACACGTTGTGCCTGGCTATGAAGTGAGGGTTTCTATCAGCATAAATCTGGGATGAGATGCTCAGATCCAGCTGAACACCTGAAATGAGGGAGCTGAAATAGAAACATTTTAATTTCGGAGCAATCTGGGACACACTGTTCATATAATCTGAGGAACTGCTGATCCAGAGGGGTAAACCTGTAGGTGATAATGATGTCGATTTTTTCAGCTCCCAGATTTTCTCTGTTAGATCAATCTGCAGCCTTGGCAAAACTACTGAGCCCTGAAATTGCCACAGAATCTCTGAATAGGAGGTTCCAGGTGATCCTTAAGAAGGTCCTGGAAAATACATCTGTATTTTCTGTCAGCAAGAGATGGAAAGGCATCTCCTCCTCTCCCATTTTCTCCAGAGGATTTTCAGGAAAAGCACACCTTTTTCACTCTTTAGGCAACACTGGCAATACAGGGATGTCCCCTGTTTAAAGCAGAGTCTGTATCAGCTGCCAGAGCAACCCAAAATCAATAGGATGTAAAAGATAACCTGCAGCTTTACCCTTCTCTTCCTGGTCTACAGATTTTATTTTTAAAGCCTCAGTCTGTCCCACTCTTTGCCTTCACCCATCACTGTCTCTGGTGGCTTTCCCTGAATGATGTCAACTATCACATGTTTTTTCCAGGGAGATCCATGGAAGCACAGGATAATTCAGGTTGGAAGGGACCTCCAGAAAAATCCAGCTCAAGCTTCCACTGGAAGCAGGGGCAGCAATGGAAATAGTTAATTCCAATTAACCAATATAGGGTTAATTGGGCTTTTTCCACCTGCATTTTGGAAAGCTCTGAAGAAGTTTTGAAGACTGCACAGCCTTGATGGAAAGGCATCACTACAAGCCCTTTTGTCAAAAGTCTCTCTCCAGCTCTCTTTGAGGGGGCATTCAAGTAATCCAGTTTAAGGGTAAGGAAAATTTTTACTTTAAGTTTTAAAAGTGATGCAATCTCCTCCATGGGGGGAAAAATAAATTTAAGCAAACAAACCAAGCTAAAAAAACCCCAAACAAACAAACAAACATTGCTGCAGGGGCAGCAACGGAAATAGTTAATTCCAATTAACCAATACAGGGTTAATTGGGCTTTTTCCACCTGCATTTTGGAAAACTCTGAAGAAGTTTTGAAGACTGCACAACCTTGGTGGAACTTACTCCAGAGCTCACTTATTCTCAGAGTAAAAAGGATTCTCTCCAATGTGAACCTCCCTTGTTTCAGGTTACAACAATATTCTGTTGTTCTCCTGCCACACAGCACGATGAGAACCTTGGCTCTTTCTTCCTGATCCTCTCCTCAAAAATACCACAAGGCTGCTACAAGGTTGCCCCCTAATTTTCTCTCCTTCCACCTGGCAAAAAAAGCAAATTTCCTCAACCTCTCTTCACAGGCCATCTCAGCATCCCTCATTTGAACTTGCTACAGTTAACTGAGGTATTTTATGTATTGACAAGCCTAAAACTGGATGTAATATTCCAGAAGTAGTAGATTTAGATGAGATATTAGAAAGAAATTCTCTCCTGTGAGGCTGCTGAGGCCTGGCACAGGTGCCCAGAGAAGATGTGGCTGCCTCTGGATCCCTGGAAGTGCTCAAGGCCAGGTTGGATGGGGCTTGGAGCAGCCTGGGACAGTGGAAGGCATCCCTGCCCAGGACAAGGGGTGGAACTGGGTGATCTTTTAAGTTCTCCTCCATCCCAAACCATTTTGTGATTCTATGATGTACAAGTGATCCATCAAGTGCTGAGCAGATGGGGATAAACATTTCCTTGTATCTCCTGCCTTTGTTCCTAATCCAGCCCAGGACACTGTTGGCCTTCTCTGCTTTCCTCAGCACCCGTGCAAAAGGTGCAGATTCAAGGCTCCCAAAAATTCTTGAATTTTTTTTTTCACACTGCAAAGAACTTTTGAGGACTTTCAGAGAGGGAATCTGTGCTGACATCAGGGCTCTCTCACTGAGAAGCTTCCAGGAGCTCTGCAGCTGTCGTGCTGCTGGATGCCACGTCCATTTGCAAAGCAAGCTCTTGTCATTACTTGTTGTTATTTGCCCATTTATACTTCACTGCATTTAAACAAAACCCTGAAGAGAAAAGGTCCCTGACAGGAAATTTGTTTTGCAGAGGCTCCCAGCAAGTTCATGGAGCCCCATCTGAGTCACACTTGGAACAGGAACGCGTTGATGAACAGCTACGGGAGGCTGCAGAAACACTCTCTACACACACATACCCTGCCCAGGGGAGGAAGTTTTAATTAATCTGCTAATTAAATTAAAGCTGTTTGCCCTCAGCTAGCACACACGTTCTTCCCTTTCTCTCCTCCCTGCAGGCAGCTCCAGTGGATGCCTCGTGCTGCAGCTCTTGCTCCAATATTCCCCAAAGGGGCTCCGCGAATGGGGAGACCACTGGAGAAGGAAGGCAAAAAGCTCATTATAGCAGTGGTAATTGGGAGTGCTTGAGTTTATTCTCAACTTCCCTCCTTCTCCTTTCAGTGCTCACAGACATTGGGTTGGGTATTGCACTGAAGTGGAGGATGAAAAACAAATCACTTCACAACTGGAAAAACCCCAAAGGAATCAAATCTTTATACAAAAGGTTGTGCTTAGTGTTGCTTTCTCAGCCAGCCTTTCTTTCTCCTACTTGTTTCTGGAAGGTTTCATCACTATTTTGTTGTAAAAACTCAAGGAGGGGATTAAAGCACATATTTCTGAAAAAAAAGAAGGGAGCAGATTGAATGGGATGTCAGAGCACCAGCGTGGAGCTCAGCTAAAGGGATCAGAAAGGAAAAGGTG
Source organism: Calcarius lapponicus (assembly GCA_039654755.1). Lineage (NCBI taxonomy): Eukaryota > Metazoa > Chordata > Aves > Passeriformes > Fringillidae > Calcarius > Calcarius lapponicus. Next base: position 11,375,481 of record CM077464.1, on the reverse strand, counting down.
GGGCAGCCACAGCTTCTCTGGGCACCCTGTGCCAGAGCCTCCCCACCCTAACAGGGAAGAGTTTCTTCTTAATATCCCATCTCACTCTGCCCTCTGGCAGTCTGAAGCCATTCCCCCTTGTTCTATGCCCTTGTCAAAAGTCTCTCTCCAGCTCTCTTAGATGCCCCATGAGGTGGAATTCAAGTAATCCAGTTTAAGGGTAAGGAAAATTTTTACTTTGAGTTTCATAAAGGTGATGCAATCTCCTCCATGGGGAAAAAAAAATTAAGCTAACAAACTAAACCAAACAAACAAACAAACAAAAAAAGACAAACACACAAACTAAACCCTAAAAGCAAAAAAACCCAATCAAAAACAAATAGAGAAAAGAAAAAAAAAAAAAAAGGAAGAAAAAAAGTTGAGATATATTAACACGTCCTTCAGGATGACAACAGATATTAAAACAGATGAATTTTCCACAAAATAGAAAATTCCAAATTTTTCCCCTCTAATATTATTATCCACCATGATCCCTCAGTCTGGGTTCATACCACAGAGAGTCTTACTAATGCCACTTTTATTAGGTGATCTAGCAAAGCAGAGTTCCTGCTTTTAGGGTTGTCTGCCTATTGACAGTCACCTTATCTCTGTATTTGGGGCTGTCTCGGTGCTGTGCTGCTGAGGAGCATCAGGAAACACCTCTCACAGCCAGTTAATGCTTTGGACAGTTGGTTTTAATCAATATTTATGACTTAAGTTATCAGGGCGAAAAAAAGAGAAGGAGACCTGCAGTGTCAGTGTTTGTGTCATTGTTTGTCTCCTGCTGGTAACAAAACTGGGATCCCAAGGTGACTCGAGTGGCTGCAGATCCAGCACTGGTGAATCCCATCCCCATCCTCCTTCCTGGAAACTCTGATTTGTGCTTTATTCTTTCACCTTCAGCACCCCAGACTGTATAGGCCTGATGCCTCAGGTTTGAGCTTTTATATTTTTCAGATTCTGTGCTGCTTTAGGCTGTGGGTCTGAGCTTCATATCAGGGGATGCTGAGCTCTGTGCACAGAGCAGGGAGACAAAACAATTCCTGCTCCAGCTGGGCACCAAGGACAAATGATCCAAATCTCAGCCCAGGAGCACAAACCCCGTGGGCTGGAGAGAGAAAAACAAGCAGGGTGGGACTGCAGGGGCTAAAGCTGGAATGGGACAATGAACTGCAAGGTGCAAATGGAGCAGAACTGATCCCAGGGAGAGACCCCGGGAGCGCTCGTGCATTTTGGGGCCATTTTGGTTCATCTTGGGTGCAGCCCTGGCTGGGCTCTTGTGCTGCCCAAGGTGCATCCATGGAGGCCTTTGAATAAATCCCTGCTTTATTCTTTAGCTCTGTCCAGCCTCTCTTCCAGGTCAGCCTTCACAAGGCATCAGTTCAGTGGAGTTGTGGGCACATGGTTGATCACCAGCATTTAAATATCTGGAAACAGGTCCTGAACAGAAACATTTCAATGAAATTCTCGGGAAACAAAACCTCTGATGGTGCACAGTGGCCTCCTGACAGTGAATAACCAAGCTCTGGGCAGATAAACCCCTGCCAGAGGAGTGATCAGTTCCACCAACACAATTCCCCCCACAGATGCAGCAGAGGGGATTTGGCATGTTTGTAACCACATGCAGCATTTCTGTCTTGGGCATCTGTAAGCTTAAAAATGACAATTTGATGTCATTTAATGATGCGCTGGACACCACTGAGATTAGGAAGACGCATTACCTGTTTTATAGTATTTGTCTCATTATATCTTTTAATGTCTCGATTAATGCATATTAACAAATAATGACTTTCAGTGGGAGATTTGGCTTTTTTCTTTGACCCTATAACCTACATTATAGTCATATTATTTATATTGTATATATATTCTATTTTCAGAGCCTGAGAACATGCAGCTCTGAATTAGGATCATGCCTTGTGATCAGGATGCAGCACAAATGTGCCCCTCTCAAGGACATGAACAGCTGATGAAAAATAACTTTGAACCTCAATTCCCCATCCATGACATTTCAAAGAAACAATGAAACCACAAAATTCTTTCAGAGATAACATAAAAGAGAGGCCCAGACTCACAGTCAGCTGGGACCTGTGCATTAGCCACAATAAAACCAAAATAAGCAGTAATTAATTACTGACATTTTCACAGGAGTTTGAGAGACAGGGAAACACAATCACACCCAGTTCCTTTCTACAATCACAAGAGCTGAACTGCAGAACATCTCAGACAAGGTGTGACAATTAGAGGGCTTTTCTTTTTACACATTATGAAAAATTCAGACACATCCACCTCAATTCCTTTTCTGAGGAGTTGAGAGCAGCAAATACAGGAGGAGAGCAGAGATGGAACAGCAAATGACCAGAAAAAAACTGATGAAACCTCTGGTCCACATCACAGCCTTGGCAGAATGTCCAGAAATGTTTCCTATTAACAGCTGGAGCCTTCCTATACCCTGGAAAATCTTCCCTGGTTGAAGTCGACCCTGAACACTCCTGATTTTTAATTTTTTCAATTTGATTCATATTGCTATGGGATGAGATCCTCAAAATTTGAGGTTTTGCAAGGATGTGTAAAAATCTGGACTAGCATGGAGCAACATATTTGAGAGCAGTTCTTGCTGTGGGTATGTTTTACATGCAGCTCGCTCTTTCTTTCCATTTTTTTTTCCTTTTTTTCCCCTTTTCCTAACATTTTATGTGTTAATATAATTATTTACTATTGGTGTATCAAAAATACTCTGCCATTACAAACTGGAACTCAAAGTTCTTATGAACCACGATGTAAAAATCCAACTTATTACTTAATCCTGCAAAAAAGTGCATTTCCTATCCATGTGTGATTCCTCATCTAAATGCTTTATTTCACATGGCATCAGAACAGGAGCAATAAAGCAAAAATGAATTTATCTCCCATGCCCTGCTCATGAGCCCTCCTTAGAAAACCCTACACAACATTTCCTGAGCTGAACCTCCAGCAGGTATCGAAAAGTTCAGAAATGTCAAATACTACAAAATATTGCAGAATATTACAGAATATTACAAAATGGCATTGCAGAATTACTAGAAACCAAACCAACCAAATCAAACCCAGTGCCAGATTACATACCCACCCTCAAATCCTTATTTTACTCTTATATCACTGCAGGGTAGGGTTGGATTTAAGGAGGGACAACGGGCAGGGATTGAGATGCTCTGGTGTTAGCAGCAGATCTCTCCCTTAAAGGGTGACTTCATTCCAAACAAACCAGCAGGGCTTGGCTGCCTTTCAGACTCTGACAGATAAGCCACAGGTCTCGCTGTCAGAGCCTTGTCATGACCCAGATTCTGCTCCAGCATCTTCTGCCTTTTGTGCCACACAGAAATCTCCCCAGAAAAGGGATATGTTACTAAAAAACAGGGTGGATTTTGTTAACCTGGCACCACAAGTCCTGCTCTCAACTGTTAGAGCTGTTAATCTGCATTTCATAAAAAGAATAATGAAAATTTAAAAAAAAAAGAACAGTAAAAAGGGTTTTTTTTTCCATAAAAAGTTAATGAAAAGACATTTCTGAAGTGTTGGCAGGTACAGGGACATTGTGGATGCAGAGTTGGTGGCTCTTGCCCAGGGTAGCAGAAGCCTCAGCTGTGCTGTTTGCAGCTGACTGCAATGCACAGCCTTTGAAAATCAGAGCCTTTTACATATTTAAACAAGAGACAATTTTTCTTTTTCAAGAAAGGGGAAAAAAAAAATAGGATTTAGAGCCAAAGTATAAATGCCTGCAGCTCTACACGACAGATAAGAAGTTCTGGCTGATATGTTCAAACATCTCTTCCTAAATTTAATGTGCTAAAGGTGAGAAGTGTCAGTAAATTGGCACCCTGGAGAAAGAGGTGAGAGCTCTGCTGGGGTTTTTGTGCATGCCACATCAGTGGGGTCCATGACTGTTGACTAAGAGACCCCAATCTTATGTATTTGAGCTTAAAAATGCCAGATCCTACTTCATCTGTGACATGGAATCACAGAATATCCTCAGTTGGAAGGGACTCACAAGGACCATTGAGTCCAGGACACTCCAAAAATCCCACCAGTTGAGAGAATTGTCCAAAAGTTATTGGACTCTGCTGGGCTTGGTGCCACCACAACGTGTGGTGGTGTTAACAGGGGTCCCAGGATGAGGGAAGCGATGAGAATCTGGACTCCATGTTTCAGAAGGCTGATTTATTATTTTATGATATATATTATATTAAAAGAAAATTATTTATTAAGACTATACTAAAAGAATAGAAGAAAGGATTTCATCAGAAAGGAATAGAATGATAATAAATCTTGTGACTGCTCACAGCCTCGACACAGGTGGCTGTCATTGGTCATCAAGTAAAAACAATTTCACACGCTGGGTAAACAATTCTCCAAATCACATTCCAAAGCACCAAACATGGAGAAGCTGAAGCTTCTCAGCTTCTCAGGAGAAAAGATCCTGGCAAAAGGATTTTTCATAAAATATGAACAACTTCCCTGAGAAACCTGTTCCAGTGCCTGACAAACCTCGGGGGGACAGAAGCTTTCCTTGATATCCAACCCCATCATAACCTCACAGATTCTGGCTCTGGAATCCTCAGCCACCCTTGATCCCCACATCCCTTGATGAGTCTTGACCTATTCCCCACCCCAGGAGCACAAACCTGTTTGCCTCTTTCTCAGGTGGCTGCTGAGAGCCACACAAGAACTGTCCCAGCCTCAGAAAACCTTCCCTGCCCGGCAGGACAACCATGAGTTTGTACCTGTGTCTTGTTCTTAGTAAACCAAGACCTCAGAAAAGGTTGTTGCTCCATTTCTGCTGGATTTCCCTGCGTAAATTCCTGCCCAGGACCTGAAGTGCCCAGAACTGCTCAGTTATCGACATTTAACAGCTTCATCTTCACCTCCCTGCTCACATCCAGGCGCTAAATTCTCTTCTACTGATGAACTTCCAGTTACAGAAAGAAAACTCAGTTCCACCATGTCCAATAATTTTACTTCTCAGGGACTTTAGGCACAGGCTGGAAGAACTGGGAATGTTCACCAGGAGAAGAGAAGGCTTCAAGGAGACCTTTGAGCCCTTCCCAGGGCCTAAAGGGGTTCCAGGAGAGCTGGAGAGGGACTGGGAAGAAGGGATGGAGGGACAGGACACAGGGGAATGATTTTAAGCTGTCTGAGGGCAGGATTAAATGGGATATTGGGAAGAAATTTTTCCCTGGGAGGGTGGTGAGCCCTGGCACAGAATCGCCAGAGAAGCTGTGGCTGCCCCTGGATCCATGGAATTGTCCAAGGCCAGGCTGGACAGGGCTTGGAGCACCCTGAGATAGTGGAAGGTGTCCCTGCCATGGCAGGGGTGGAACTGGATGATTTAAGCTCCCTTCCAACCCAAACCAATCCATAATTCTCTGATTCTCTGATTTTCTGGTAATTGTCCATCCTACAGCCAGACATGTGCAATGGAATAAAGATATGCAGAGCACTTCTTCTCCACTTATTTCTCAATTTCAGCATAACAAAAAAAAAGAAAAGAAAAAAAAAGAAAAAGTAAATGAGAAAAAGAAAAAGAAAAAGAATTTGGTTCTGAAGTCCTTGAAATTATAACATTAAATTGTCATAATGTTCTAATTTATTCAGATTGAAGTTAGAAGAAAGTTTTGTTTTCCAGGGAGAATGACAAGATCAGAAATGGGAGCAGCTCTTTTGGCTGCTCTGATCTCCCTGCTCTCAGAAGAAAACATTACCACATGTAAATACTCTCTGTACAATCCATGCTGAAGAGAGAAACAGAGCAGGGATTCCTCTGCCAGGAGAGCAAATTGCAGTCATGCTTCAGCTAAACAAAGATTTGAGAGCAAAACTGGTGGAACCTCTTTTATATTGTCCCTCATGGATGATTCTGGGCGATTCCAATATGTTAAGTCATTTATTTGATCCTCAAGATTCCTGTGTTCAGAATTTCTACATTGCACCTTTAATAACAGATAAATATTTCACATTTTCACGCATGGAAAAAAAAAATCACAAAGCTCTGAATAATAGAAACAATACCCCAAAAGCAGTACTGAGAACAGAATTTTCTCTAGATTAATGTTATCCCTGTCAAACATCCCTGTACACATTTCTGTCAAACTCCTCTTTTTTCTTCCTTGCAGTACATTAAAAAGGATTGAATTTTTCCCCAATTTCAGCAGCTATTTTACAATGGCTTCTGCCAGCTTTGCAGCTGCTTGGTGTTTGGTTTTTTTCCCCAGATACATGAGCAAAAACATCCCAAATTTTCCTTTTGCAGGCAGCACCATATAGAGGGGAGCTGCCCTCAGTATAAGATGAGCTGCCCCTAAAATAATGATTTTCATTCCCAAAGCATCATTTTGGATTTTGATAACAAGAGGTGCAGCAAAAATCCAGGCATACAAAAGGGAAAAGAAGTTTCATTTCTGTCTTTGTATTCTGTAAATGAAATAGTTGTAGAATTCATGTTATAACCAGAAGGTGAAAACCAATGGAAAATAAACTTTATTATTTGTTGTCCCCATCTTCTGCTTTAATTCACTGAAAAAAAAACCATTAATATTAAAATAGAATCATCAAATAGCTGGATAAATAGAATAAACAAACTGCTGTGGAGAAGGAAAAAGTGTATAAATGCAAAAGTGAAGGCATTGCTTTGCAGCAGCACCCAGGGTGTCCCCAAGCTGCTCTGCCATGTGCTATCCATGGATTTTGGGGGCTAGAATAATTTAGATACCAGGCCATGTGCAAAGAAATGTATGGAAAAAGGCAGAAAAATAGGGATGTGCAATGAAATAATGACCTGAGGATATCAGATCCAACCGATGAAATTTTTAAAGGGTTTGAGCTACAAAAGAGATGGAATACACAACCCAACATTCTCCCCCCGCCTTTTTGTTTTAAATTTAATTTCAGGATACTGAAGATACAAAGCTCAAAATTTCTGAAAGCCAAGAAGAGTCAGCCAGAGCTCCTTAACCTCACCACCCTAAAAAGGAAGAATTTCTTCCTAATATCCCATTTAATCTCCTCTCTTTCCATTTAAAGCCATCAACCCTTGTCCTAAGATGAGCTCCAGTCTGGACACTCTTCTGTCTAAAAAGTTTATTGAGTTTCTTATGAAATTTACCTTTCTGTAAGGAAATAAGAAAAAATCTCTGCCTAAACATTGGCATGAAACTGTTAGAAATTAAATTTTTCTTAGAATGTGATTCTTCTGTCAAATTCAGTTGAACTGACCCACAGCATTCATGTTTGAAGGGTACATGGAGCAATAGAAAAATCAATATATTTCCATATATGTGATCATATTAATTTGCTGTCTTTAGGGCATTAAAGCCCTTCAGCATCTTTCCACCCATTCCCACTGATGCTGTACAAAATTCCTGGCTCTCCCAGAGCTGCTCTGCAAATCAAAATTTCCTGGGAATTCCCAGAGCTACAGCCACTTGTGGATGAACAGTAAATTCATCATTCTGGGGAGGCAAACATTTTAAACTGAAAATACACAGTGAGAGTAAATGGTTATTTTAAACGAGGTGCAGTTTGTTCACCTGGTGTTTCTGAATGAGTTCAGACAAAATAAACAACCCAATATGATGCCCAAAAGGTCTGGAGCTCACATATTTATGTTGCTGGAAGAGGTGCTAAAATTGACTTAGATTGAAATTACATGAGAATTTAATTGCTATTGCAGAGCAAATATGTTGTTTCTTTTATGTTTTTTTAAATAATGGAGAAAATTATCATAACTAACAGAGACCTAATAACTAAAACCAGCTCAGCCAGAGGGCAGCAGGAAAAAGAACATTTTAATATCTCTGAGGAAGTGAAAACAACTCGCTAGCCTTGAGCTTTAGCATATCTCTAACCCGACCCAATCTCCATTTTGCATTATCAGTTATCTTGCAAGCCTTTAGCAAACAAGAAAGCATAAAGTAAATGCCTAAGAAACACTTTTATGTCAAATATCAAAAATGCTCAGATGTGGCTATCAGGGAAGAAAAAAAAAACCAAATTAAATTCTCCAGACTTCCCCTTCCCAAATATGAAATTATCAGTGGGTGAAATTGTTGACAAACTGTTTTAGAAGTCTCCAAACCAAGCAAATCCTGGATTTTAGCCTAAATAACTGCTCAATAACACGTTTTGGTCACAGATTCTGAGCTGCAGAGAGACTGTGGGGCCAAAATCATTTGGAAAGAGGAGACAGCAGATAAAGTGTTTTCTTCTGTCTAAAACTCTTAGAGAATTAATATTCCCTTAGAGAATGCTGCACTCCAAAAGGAGACCACAGAGTAAGAAAAGAGCACTGCAGAAATGTGTTATTGGGAAGGGCAGGAACAGTTAAAATCCTTTATCACTCTGAAATCCTCCAGAGAAATCCAGATCCTGAGGGGGCTGGAGCGCTGAGGTCAGGCACTGAGCATGTACAAAGGTTGGGAAACCATCAAACTCCAAATGAAATCTGGATCAAAGATGTTCCTTGAGACTATTTTCCCTCAATTTGTTGATTGTATTTACAGTCTAAACCATACTGATAACAAAAAAACAAACAAAAAAACCAAACCAAAATGCCACAAAAAACATTAAAAAACCCAAACAAACAAACAAAAAAAACTCCAAAACCAAAAAACCACAAACATCTGGCATTTCTTCCTTTTTAAAAGAGCTGAGGAGTGTTAAAAAGTGTTCATTTCAATATTGCTTCTTGTTTGAAGAAAATAACTATTTAGAAATCTTAGATGCAAGAAAAAGGGGGGAAAGTGGTTTAAATTGAGATTGGATTCTTTGAACTCTATTGGAAGTAATAATTCTGTGAAAGTACTACAGAATATTTTTAAAATGTTGTTCTGTGGGGAAAATATTTTTCCCGTTTTATTTAAAATAGATCTTCTTTGGGTTTGGGGTACTTTTATGATGATTCTGAAGTATTTAATGGATGCATTTATAGTCTTTTTTTTTTTTACTCCAGACACGAAGATCCATTGGCATCTGCCCTCACTCATACAAGAACATACATTTAATATTGAATTTTAAAAATGTGTTCCTGGAACCAAGAGTAGTAAACAGCATTTGTGATAACCTTACAAACCTCCCTACCAAGATGAGTCACAAGACACTGAAAATTCAAGACAATCAATTGGGCAAGGGTGAGTTACTGTCATCTATTCCTGATGCACATAACATTTATTATACATGCCCAATAAAAATGAGATTTCTAAAAACTAAACAGACCAAAGTTTAGTCTAAAATATTTTTTTTATGGCCCTTCAGTAAAGAGAGCATCAGGGGGATTTTAGAGTGGGTTATACCAATGTCTAGAGGTGTCAATCATTAAGTACAGAGGAACACTAAATATAGAAGAATCAAAATTATAAATAAATATAGATAAATATCTTCATCTGAGGGTGCCAGAGAAGCTGTGGCTGCTCCTGGATCCCTGGAAGCGTCCAAGGCCAGGTTGGACAGGGCTTGGAGTACCCTGGGATAGTGGAAGGTGTCCCTGTCCATGGCAAGGGTGGCACTGGATGGGCTTTAAGGTCCCTTCCAACCCCAACCATTCCAGGATTCTCTGATTCTAATCCACGTATCCAGCATTTATAGGGCTAATTAATGCTCTAAGTGAATTCCCTGACTTATTTAGGTGCAGACCTCAGCCCTAACACACACAGAGGAAAGTTCAGAGGCAGCTCTGCTTCATTCATGGCGTCCTTTTAGGCAAAACTAGCATGGAGGAAAAGTATCACAGAAATCATCAGATTTTGACACAGATGGGATCCACAGCTCCAAAATCTGCACTTCCACACGTGGAAAATAAATCTGAGAGAAACACAACCTTCCTGCCAGGAGCACAAGTTTCCCTGGAGTGAGCAACTCACTCCTTGCCCAGGGAAGCAGAGAAGGGTTTGTGGGGTTGGGTTCTGTGCCCTGGGGATGGCAGTGGCAGGAACATGTGGGCTTTAGGGCTGGCAGGGCTTTCTAAGAGGCCTCACAGAGCTTAAACAGCTGGCAGGTTGAACAACCAGGTTTGTTTTTTTTTAGGATAGGTCATACCAATGTCTAGAGGTGTCACTCACTAGGTACAGAAGAACATGAATTATAGAAGAATCAAAATTATATATGAATATAGATAAATATCTTCATCAGAGGCTCTGGCAGAGGATGGCCAGAGAAGCTGTGGCTGCTCCTGGGTCCCTGGAAGTGTCCAAGGCCAGGCTGGACAGGGCTTGGAGTACCCTGGGATAGTGGAAGGTGTCCCTGCCATGGCAAGGGTGGCACTGGATGGGCTTTAAGGTCAACTCCAACCCCAACCATTCCAGGATTCTCTGCTTCTAATCCATGTATCCAGCATTTATAGGGCTAATTAATGCTTTAAGTGAATTCCCTGACTTATTTAGGTGCAGACCTCAGCCCTAACACACACAGAGGAAAGTTCAGAGGCAGCTCTGCTTCATTCATGGCGTCCTTTTAGGCAAAGCTAGCATGGAGGAAAAAGATCATAGAAATCATCAGATTTTGACACAGATGGGATCCACAGCTCCAAAATCTGCACTTCCACACGTGGAAAATAAATCTGAGAGAAACACAACCTTCCTGCCAGGAGCGCAACTTTCCCTGGAGTGAGCAACTCACTCCTTGCCCAGGGAAGCAGAGAAGGGTTTGTGGGGTTGGGTTCTGTGCCCTGGGGATGGCAGTGGCAGGAACATGTGGGCTTTAGGGCTGGCAGGGCTTTCTAAGGGGCCTCACAGAGCTTAAACAGCTGGCAGGTTGCACAGCCAGGTTGTTATTCCTTTGGACATCAATTTTGGGGCTTTTGGGGGTAAAAGGGTCTGACCAGACGTGCTTGGAGGAAAGCACTATATAAACAGGTTTTTTTCCAGGAACATTGTGGAGTCTAAGACGACTTTCAATTACTCCAATTATTTTAAAAGTCACATCCACTCCCTTGGTAGAAAACGGGAAAATCTGCATGACAGGGAAGTGCCAGCTTGGGGTCAGGAGCACAAACTCTGCTTTCCCAACCCCACAGCCGTGCTCAGATGAACTTTTGTCGCGGAACGCAGGGAAACCCGAGCTCTCAATGTGAGGGATCAGCAAGCTTCCTTTATTGATTAGAGCACCAGATATTTATTTACAGCAGTAATAAGCTCGTGAATATTCTGTAATCTAAACTGTCTATTGGCCACTCACAACATCAGCTCTTCCTTAGGGGCTACATCTCTCTTTTCTCATGTCTCTTTCACTACTTGTTATCGTGCTACAGCTATGCCCAAGGACACAGAACTTTTGCAGGTGCAGAAATTTAGATTAGCTGGGTTCAGTACTTTTCCAGTCTTTAGTTAGCTATATTCTAACAATCTTTGGAACTCTGGTCTGCAGAGTTTGTGGGGTGGGAGCCACTGACCCCATCTGCTCCGCCAAGGAAAGATTCCAGCATCACCCCCTGACCCCCAGGCAGGGCTCAGTCCCTGCCACAGGAGCCACATTCACTCTGAGAAGCAGCAGGGTTCATTTCACAGACTGGGAAAAAAACCCTTTATTGCAAGCCCTGCTGAGAAGTGAATACGAGAGGCAAATCCCTAACAGAGGAATAGTGCTGTAAATGTGATTTTTTTTCATGTTTTTGCCCTCTCTTGCTGCTCTTTTGCTCCCATTTCTCCCTCCTCTCCATGCAGCTTTGGTTCTGCACCACAGCTCTCTCCTCAAGCTGCCTGCACAGGAAATCCTCCTGGGCTGCTGAGTCAGTAAACCCAAGGAATTGCAGGCAGCACTCTTGAAGTCTTAGAGACTTGAAAACTATCCCTCCAGGAACTGGTTGTTAACAGCTGAGCAACATGAAAAATCACTGGTTCTATTTTATTTTTTTTACAGCCTCCTTTTTTAAGAACTCTTTCTAACGCCCCTTTTGTTATTTGACTGCTCATCCAACCCTCCTGCAAGCTCACGAGTGCAAAACCAGCAGGGAAAAAAGAAGTCACAATGATTAATGCCTTCAAATCAGTGTTGTCATCGTTTTATTTGCCTCTCACAGAAATTATTGCTGCTTCCAGAGGGCAAAAAAAAAAAAAAAAGGAACATTTTAATATAAAATAGGGCAACTGGTTTTTGCTTTATTACCTGCTGCTTTGCATTTCTAGGACTGAGATACCTTGTCTGTCTAAAGGAAAGTTGTGGTATAACTCTGTTTGTTCACAGTGTTGTGAACCACATTTGGGTAGAATATGTGCATTTTTAGACTTTTTTCTCCCCCTGTCATTCATCTTTCGTGCAAATCAGCTTAAAGAGCTTAAAAATCTTCAAGATCAGGCTGGACAGGGCTCTGAAAATTTTGGTCTAGTGGGAGGTGTCCTTGCCCAGGACACTTGACCTTTAAGGTCCCTTCCAACAGAAACCATCTTATAATTCTATGAAAAACATTTTAAATTTTTACATTTTTACCAGGTGTCTTTCTTTAGCTTCTGCAATAATCCTGACTGGCACCTGAGGTGCCCAGGTGAAGTCACAAGTGCCAGTGCACCGACAGAGCACCAACACAACATCCAGGGCTCCCACCACCTTCAGGAGTGTAAAAACACTGAGTTTTCTCAGGAAAAAATCCACAGAGAGTTAGAGATTTAGCAGGTGGAAATCCCACTCTCACTCTGGCCCTCTCTGGAAGCTCCTATCCCACCTAACTGACAAGGTAACAACCATCTGGGTCTTGAAATCCTAATTTTTGTGCCTCTGGGATGTCCTTGAAGTTGGTTGGTACCAAGGCCTCTGTGGTTTGGCCATGCTGATTTTCTCAGATGATTTTTTTGTGACAGCAGAATTCTGAACCTTCTCTTTGGAACTGTTTTACACATCCAAAGACTTTGTTTTTCTATTTTAAACAAGGCTTTTAAGAGGTTGCTATTTTCTCCAGATTGCCCCCAGCACCAGCTCCTCCTATTAAAATGGAAAAGCTCCAGCAGCATTAATGCCTTGGTTAGCTGAGTTTTTATCTCCTTTGGAGAACATTCCCAGCAGTCCCCAGGCTGTGTTTGTATATAAAATATTTATCTTTTCTTTACATAAATAACAGGGAAGTCTCATGCCACTGTGCATTGTGCTTGAGAAACCTGCAGTCCTACAGAGCGCTTGACTTCTCTAACAGGGTTATGAGATGCTACAAATCACCAGGCAGGTAAACTCATTAAAAGCTCTCTCTCATTAAGCCCTGGAATGGAAAAAATGGCTTGCTTAAAGAGCAGGGACAAATCCAAGCTTTTATATCTGTGCCTGAGGAGCCTCACGTTGGGCTGTGCTTAAAAACGTTGCAGGCTGGGAGAGAAACTTGTAGAATATTGTGTCTGAAATACACTGTGCCTCATCTTTCAAAAATAACAGAGGCTGGAAGGTAGATGGTTCTATTTGAAGGTAGCCTGGCACTGGAAGTGACAGCCAGGGATGAATAATGGAGGATACAGAGAGTTCTCTGCTCTGCAGCCTCTACACACCCTGAGAAAATTGAGAAATGTTCCTCCCTGCAGCAAACAGGGGCTGAGCAAACACTTCAGTTCCTCTCCTCAGCTCTTCATGAATTACTTAACTCTCATCAGATCCAGTTTCATTCTCTGCTCTGTGAGGTGCTGCCTGCACATCCAAACCTGTGTTTGCCCACCTGACTCTCACTCAGATCACACTTCAATGTTGTTACACAAGAGGCATCACTTGCACCTTCCCCTTTCCATATTTCCTCTCTTTTTTTTTAAAGGAGACCTGTCGCAGACATCTTTCATGGAAAATCCTTTCCTTAGGATTTTTCCTCCTGAGAAGCTGAGAGGCCTCAGGAACAAAATGTAAACAATGGTTATCTGCTGCTGTGGAATGCAATAGGTGGAGCTTTGATTGGCCCATGTTGGATGTTTGTAATTAATGGCCAGTCACAGCCCAGCTGGCTCAGACGCGGAGCCCGAGCCACAAACCTTTGTTATCATTCTTTCCTATTCTATTCTTAGCCAGCCTTCTGATGAAATCCTTTCCTCTATTCTTTGAGTATAGTTTTAATGTAATATATATCATAAAATAATAAATCAGCCTTCTGAAACATGGAGTCAGATCCTCATCTCTTCCCTCATCCTCAGACCCCTGTGAGCACGGTCACAGAGAACTTTTTCCCCATTACACAGAATATTCTGCCACTGGAAACGTTTAAGTGTAGCAATATTAAATACGTACCCACAAGAAATTCCAAGTATTAGGTGAAGAAATACATCAGATGGAATTATTCTGGACAGTTAGAACACCTGCATTGCAGTTACATTTAAAATTCAGTTCATACACCAAGCCAACTTTGTGAGTCATGAAACTCATTGTTTTCTCAAGTACATTTGGAACCAGACAAAGGAATGATGGTTTGGGATCCTTTCTTCTCCATCATTTTATGATGACTTTTGTTAATATTTTCCAATTTAAAAAAACCAAACCAACAGCACACAGCCCAATGTTATCACAGATGAATGGAATGCAAAGTCAATCAAAATGCCAGTCAGAAAAATCAAAATGCCAAAAAAGAAAGACATCATGGAATCCTACAAAGGTTTGGATTGGAAGGGACCTCAAAGACCATCCAGTTCCAGCCCCCTGCCATGCACAGGGACTCCTCCCACTATCCCAGGCTGTTCAGAGTTTCATCCAAAGCAAAGAATGGAAATTACTGGGAAGAGCAGAGCCACCTGAAAGAAATTGGTTAAAACCATCTAAAAGAGCAACACATGTATTTAAATCTAAGAAAGCACTTAAATGGCAGAAAAAAGTGAAGCTCAAGAATTCCTCTAAAGGTCTTGCAGGCATCGTGGTGCCTTCAGTCCTGAGGGGTTCATAGGTTAGGTTAATGCAGAGCAGCCTGTAAAACACATGGAAAACTGAACCACTCTTGACTGACAGTTAGAACTGGCTTGAAATGCTCATTTTTAATTATTCCTTAGCATTCTATATTCTTGTTGTCTGGTCAGAGCGTATACTTGAAGCCATGTGGAATTTCCCATTCATATTTGGTTTTCTTTTTCCCTTTTCTTGATTTGTTTATGGATGTGCACATCAATTTTGGGGCTTTTGTGGGTAAAAGGGTCTGACCAGACGTGCTTGGAGGAAAGCACTATATAAAGTTTTTTTCCAGGAACATTGTGGAGTCTAAGATGACTTTCAATTGCTTCAATTATTTTAAAAGTCACATCCACTCCCTTGGTAGGAAATGGGAAAATCTGCATGACAGGGAAGTGCCAATTTGAGGTCAGGAGCACAGCACGTTACAGATGGTTCACAGGGAAAGGGTGTGCCCCAGTGGAGAGAAATGTGTTACCACAAGAACTGCAAAAGAATGACAGCAAGGGAAGGAACAGAAATAACATTGTATCATTCCTGAAATCTGGTCTGTGAAAATAAATGTAGGGATTTAATGTGAACTGAATACTTTTACACAAATTGTTGTATAATCACTGTGGTGGGCTCTGTGCGTGCAAACACACAAATTCATGTGTGTTAAATGGGTAACTTTAATGTCTGGATTCCTGCAAAAGAATGCAGTAAAACTTTATAATCATAAAAAAGGCCACAAACTTTGCAGAAGCAGAAAAAAAAAAACAGTTTTTTTTTTCTTATTAGCTCTGGTTTGCTATTTGGTATTTCATTAAGAACTGTTCTTTCCACAAGCTGGAGCTGATCACTAATTATCCAGCTCAGCAACCACAGTTATGTCCTGAAACGTGAGCAATTGGGTATTTGCTGTCCTTCTCCATCTGCCAGGAAGGTCACCCATCTGAGAGCTCAAGAGATTTGATCATTTATTTCCCTTAATTAAAAACTGTTCACCTCTAAATAACAAGACACCTTTCAAGGGTCTCGAGTTGAGCACCGAAAATCTTGAAATATTGAAGGCCTTTGGTCATTTAACAGAAATGCCTTTTGTCTTTTGATCATTTAATTATTTTGGTTGCAGTCTGAAAGAACATGCTTGCATGGCCAGGAATTCAGCTTTCCAGTTTCTCCCAGGGCAGGATCCATGCCATCAACACTTCTATGTTCAAAACCAGCATCTGAATTTGAGCTAAACTCCTTTTATAGGCAGGAATCTCACTATATTTACTGAGATCAGGTTAAATTTGGGGGTTTTTCCCCCTCCCCATTAGCTTAGAGGAAGTTTACAGTAGTAATTTTAGAAATATATTATAAAAATTAGACATGCTCAGTTTTTAATAAGTAATCATTTCTACCTGAGCAGGAAATCTAAGGAAGAGTCACAGGAGCCATGCCCTAGATAAAAATTCCAAGACTATATATTTATATGTAAAGGACTGTATTATTTGGATGAACACAACTATGGTACCAGTTCCAACTCAATTCTACAGAATTTAGCTGAATTATGCCACATTTCAGATGTCACAGGGGCCATGCTCTAGATAAAAATTCCAAGACTATAAATTTATATGTAAAGGACTGTATTATTTGGATGAACACAACTATGGTACCAGTTCCAACCCAATTCTGCAGCATTTAGCTGAATTATGCCACATTTCAGAGGTGCAGTGAAATGGACTCTGAATAAGAGCCACAACAAAAGAAAATGTATTTTTGCATTCCAAAGTAAAACCAGGTTCTCTGTGCCGCCTGCTATGCATTGTAGAAGACAGGCCACATAACTGATACACAAAAGCAGAAAACTCTGCAAAACCTGCTAAAAGATGCTCTGGTCACACCAGCATCACAATAAACAGATGCCATTTAAAAATAAAACTAACTAAATGTCATGAATTCTTTCAAATACTGACTATTAAAGCACACAAATGTGAAAATATTCTGTGTGTAAAGCATTTGCATGGAAGTTGTTGAAGGCTCTTTAGGGAATGAGCTGGAGGATTGAAACCCTGGTGCTGTTTGTCACTGAATCCCTGTGAGCAATGCTCCTGGAGAAGAGCTGGAAAGTACATTTGTGAGCAATGGTTTAACACAGAATTGTGCTGATTGCAACAAGAGGTTATTGCAGGGCTTGTGTACGACTCCTCACAGCTACAAAGGGGGAAAAAAATCTTTTGTCAGTGGTTTTGTGGCTGTTTTGTGAGGAGAGGTGCAGCCACTGTGTGTGGGGACAATGGAGGGGGAGAGTTACAATCCCCAGACGTGTTAACACAGAGTTATTAATGGAAGAGCACGTTGTTTAGCAAGTATAGACTTGTGGGGAAAATTAATCCCTGTCATCTTCATAAAGAGTTGAATATCTTCAGAAAGATGATGGATGACTTTAAGTGCCTTTAGTATCTTTAGAGGCCCATTTGTATCGTTTTTTAAAATTGCTCCTTTGAAAATGGAGGCCTCCAAAAGCACTGCCTGGAATATCTTGAGGTTTAGGTTTCACTGGGGGGGATGAAGAGAATCTTTATTTTTATCCCTCTGTCTGGCAAAAAGAAATTTTAAAACAATGGATTTGAAACAGAAGACACACTGGGTTTTGTATTCTTTTTCTAATTATGACTTCATTTTATTTTGAATCTCGGTTAAAAACAGTGAACAAACGCCCTCAAGGGATGGACTTGCCCTTCTCAGGATGAGCAATGATCACAGTCCTAGTTCATTAACAGAGGAGGCTGGAAAAGTCTTAACCCAAACTATGAGACCACCCAGAAAAATCCAGAATCAGTGGCAGCAGCAGATCCTTCCCTCTTGGCAAGTGCTGGCCTTGAGAACATGTATTTCTACCAGAACAATGCAAATAAAATCACTTTTCCTTACCACAGGAAGCAATACGAGGCTGAAGAAGCAGAGCTTCCAGTTGATGGCCATCTTCTCTCCTAATTTTGCGCAAGTTTTGTTCATTAACACTGAGATTAGGACTGAAGCACAGGCTCTGCTGATGTTTTGAGGTCTTCACATCAAGATCTCTGCAACAAAAGAGGGAAATTATTATAAATATGTAAACCACGGAGAGAATGAAAAAGAAATGGACAGAAAACAGAGAACCCAACATTTGAACTGCAACTGGCACTTATTAGAGACCAACCAGGCTTTTGCATGTATCTTGGATATTCAATTTAAAGGCAAAGGACTTGATGTGATCAGTAACTTGTGTCAAAGAAATGCTGGAACAGGTTCTGTAGCTGCAAACACCTAAATTGTACCCAGGAGAGGAGAAAGAGTGGATTATTTTGAACAAGAAAAAAAGAACTTTCTGCTTCATCTCTGAAGTTGTGGTTTGCACTTCATGATCTTCAGCCGTGTCTTAAAAGCAAAATTGTCTGGGGGATTTTTAGGGGTCTGGCTTCCGAGACAGGTTGTCCAGACAACAAAATCCATTGCCAGACTTGTTAACAACCTGTTAATAGGCTTGTTAATAACCTGTTAACAGGCTTGTTAATAACCTTTCTGAGAATTTGGCAGCAGAGGGGCAAAAGAATGAATTGTAGTCTCTGGCTAAGGATTCATCCAGGACAAAATCAGGAATGATTTATATGAACAACAATGTCATCCATATCTGTGATTTCCATCGCTTGGCCTCTGCCCTGAAAGAATTGAGGACTGGGGGGAATGTGGTTTAAGATTTGGATTTATTTCTCATTATCCTACTTTGATTTGTAAAGGAATGACTTGTAAAATAACTTTTAGAATAAAAGGGCACTCAAGTTTTATACTGACACTCAAGTTTTATACTGCAACACACTGCCAGGACATCAGCATTTAGAAAGGAGAGAGTCTTTCAATTAAAAAATAAAAGAGGAAAATTAATCTCTCTCTAAATTTTGGGAGAACAATGATTCATGAAATTCACTCTAAACTGATCTGTTTTCTTCTATCCTCACTTGATCAGTCACTCACGCTCTGTTCTGGCAGTGAATTTAATTACTTAACTGTATTTCTGATGGTTTATCAAATAATGAGCAATTGATAAGATCTCAGCTGAGGAGGACAGCAAACATCCCTGGTGACATTCAGCCGTGAGGACTTGGAATTCCATTAACAGCAGCAAGACAAAACCAGACAGATGCATTAGCAGCCACTGGATTTGAAATTATTTCCTGATCATTTGCACTCCTGGGTGCAGCTCAGTCCAGAGAAGCCAGAGAGGGGCGGGGAGGTTGGATTCTGTCCTTTCATTCTGTAATTCATCGGGAAATGACCAAAATGAAGTGGAAGGGTGGGAGATGCCTGGCTAAGAGATGGACACGTACAGATGCCCTGGGGGAAAAGGGGTGACCTTTAGAACACCTTTTTACTTTAACCTGGCAATCCCTAGGTTTGAAAAGTGGAGGGTAGTTGTTTTCTGTCTTGTCTGAGTGTCAAAGGAGCCTCTAAAGAGACAACAAGAACATCTGCAAACCATTCCATGGCTTTTCTCTCATATATTGCAGGGAAAATAAAAGACTCTACTTCATTTTTTGCCTTCAAGGTAGTCATGGAAACCTGCACCAAATACTGGGCTGAGGCTTTCGTGTCATCCAGGGAGAGTGGAGTGTTTATTAGGGAATAACAGCTTCCAGAACTTCTGCCCTGGACCTGCAGCAAAACCTTTTATACTGCCGAGCTGTTCCTGGCATGAATGTTATAGATACATTCAGAGTTTACCTATTACTAATTAAGTGCTACTTATCTCTATTATCAATTAAAGCGTAATTATCTCTATCACCAATTAAAGCCCAGCTACTTCCCCAATAACAACTATCACCTATGTTATACTAGAAAAATAAACTTTTTTAAAAATATATAGGTAAAGCTGATAAAGCATTACCACTCAGTATTGAGAAAAAGAAATAATTATATCAGTATTGGATTTGGAAGGCAGGCTTGAATGATTATATTTTCTTCTGATGTCACTGGTTGATAAATCCCATAATTTCATTACTGATGCTTCATGTGGTAGTTTTATCTGCATCTGTCACTGTAATTAAAATTAGTGAAGTCAGAAGAGCCAATAACAGAGGGGTTGCACCTTTCAGTTATGGACAAACAGTTCCTCAAAATAATCTTCAGTTATCTCTGGTGAAACAGAAAGGCTGTAGAAGTGTCTGAGACTGAAAATCAGCTGATTGTTGCTAAAACAGAGTGGGTTCCAGGGGTTTATTTCAAGCATGGATGATATATAGGAAGAAAAAAGAAAAAGAACATTGTTCTGGTTACCTAGTGACTTAAGAAAATAATTCATCCCCTCTGAAGGGGAATTCATTCGTCCACTGGAAACACTTTCAGTGCCACAGCAGATTCTTTATGAAAGCATCTGAGTTGCTTCAAGAGCAGGCTGGAAAAGCTCTGACAAAACTTGTTCTGCTGCAAGCTCCCACTTCTTTCTCCACCTAAAAAGGTCTCTGGAGGCTGGTGAGGACAATTCCTCCATGAGAACCCCACAAGTGCCAAGTGCACAATCTGATGTCAATAACGAACAAAACCACACAGTGAGACCTTTCTAGGTACGATGGGACCACTCCCAGGGAGGCATAAAAAGGGAATAAGTAATTCCTCAAAAGGATAAAAAGTCCCCATATTAAATATGGGTGAAATTGTTATAGAGCATCACAGAGTGCACCCACTGGATGAATGAAGTTGAGGAAATTTTCTGATGAATGAAAGAGGATTTTTTGTGGCTTTCCAAGGCAGTTATGAGCTCTTACTGAGATCTCAACCAAAATAAACCACCTGATCTTCTGGGCTCCTTGCTGTGGTCCTCTGGGATGTGTGCCAGAGGTTTGAAAGGAAACCAACACATTTCAAAGTTGACCCACAATGGTTTAAACCAATGATGATCCAATGGGAATTCAACATTTAATTCGTCTCACATCAGTGTCCAGGCAGGGCCTTCCACCCCATCCTCTTCCTGCCCCATGACCAAGCTTCTGCCCAGGTGAGGAAATCTGAAAGCTTCTGACAACATGCAGGAGAAACTGAGGTTTTGCAGACTGAATACATTTCAGAAAAGTCAAAAGTCAACCACTCCCTGCACAGTTACTCCAGGGCTTCTTAGAGACATGAAGAACATTTCTCTGTGAAGAATAAATACAGGTGGAGAATTACTGGGGGAAATAAATGAACAGGTAATTATCATGAAATCCTAGAATGGCTTGGGGTTGGAAGGAACCTTAAAGATCATCATTCCAACCTCCTGCCATGGACAGGACCGCCATCCACTAGAGCAGATTTCTGGCCTTGGATACCACAACCTCTCTGGGCAGCCTGTTCCAGTGCCTCACCAACATCACAGCAAAGAAATTCTTCCTAATATCTAATCCCAATCTACCCTCCTTCAGTTTAAGGCCATTCCCCCTTGGACTTTCACGACACACAAAGTTCCTCTCCAGACTTTTAACCCCTCATTAGGTACTGGAAGGTGTCCTGAAGTCTTCCTGGAGCCTCCTCTCCTCCAGGATGAACAGTCCCAACTCTCAGCCTGAATTCACCTCAGGAGAGGTGTTCCAGCCCCCTGAGCAGCTCTCCTGAGGGCTGGATCACCTTTCATTATGCACCTGATATTTTTCTATCTTTAGGCTCTCAATAACACACTGCATTTTATGATTTCCTAATTGGGGTATTCCAGCTACTGTAAGTTCCTGATTGGGGTATTCCAGCTACTTGATTTATTGAAAAGGCACAGTGCCCCTTCCTCATGTTCCTGCTCACCAGCAATGAGCAGAATTAGGAAATCAACCCCCCAGTGACCTAGGACATGTCTCCTAATTTTAGAAACCTGGGAGAGACATCCTCACACATGAGCTCATTGTCAAGTTTCTTTTTATATCATCAGAGAGAAGCAGACAGGTGAAGGAAGTGTTTTGTCTGACCTATTTTAACCATCTCCTTTAAACTTCCAGCTCCTCTCCCAGAGTGTAAAGGAATTTTGAGCAGCCAGCTTGTTTGTTGACATCTACACTGTGGGTATCTAAATCTGGACAGAATAATCCCACCTCCAGTCTGAAATACATGGATCAGCAATATGAAACCCAAAACAGTGGAGTTTCACCTATCACAAAGGATTGAGAAGGAATTGGATTGTTTTGGGTGTCAATAAATTGACGCTGATATATTTAAGGCAACAGAAAAGCTAAAAGAAGATTTAATACCAGACAGCAAGAGCTCTCAAGCTTGCCATGGAAAATACTCCACAAAGAGCAACCCTACTAAAGCAAAGGAAAAGAACATCATGATCTTTCCACTGTCTTTAATAGAATAGTTATTATTTCTTGAGGTTTAAATATTTTGGGTTGATTTTGTTTACCTACTTTCTAAATCTGCTGAAATTAAAGCTTCTTCATGGGGTCACAGCAGCCAAGGGCCTGAATCTACTTTTATAAACCAAGACTTTTATTCTCCAATTATGTACTTAATTGGGAAAGTCCCCCAAGCCCTTGTTCCCACTCACCAAGTCTGCTGTTCAATGATATAACAGGATTCAAAGGGTCATTACATCAGGAGGTCTAAAAGGTGGATTTTCAGAAAGGATTTACTGCTACAGAGGCCAAAACCCTTTGCAGCTGCACGTGAATGTCTTGAGGGTCTCAGGCAAAAATGGCACACCTTTGCCTGAAAGAGCTGTCAACAAACAACGTGGAATCTTTTCACAGAATGGTCCTCAAGGATGGATGCAGGCTGTCCATTGTTCTAACATGTGAGCTGGTGTGAGAATCACTGGCTGAAAAATATCCACTCATGACAGATCCATCCAGGCAGACTCTGCTGGTATCCAGTTTTTTCACTCTGCAGGAAACTTGCTGCTTAAGAAAACAAAATTTAAAAGGGAGCTGATACAGCACTAAAACAATTTTGCATGGGTGTATTTGAAAGAAATAGATTCAGCTGCTGCCTGGCTTAGGCATATAAGAATATGCCTAGTTAATGAATATCCAAGTCTGTTAGCAATACTCAGTAATAATCCTTTTACTTTCTGGAGGAATAGGATTTTGGTATTTTTTTTCCTTGCATAAAACTCAGAAAACACCTGTGAATTTTACTAGAACTCCCTTTCTAAAAGTGAAGATAAAGGTGTGATTACAAAAGCAGGAAATTGTAAACTGCAGATGCTGAGACTCTCATATGCAAATGAGAGCTTAGGCGTCCAAATAGTTCTATATGAAGTAGAATTATCAATTTCATTTATTTCCACGAGGACTTGCGTAGGAAATAAATCAAAGCAATGTGGTTTTGCAAGAAGAATGACTGCTAAAGAGGATTCACAGAACTGGGGGTAGGAAGGACCTCTGCAGATTGTCCAGTCCAACAGCAGGTTATTCAAAACCCATTCTCAATCAGTTTCTGAATATCCCAAATGTTGGGACTCAACAATTTATCAGATCAACCTCTTTTAGAATTTGATCATTCTGACAATAACAAAGTGTTTTCTTACAGCTGAATTTCCCGTGTGTCTGTGCTTGTTGCCTCTTGTCAGCACAGGGAAGAGCCTGGGTCCATCTCCTTTGCACCCTCTCATCAGGGATTTCTACATATTGATAAAATCCCCCCAAATCTCTTGTTGCAATTCCTTAATAATCTTTGTGGCTCCTGACAGAACCCACTGTGTGTATTCTCTCAGCAGCCCAGCCCTGCACCAGGCACTCCAGGGCTGAGAGAGAGGAATTATCACCTCCCTTGACGTGCTGCCAAGGCTCTTCCTCATGCAGCTGATGATGCTTTTGGATTTCATCGCTGCAAGGGCACTTTGCTGGCTCAGGATCCACTTTGTGTCCACCCAGAGCTTTAGGTCCTTCTCTGTAGAACTGCTTCCCAGCAGCTGATTCCCAGCCTGCCCTTGTGCATGGAATTATTCCTCTCCCACTGCAGGACTTTGCATGCCTTGTTCATTTTCATCTTTCTGCCTATTTCTCAAACCTCTCTGGTTCCCTCTGAGCAGCAGCACAATCGACCTCTTGGTCTATCAACCACTCCTCTTAAATTTGTGTAACCTTTGACCTTCTTGCAGGTGCGCTCTGTCCCATCATCCTCATCATTAGTGAAGGCATTAACCAGCATTGCCACATCAAAAAGATGTTTTTAGCTCAGTCCAGCCTGCCCAGGCCCTCCCTACAGTCAGTGGAGATGTAAATAAGTTCAGGGAGCAATTTCCATATCCTAAATATAGATAGGAGGGACCTGGTCTAGTGGAAAGTGTCCCTGCCATGGCAGGGGCTTGGACTTATGACTTTTGAAAGGTCCCTTCTCTCAAACCATTCTGCCCTTCTCTCAAACCATTCTGTGGTTCTATTGCATTACGCCTAATTTTGGACAAAGTGATTTTCTGCTTTGCAAAAACCAATTTTCTTTTCCTCTGTTTGTTCAGGCCTGATGAGGGCAAACACAGAAAATTCCATTCCCAAAATTTAAGACACCAAAGCGTTAATGGTAAGCAAAACAGAGCCCTGGCTTCCCTCTATGTTGCAGCCTTTTCTTTCAGTATTATCTTAGTTCCCTTTATTAACACAGCCTAATAACTTCCATGTATGCTTTACTTCAGCTGTCTCCCATTACAATTTTGGTGGAGTGCTGGTTTTTGGTATTTTTTATTATTTTCCTTTGAGTGGTTTCAATTAAATTGAAATTCCCTGAAGATATGAGCATTATAATTTGTCCTTACAAAGTACACTCTTTATCACTTCTGTATAACCTAACAGCTCCTGCATTTCGTAGTCCTCTAGTTTTATAGAATTTTCCTAACATATAAAATAAAAAACCCATCTAAAGCAATTGCAAAACAGATTTTAGCAAGTGTTGCTCAGCCAATTCAAGATATTCAAATATACACTACATGAAGATCTGATTAATTTCTTGAATATCTGCAAATTATCAAAAACTCTCTGAAAGTCCTAATCCTCTATATCTCATTCCTTCCTAGATGTGGTCATAAAGCCCAGCCTTTCCTGAGCTTTGAAAGGTTATGCTTTTCTGGGACATATGTATAAAACTAAACAAGACTTGACATATTTTTACAACAAACTCCATTTAAAATGCCTGAATTTTATAAATAAAATAAATTCTCACAATATAACAATTATTTTCCTTCATATGCTGCTTCACCAGTACAGATATGATGAAACATTGAAGGTTAATGACATCTCAATTCTGGATATCTGAGCATTTTGACATTGTAATAACTTTGAACGTCTGTTTGATGGAGGTGCTGCTTCAGGCTCTCTGAAAATTCAAGTGGACATGAGTGGATCATGCATCCAGAGGTCAAGATATTCTAGCTTATCTTTGCAGTGATGGACTCATGATAGCAGGGGCTATGGAACCCAATTCATCCCTCCCTGGGCACAGAATTGCTTTTCTTGGCAGGTCTCCTACATAACACCATCAATAAAATTCTTGCCTTGATTGGCATTATTTTCCCTATTGCATTATCCATCAGATTTATTGTGCCCTTATGTTACTGATGTCCCCAGAGGCCTGGTGAAATGACAAAACTTCTTAACTAAAGACCACAGACACTCCAATGCAGGGAAATATAACTGCAAAGTACCACACATTCAGGAAGCATTAGGCAAAGCAAAAAAAACCCAAAAACCCATGTGAGAAGATTCCCTGTCCACAGCAGATCAATTATCCTTTTTAAGCATCTGTGGTATATGTGATACTTCATTGCTAATATGAAATTAATACTGGGATCATAAAGATAACGATGTGCTGCTCCATTCCAGCAGGGCTGTAAGTGCTGCTTGGCTGGGAATTCAGAATTATTACTCCACAACCAGGAAAATACATTCTCTATCCAGCATATCAATGTTTTGCAGCAGCTCCTTGATTAATTTGCTTTCTTTGACTGGTGGTCTGCGTTTCCTTCCCTGGTTGTAGGTGTAAATATTGTTTTTGATGCAACCTGTCCATCAGGCTCTACTTTGAACATGAAGTCCAGCACATGTGGTCAAAGGAAAGAGTAAGAGCAGAGCAAAAGATGCAGCTCTGGACCACAGCCTTTTATTCCCATTGTCTCTGAGGATCTTCCCGAGTGCAGTACTCAGACAATACCTTCAAAACAATTCCTTAACTCAAAATATTCTGTTTATCAGAGTGTGATGCCACTGTTAGCACCCTCAATTAGCCCTCTTGATGCGCTGAGCTGATTATCTTAGATCAAACTGCCATGATAAAGCCACCAATGCTCCCCAGACCTGAGCCAGGCTCCATGCAATGTGCTCTCAGCTGTGAGGAAAAGACAAAGGTATCTTTAAGAAAACTTCCCACTCTTTATTTAGCATGGGCAGACTCCATAGGAGTGCTCCTGGAGCTGGTGATGGACACAAGGGCAAGACTCCACTCTTGGAGCTCCAGAAACAGGACAGCAAACTCTTATCACCCCTGGGAAACAAGGCTACCCTTCTGGTCTGAGAGCAGGACAAAAGCAATAAAATAGGAAATGGTTTGGAAGGTGATGAATACAATGAGCAACTGATTGTATTTCACGATGCCAAAGGAATAAATACAAGATGGTGTGAGGAAACCAGTGTGATACAACCTTGGTATTGAGAAAAGGGTGCTTGGGAGTGTGGGGAAATTGCCAAGCTGTTCAGAGAGGATGATCAAATGATCTTTCTTTGCCTCAGGTGTACAATTCCTTGTCATTTTCCAGTGCAAAGTCAGAGGCATTCTGAACACAACAGCTTGGACTTCACTGAGCATTCTGAGCTGGCAATCTGTGGTGAGGGCCCAGATGAACATCCACGCTCCTTCATCCACTTCTAATCAACAGCAAAAGCTTTCATGGGCCAAACTCCAGCCCATCTTGATAAAGGGACAGTGTTTCCTAACTTCTCACTGGGTAGAGAAAAAGATACCTCTACTATTGTGATTTCTCAAGCAAATACTGTGAAGGATATGCATCCCAGAGCAGGCCTGGGGCTACAATCCTGTCTCTTCCATCCTTAGGGAGGTGAAAATCCCTTTTTTTTTTTTTGTTTCAACAGTTTCACTCTTCTCTACTACACTGAAAGACAAGGTTAAGACACTGCATGAGCACTTGGAAACTGTGTAATTTTTTCCCCTCCACATTTCCTATTGTCCTCCTTTCCTATTGCATTTCTGACAGCCTGGGCTCCCAGCTGTGTCCCATATTGTGCTTAATAAACTCATTACGTTTGGACATTATTAGGACCTTCCACAGCACGTGTTCTTGCAGCACCAGGGATGGAATGCAAGGCACATAAATGTGGCTGTCTGAAAGGGAACCATCTCTATCCACACTGGCTTCCCTGAGCTGCTTCCAGAGTAAATGGAGGACAAGTAATTGCCCTCAGCAGCACATGGCTCTGCCTTGCTCCCAGACAATGTGCTACTCATCTTGGCAAACAGAGGGGTAATAAAGCACAAAATCACTTTGATTAGCTCAGGAGAGCCCGTGTGGAACAGGCACAGCCCTGAGAATGGCAGATGTATCAAACTAAAGAGGAAGGAAAGCGATTGAAATCAAAGTCACTGTTGGGTCAAGAGGTTAAGCTGGGAATTGGAAGAACACTTTGGACCATCAGCATAAAAACGACCTGAAAGTGCCCTCCAGAGAGAAGAGGAAAGTAAAAATAAACTTAGAATTTTGAGAGGACTCCATATAATGTGAATACTTTGTAAACCAATTTCTCTGACACATGAAGACACTGCAGATATAGATTAATACAAATTCCCAACCACATGGCTCTGCCTCAGAGCTGGATCCCACCTTTCACCTGAAAGCATGGAGTAAACTCACGTCTCTGCAATGAGGAAAACTCTGATGAGGAAAATTGCATCCCTGGAGGTGTTTCAAGAGCGTATGGATGTGGCACTTGAGGACAGGGTTTAGTGATGAACCTGGTGATGCTGAGTTAATGGTGGGACTCGATGATCTTGGAGGTCTTTTCCAGACTAAAAGTCTTAAAACTCTGACACAAATGGCAGACACAGCCTGACACAGAAAGAAATTAGTCTAGAGAAAATATTGTCTAGAGAAAAGAGTCCAAAGAAAGATTTTTCTTCTTTCTTTCTCTTTCTTTCTCTTTCTTTCTTTTCTTTCTTTCTTTCTTTCTTTCTTTCTTTCTTTCTTTCTTTCTTTCTTTCTTTCTTTCTTCTTTCTTTCTTTCTTTCTTTCTTTTCTTCTTCTTTTCTTTCTTTTCTTTTTTTTCTTTCTTTCCCTTCCTTCCTTCCTTCCTTCCTTCCTTCCTTCCTTCCTTCCTTCCTTCCTTCCTTCCTTCCTTCCTTCCTTCCTTCCTTCCTTCCTTCCTTCCTTCCTTCCTTCCTTCCTTCCTTCCTTCCTTCCTTCCTTCCTTCCTTCCTTCCTTCCTTCCTTCCTTCCTTCCTTCCTCCTTCCTTCCTTCCTTCCTTCCTTCCTTCCTTCCTTCCTTCCTTCCTTCCTTCCTTCCTTCCTTCCTTCCTTCCTTCCTTCCTTCCTTCCTTCCTTCCTTCCTTCCTTCCTTCCTTCCTTCCTTCCTCCAGATAATATAAATATTCAGCCTCATTAATACACCACCATTTCACTATTATTATGAATAAAGTAGCATTACCACTTCTAGAAGAAAAAGGCAAATATAAATGAACGGAAGTGATTCACTTCCATGCAATCATCTTTTCAGCCAGTGATTAAGACTACCTCTATATTTATCTTCATTATCTGCTCATGGATCTCCATAGGAGAGTTCTAGAAGATGAGCTGGCCCTATGGTGCTCTATAGGGTGGCAGAATATGGCCCTAAGGCCAGAACAATGCAGGACCAAAACAATTTCATATGAACACACAGACAC
This sequence comes from Calcarius lapponicus, assembly GCA_039654755.1. NCBI lineage: Eukaryota > Metazoa > Chordata > Aves > Passeriformes > Fringillidae > Calcarius > Calcarius lapponicus. The sequence goes on along the minus strand of CM077464.1, from coordinate 11,346,765 downwards.
AGACACAGACATACAAGTAACATGCAGAACTCATTGGCCAATAATTGATGTGTTCTCTTACTTCATCAATTCTAGAGGTGTCAAAAAACCCCAAAAGAAACTCATCAGAACACAACTAGAAGATGTCAGTTGTATCCATTACAGCGTTCTTTATACTTTTATCAAATTCCAAGCTACTACAGCAGCAATCTTATCTACAGATCCTGCACGAACAGGAGACAATGGAAACTATAAAATGGGTAATTTTCCTCTCTTGGATGTGTCTGTTGTAGTGAAAGCTGGAAATCCTGATTATAGATATTAAGCTATCTCATGAGGAAGTTTATAAATCGACAGCATGGCCATCAGATCAGACTCAACCCAACTTGCTGTGATTCACATTTTCTGTTAGGTATCATGTGGAACTGGAATATCCCCTGTGGCCCAGAAAACAATCAAAGTGCTATTCCTTTCCACTGGATAGCTTTGTCATTTTATGGTCATGCATCCCAGTAAAAACCCAGGATATAAACACGTAAATCCAATCAAGCTGAAATCCCTTCTTCTCCAACGTGCCCACTGCTCAGTTTGAAACAGGTTGACTCATGTCTCAAAGACACAGTGAAAATGCTTCCCTCCCTCTGGGGGCTCCTTCAGAACCCTGGGTGAGAGTTATCTCATTAAAATGTGTACCTCTAAACCCGAGATAATTTCCACAGATTCCCTGTATAGTCCCTGAGATGTAATCAGCACATCCCATAGAGTCCACAGCATATGTTAGATTATCCTAAATTATGTACTTCAAAGCAACGGATTAATTACTTCGTATTTCTCTATATTTTCTATCAGGAGGAAGGGAGGGAAAGAGAAGGATTTGAGAAACAGCATTAAAAGATTCAGTCCAAACATTAAAAGTTGCCAAAGCTACACTCAGCTGATGAGTAGCATCTTATGGTGGGCAGCAAATTAAGGTTAAATGATGTGTTTAGCGACAGTTTTTTTCTTGTTGAGCTCCAACCTCCTCCCCTTTAGTTTCCTCACATTAGATCAAGTGTAAATCTGTTCTGGTCTTCATCTGCACCCACCTTGAGCTTAATATGTAATTTAAGCTCAGCTGAAATGGCACTGAAAAAACATCATCATCACCATGTGCCTTTCAAGCACGTCAGGTGATGAAGGTTTGATCCTTCAGAAACTCTTTAGGACAAAGGATTTTGGCCAAAGATTTCACAATTTCATCATGGTGTATAATTGATCAGTTCTACATTATTCCCCTATTTCCTTGGGTACTCTGTGTAGAGGGTTTCTTCTAAGCTCTTGGAATAACTACAAGAACAGTGCTGTAAGACAGGGAGAACTTCCCAGGTTGGTTTCTCATGGAAACACAGGTCAGCATTTGACAAAAACTTTTAAATATGATCAAAGTACTTCCTAATATCCAATCTAAAGAAAAGCAACCCAAGGAAGAGAGAGCTTAATTGATCTCCAGCACTGGGAGATCCACTTCAGCAGCCTCCAAAGGATGCAATTTATTAAGACAAGAAATCCAGCTATCCCAAAAAGCCCTCATTTCTGCAGGCTGCATTATTGATGACCCTCATGGCTGCAGATGGCAGAGCTACATTCAAGAGGCCTCCTTGGGCTTCCTCATCCAAACAGAGGGTTAAAGAGAGGATAAAAAGTGGACCAGGACCAGAAAATAAAGGATAAACCATTAATGATACGTGAGATACCTGGCAAAACCTGGGTAAATGTTAATGGTTTATCTGTGCTTTGGCTGACCTTGGAAATATCCTTCTGTTTAAGCATGGAAGCAATCCTAGGAATTAGGTACTGGTAGCACAGAATAACTTACAGTTATTTTCACAACATTTTCTGGTTCAGGCATCTCAGTCTTTTCTTGTTGTTCCCTGGGAATATTCTGCACCAAAGGCCAGTTTTTCTTGTAAGGCATCACTCAAATAAAACCCCCAAACCAACCAACCAACCAAATGAAAAAAAAAAAATAAATAAAACCACCAAAAAAACCCCCACAAACAACAAAAACCCCAAAAAATCACCCTAAACCAAACAAACCCCAACCAAATCCTCTACATGCAGTAGAAAAGGTGAATCTGCATTTTATGGTATTTCCTCCCTCATATCCCAGAGTTCACTTCTGTCCCTGGAGTTTGTTGCCAGCTGCAGCAAATGAGGCATGGGATGAGTTTGTATGTTCTTCTGAAAGATGTAACTCACTGGGGAAAGCAGGGTAGGGACACAGAAAGGAAGGGAAGAGAATGATCTTCTCTCAGCAACTAAAATGAAATGTGTGATAACCTGGAGTCAGCACAGTGGGAGCCTCTTTTGGACAAGCAGAATAAATTTTGTGCTGGACTCTGGATAGGATGGTGCACAAAGGACTCTCCAGGGCACAGCTTGGCTGCCATTAGACATGTCCAGAGAATTGGGTATTTTATTGAAGATTGTTTTATTCAGAAACAGCCACAAAATGAAAATGCTGTGTGAGAGAATAATTTTTCCAGTAATACTATGCACATTTTGGGTGTGTGTAGGTCTCCCACTTAGATGAAACCAAAATGCTGTGGCATGGATTTAGATGTCTTTTGGATTGTTTAATTCTATCCAGCACTGCTTGACTCTAATTGATCACAAAATACTCATTGATGGACAATAATCACAGGTTTTATAAAAATAATTTGGCTCATGTTCTGCAAAGGAGTGTGGTATTCAGTGTTATCTTCAAGTCAGCAATGAAAATAATGACAGTTTTAAAATCAAAATAACGTAGGATAGCATGAAAACAACCCTTCCAAAAAGCAAAACAAATTAATAAATAAATCCCAAACCCAAACCAGGACATTAGGGCTTACAGATCATAAATAAGCAGGTGAATAAAACCTAATAGTTATTCAGCGACAGTCATCCAGTTCCAGTCCAAAAGGCCATGATTAGCATCTCTCTAAAATGGAAATCAGTGTGTTTTTCTCTTTCTCCTGTCTTTTTAATGCAGGAGAAAGCAAAGCAAATGCCCCAGCTTGCTCCCACACGTAGAGGCCTCCTCAAGGCAATCTTCATCTCTGAAGACAAAAGCAACAACTTCTGCAGAGTGCCTTGAGTGAGAAAGGAGGACATTGAGTACTGCACACCTAGGGAACCTCAGTATTTCAGATCCACACAGGATTAATTTAGCTCAAAGTACCTGCTGTACCTTCTCTGATCACCAGCAAAGGGAATAACACCAAATTCTCTTTTTTTACTTTCACAGTGTTTTTCTTCTCAGCTGTTTTTAAGTTAATGGTGTTTGCTTGCATTAGCTGAGAGTAAATTGAAATTTCTTCATTAGAAGATGTGAATTCTTTCCTTATGCTGACCCTTTGTAGAAATGAGGTGTCCACCATTGGATACAAATTCCATAGGAATGCTTCAAATACCTCAAGGAGGCTACAGACACCCCTGTCCCCTGCGCTGGCTGCACTAGAAAGGACATTATCCCCAGTCAGCCTAGAGACACCCATCTGTGCTGCACTGCTTCCTGACCCCACCAAGCTCCTTGTAGCATCACTGCCTGACCCAGTGTCTTAGGGTGAAGATGTTAGTGGGGCTGTGCATTCTATTTCCCATCTGTCAGAGCTGGGGCAGTTCTCTCTGTTCCTGGGGCAGTTTTTTCTTTATCTCTCCCACAGCCAACCCTCCCTCCAGGAGATCTCTGCTGTCCATGGCCACTGAGTGTCCCTGCAGGGCTGATCCAATTCCAGCATCCCATGGGGAGATGCTGCGCCCAGGGCAGGAGCCAAGCATTCCTACCTGGATCCAATCTGAGCCTGGAGCAGCACAGCAGCCTTTGCCCCCTGCATTGCCAGAGGAGCAGCTTTCTGCTGCCCTGCATTGCCAGAGGGAGCCCAGGCCCATCTGCAGCAGCCCTGGAGCTGCAGAGGAAAACTCCCCCCTTGTGCAGGATCCCTGCTGCAGCAGAGCCACAGCTGGCACTGCAGGAGGGCTGAGCCCCCATGGGATGGGGCTGGGACACCCCCTGACACACAGGGGGCAGGGACTGCTCTGACTCTGGCAGTGGTATTTTTGTTTGCACTACTGCATTTCTATTTTATTTTTCCTCTTTAAGAACTGTTATTCCTATTCCCATGTCTTTACCTGAGAGCCTTCAGAGGGAGGGGGTTTACATTTTCCATTTCAAGGGAGCTTCCTGCCTTCATAGGCACCTGTCTTTTCAAATCAAGACACCCAGATTACTCCAGGTGAGTTGGCTTGATATTGGGTAGATTTAGATGGGATATTAGGAACAAATTCTTCCCCATGAGGGTCATGATGCCGTGGCACAGGGTTCCCAGAGAAGCTGTGGCTGCCCCTGGATCCCTGGAAGCATCCAAGGCCAGGTTGGACAGGGCTTGGAGCAGCCTGGGACAGTGGAAGGACTCCCTGCCCGTGGCAGGAGGTGGATGATCTTTAAGGTCCCCTCCAACCCAAAACATTCTGTGATTCTATGATTTTGTGATTCTATGAAATAAGAAATCTTTGCCAGCCAAGGCCAGTGAGATACAATCAGGTCAGGGAAGTCTCCTCAGCAGCTCACTGGGGAGATCCAAGAGGTGATAATGAGATAGTGCAGCTGGCTGCAGGTCCTGGTGTCTTCAGGAAGCTGCAGAGCTTCAAAACAACTTCATGGACTTTACACTTCAAAACTCATGGACCCAAGTTCTTCCTGTGATCCTGTGGGACTTTTTTCCCCTTTTTTCTTGCATGTGTTATTTCTTACTCTTGATGTTTATGATTTTAACTCTCAAACAGCAGATTCATTTTGTCATTCTTAACAGAGCAGGTAAAGCTGGGTCTTAGAAATGCATATATTATAATTCTCTGACTGGAAACATTTTCCAGTAATAAAATATGCAACAAATTCTCCTGCTCTTTAATCTGCCATTTAATCGATGCGTTCACATCCTGCTCAGTAAATGGTGTGCTGTCAGTTTAATTTGTTCAACTCTTGTTGTGCTACTTGTTTTCACCCCTCCTTGCTTCCCCCCCTCCCCAGTACATAACCAACATATCATTTTGCATCCCATGTGGGATTTCTCTGCTTTAACCTAGTAAATCTTTTAATTCCTAATTCAGTATTCTGCTCTAATAGATTCACCCATGAAAAGAGCCCGGAAGGCTGGAGCTAAGAAAAATCACTTTCATTTTCTCAGATACTATCGAGTGGTTTAATGTAAAATACACATGCAGTGCACAGTTTGTGATCTCAGATTTTATCAGCCACGTGGTGCAGAGCTGAGTCAAACCTGATCAGGTTTTTGATGAAGAGATAAAGATTCAAGTCTAGGCTGGAACCACTTAATAATGGTGAGATACTGAAGAAAATGCAGTTGCATAACAGCAAGGAACAGTTCACAAGAGAGACTAAAATTTGGCTCCAAAGCACTGGTGTGAAATGTGGATACCAGCACAAGCTGTCCAAAGCAGAACTTAGAACTTAATTAACCTTGCAGCTTCATTATTAGAGATCTCCATTTAAATTAATGATCCAGATGAAAGTGTTAAAATAGCAAATGGACAATCTATATTTAACCATAAATGCTATTTCTGTTTTTCTTTTATATTTTTAGCCTTTATTTTCCCTACTCTGAAAAAAAGGTTGATGATAACTGAGTTGGGAGACAGAGTTTGGCAATTTTTATTATTTTTTATAACTGGTGAAGGTATTTCAGGAATATTTTAAGTGGATATACATTTTAATTTCTATTTTTTATTGATTTTTCCATATTGGACCATGCCATATGGTTCATTCAGATTTAGTTTCCAGAAATTCATAATTTAATTAAGAATTACTGTCTAAGAATTGAACAGAAATTAAAAGCACATTTGGAAATGCACACACACGATGTTCTAAGCCTCCCTGCCCTGACTGAGCAAAGGAAAACAAAGTTGCTCATGACATTGAAATTTATTGAGAATTATGTGATGCTCTGAACAAAGAAAGAATCGTGGTGTTAGTGAATTGACTGTACTGCTCCTGGACAAAGAGTTCTTCCCAGTTAATTATTAGCATTTAAATTATAAGCAGAGATATTTTAGTCTCTTTCTGCTGTTAATAAAAAGAGCCTGACACCTCCGTGGCATGAATCATATTTTGACTTCAGTCACTCTTTGGTCTCTTCGGTTAAAGATGAAGCCTGTACTGACTGCCCTTCTAATTTAGAAATAATAGAGTTTGTACTTTTTTTTCCATGTTCTGCCTCAGTTTCACAACACATCGTGACCTCTAAATGTTCTCCCAGCTTCCAGATTGCGTATTTTCATGAGGGTTTCAGTCAGCCTTGGTTTCTTGGAAATCAAAACTTAATTCCTGTGAGCGTGCTCAGGATTAATTGCCAGGATGAAGAGTGGTGTTCACCCTGCATGGTTTCTTCAGTAAAGACTGAAATATTGGTCTTATGGCTATGACAGTCCTGTTTTTCAGCTCATTCCAGCTCATTCTCATGAGGACATCCCATCCCTGGAAGTGTCCAAGGCCGTGTTGGAAAGGGCTTGGAGACAGTGGGAAAGTGGGTGATGTCCCTGCCCATGGCAGTGGTTTGCCATGAGATGAACTTTAAAGTCCCTTTTAACCCAAACCATTCTGGGATTCTGTGGTATTTTCCTCCCTCCACCCCACAGAGCATGTTACAAATTTATTCTTTTTAAAATTTACTGTGGATGTTGACAAATACGGAGGTTGATGACTTTTGTGAATATTTGTGTCTTAAGCATGATTTTGTATTTGTTTTGTTTTGTTTTTTTTTTTCCATTTCTCTGTCTTATTTTTTCCTTTTACAAGACTAGTTTTGGGGTTGGTGAGTCCCTTCCATGGCAGTGGGATTGGCTTTAAGGAGTGTCCACCCTCCAGCACTGATGTCACAGGGATAACCTCCCAGCTTGCTGCCATTTACTGGACATATTAAAACTCCGCCAAGATCTGTTCCTTCAGCTCCCAGGGTGTCTGTGGATTTAAAAATGCCAACAGTTTTAAGACAGACCCCTATGATAAACAAAAATTCTGATATGTCAAGGTGAGCTACAAAAAGAGAAAAGAAAGACGACACAGTGGAAAAAACAGCCCTTCTGAAGAGAAGTGCCAGTTGTACCCTGACTTCTGAACACCTCCTAAGGACTAAAAACAGACATGAAGAAAATGCTTTAAAATTGCTCTTGTTGTTATTGTCACTAAGGAAACAACTTCCCAGGAATCTGCAAGTTGAGTATACAGGCTCTTTGATGCGCAGCCAATTCTCTCTTCCAGCACACTTCCCAATCTCTGGCAAATCAGGTCTGTCCACCAAGGGAGATCTCTCCTGCCCTGTCTCGGCTGAGGCCTCACTTTGTGCAGGGTTTAAACTCTGATGCTTAGGAAAACCATAATCCAGACTTGCCACAGCACACAATATCAAAGCACAGAGCCATGACTAAACTGAGGGATTTTTCCTTAAGATACTTCTGCAATCCAACAGCACTGCCAGGAGAGCTAGAATAGCACAGGAGCTGGGGAATGTGGGAGGCACAAGGCAGAGTTTTTCTGTCTGTTCACTTGGGGTGTTTTTTTCAGCCACGCTTCACACACCCCCACCCACACAGTGACTGAGATGTGTGCTGGGTTTGGATTGAGGCAAATGGGTTTGTAGAAATTGTTTAACCTCTTCAGCCCTTCAAGCAGCGTGGCCATCTGCACACTGCCTGTTGGGAATGATGTACAAGATTGGAGCATCTCTGATTTGAGCCCAGGCATTGTAAAGAAGAATCTCAGCTGACCTGCAAAGCCATTCAACATGCAAATTATTTATCATTCATTTAATAATAATTAAGTAACAGTTTAGTGACCAAATTCCCAGAGTTTAGGATGTTCCCTAGTGGTGTCCCATTTCCCAGCATCAGCACAGCCAATGTTTTCCTGAGTTGTAGAGTCCCTCACATCCCAAAAACCTTGATAACAAATTCTGCTGGAATACATTCCAACAGGAGATGCAGAGCAGATATTCCCTGTCACCAGTTCTGCTGCAGACTAAGGAGCAAACAGTGGCTAAATTAATTGAAAAGAGACAGCACAGAGCAGGCAGCAACTAAGGAACAGAATATTTTTTTAATTACTGGAGACTAAGCCAAGATGTAAAGAAAACTGGTAAAATAGAATCTGTGTAAAGGCTTCACTAATATAAAACCATTTCAGAGCATTTGAAGTTTGAAAATATTTTCTTATTACACGGACAGGTGTCCATGTCAGATCTGACTTCAAAGGCTCCTTGGAGGACTAAAGCACTTTTATCCAAGAACCAGAACATGTCTTTGTAGACAAGTTTATTTCTAGTGTGTCCTTATCTTCTTGCAGTCTCTAGTCTTCTATCCTTGAGTAAAAGGGTAATCTGGCTCTCTTTAACTCTTTTTTCTTAGCTATGTATACCAAAAGTGCTTAAAAGATGCAAAAGCAAAGCTGTTCTGTCCAAGCCAACAGCTGGACCTCAGTGAATCCATCTGCCAATGGCAACAAACCAATAACCACAGAGCAATCCCCTACCAGGGTAAAAATCTCTCTGTGCAGCCAGCAAGGAACCTTTGCTTTTATGTTAAACTCATCCCCCACCTTTGGACCAAAGTGATTTCTCAGCTACCTCTTAGTGAACAAGAGGGAGTTCAAGGAGGAGCCAACAACCACCGGTGGTGGTTTCATAGCAAAGGGAAGAAAATAGCTTTAATATTGGAACTCCATCATGAAATGCATCAGGTTTGTAACCTTCCTTGGCCTTGAGGTCAAGTGATGCCTTTGCCATCACTCTTGTTCGTTCTGCTAAACTGCTTCACCAGCAACCAGAACAGCCTCATCCCAAGTGCCTGTGAAAACACTCTCTGGGCCATGAAGTTTGCAACTCCTAATTGCCTTCATTTAAATACCTTCATGCTTTCATTAAATACCTTATTTAGATATTGCATAGAGAGTTTGGAGATCAGATTCTCCCAGGCTACTGCAGATTCTTGCTCTTTCCCTCCCATCAGAGCCCTGTAAATGATTATCTGCCTTCCTCACAATTTCCAGTCTCACTGGTGTTCATGCCAGGGCTGTCAAGCAAAAGCACCTCCGCTGAAGAGATCTTAATGAAAACAGTTTCCCCTCATCTAGGGAGATTCATTTCATCTCGAGAAGGCAACAGAAACTTCTGTCACTGTGCAACGTGGAGATAAAAAAGGCACAAATGCAAAACCCAAGCAATAGAAAAATGTTTGGCGACGAGTCTGTGCCTGTCTGAGCACACAAGAACTCTCTGACGTGAGTTTTCCTCAGATAATTCCTTAACTACCAATTTAGGATAATGACAGCGACACTTTTAAGAAATCTTTTGGGAGAACAGTAAGTATTCACTTTTAAATTCTACAAACTCCTGAAGGAAATATTTTGATCTCTTTTGTTTTTTTTTTTTACTTCAAACCTATGTCCCATCCTTGACACAGAAAGCCTTTGTTTTGTAAATCCATAAGGGGAGTTAAGAGAGTGCTTTACAAATCAAAGTGGATTTTCCTGCAGTAGTTTCAGATGTGTACTTTGTGGATGTTTATAGATAACCAAGTCACCCCAGACTCCTGCAATGGACAGCGGTGAGGGGAAGGTGGGGGGAAGCTATTATACAGCACAAGACAGCTGATTTATTTAAAACTTTTGTTTCAGGAAAAAAAAGAAATTAATTTGAACTTTATATTCTTATGCTTTGTAGATACAGTGTAGAAATTTATATCTATGTAGATGTGATGGAGAGAGTCTATTTACAAAGGGCACGTAGTGCTAGGACAAGGGGGAATGATTTTAAATGGAATGAAAGCAGGTTTAGTGTGGATACCTGGAAGACATTGCTCCCTTGAGGGTGGTGAGGTGCTGGAACAGGTTTCCCAAAGAAGTTGTGGATGTCCCATCCCTGGAAGTGTCCAAGGTCAGGTTGGATGGGGCTTGAAGCAACCTGGGATAGTGGAATTTGTCCCTGCCTATGGCAGGGGGTGAAAGTTGGATGATCTTCAAGGTTTCTTCCAACCCAAAGCATTCTGTGATTCCGTGACAATGATATATTGTAGAATTTACTCCAAGTGTACCTCTCCAGATGCCTCACACAGGGTGTTGTGATTTTGCAATGGAATTTCATTGCTCCTGGAGGAGCACATTGAATAAGTCCCCAAATAAACAAGTTTCACTACTTTGACTGATTCCTTTAAATGATTTATTTTAAAATAATTTAAAGAATGTCAGTAGAATATTTGCTAAGAGACATATTAAGAACTTGGGGTCGTGTCTTGTTTATCCCGTGGTATTGTTGAAAGGCCAAGTTGCAACAAGCAAGACAAATATACCTGACAACCATTTCAGCACTGCTGACATTAGTAACATGGGTTCCTTCCCCAAGCTCATCGCACAACATCGAGCAGGAGCTCTTCCAGAGCTGCTCACAGGAAACTCAGAGGGGAAAACTCAGAACAGCAGATGGAAAAAGGTGTAGGTCACACTGTGCCCCTCCTGCTCTCTATCGTAATTAATGGGTCACTGCAGGCAGCAGTCTGCTGAAAGAGGAAATAAAGAATAAAGTGTGGGATCCTATAGAAGATTTTATAAAACCAGGCTTGAAAATACAGAGCTTCCAGCCATGGAGGTGATGGTGATGCTGGCTGAAGCCATGGTAAGAACAGCCTGAATCCCAGCTGGACAAAGAGGGAACACAACAAAAAATGGTAGAGGGTGATGACAGCACAGAGGGGAGTGGAAGGAATGTGCATTGTTTTATTCTTTTGCACTTTTCATTATTAAATGGACTAGCAAATCACTGTGGTTCCTTTTGCTGAGAGTGAAGGAGTTTGTGTCTTTCTTAGAGATGAGAACTTTGTTGAAGGCTAAGTCCAGCTTTAGATAGTGTCAATACTACCTGTGTAATTTAGAGCACATTAGTATTTTTTTCTTTCTTCATGTTCCCTTGCATCAGTGATTTTTCTTAGCCTTCTTCAACTTAGAGAAGAAAAAAATTACCTCAGAGATTAATACAATGTTTAGAAGGGCTGAAAATAAATGCAGGAGGATGTCAGGACAGCACCCTGGCCTATGGTCCTCCAGCAGCAAAGGAAGCAAAGTCCTGAGATGCATTTTGGGGAAAGATGGAAATTATTACTTTCTTTAATTTAAGAAATCCTTAGAGATTAATTGCTTTCTTTACTCAGAGGATGGTGGGGCACTGGAACAGGCTGCCCAGAGAAGTTGTGGATTCCCTTTCTCTGGAAGTGTCCAAGGCCAGGTTGGAGGGGGCTTGGAGCAACGTGGGACAGTGGAAGGTGTCCCTGCCCATGACAGGGGTTAAATTGGATAATTGGATGGGCTTTGAGCTCCCTTCCAGCCCAAACCATTCCATGAATCTCTGATTCTATGATTGATTCTCTGATTCCACACTGATTGCAATTGCAGAGATGTGAAAAAACAAGGTGAACTCGGCCACCCTCAAGTCTGTTTTCTTTATCTTTGTCATTCCTGATAAAAATGCACTAAAATGATAAATACAGGTCTTGCTTTGTGGTCCGATCTTCTGCCTGTTGCAGGCTAAATGCAAACACAAAGGCACCAGAGGTGGTGATTTTTCAGTCACACAGAAGCAGTAGCACATTACAGGGATGCATTTTGGAAATGGCAAGGACGTGGCACCAGTACAGAAAAATTTGGCATGTTGAAACCAGCCCATGAATCAGAAGCTGTAATATTTTGGGTTAAAGCTCTCAGAGCTGATTTATAAAATGCCAGTTTGAACATGCTGCTGAAGAGAGTGATATGGATTATCCTGGCCATGCACTCAGACACTCCTGCATATCCTTCCAGTCTGGCCAGTCTACATGAAATGGGGAGATTTGTTAACTTTTCTTTGTTCAGATCATCATATCTGGCTTATCTGGCTCTTCCACAGCACTCACTGCCCAGTATTCCCCCACAGTTAATGGAGGTAAAAAGGATGTCCAATCCAATGAATTATTTTAGAACCCTGATTTAGGATCAAAATAATTTAAATCTGTATTCCACAGGTTCCACTGTTGTAAAGACAACATTTAATAAGCACCATTTAGTTCCACCCAGACATCTGCACACATAAAAAGGTTGTATTTTACAGCAAGTAGTTATAAAAGAAGCAAAAAAGAAATTACATAAAATTATATATGATTGCCAGGAAATTCAGGCAACCCCTGGTTTAAACGAAAGCATTTTTAAACTTCAACATTTCAGTGAATGACATTCATTATGGAACAGTCTGTCAGTTCATTAAGCAGAATATCAGGTTAGAGTTTCTGCAGTCAGTGAAGAAATGAACTGCATGTTAATGTTCAGGAGAACTTCCTTCTCACCCTTTTAGAAAATAACTGTGAGTTCCAAATTATCTGATCTAAGTGTCTGAGATATCATGCTGCTAGTTTCATATCCATATTTTTCATGACATTTTACACACTAAACTTCTTCTGGCTGTGGATGAATTTGGCAAAGGGTCACACCCATGTTACTGCATAATACAGAGTACATGAAAATATGCATAATCTATTTATTGAGGTCTGCCTCAGAAACTCTTTGGAAATAACAGAGTAACTAAATTAAGTCTTTGTTCTAATTCAGTAGGGACAATGGGAAGGAAAGCAAGAAGTCTATGTAATGATCGATCAGGAGAAAAAATATTAATAATTTGACAGAATATTATGTCAAAAGGGAGAGTTTTAGTTTGGAGAAACCAGTTTTATTTCTGCTACAAAGATGTGAGACTTACTTTTCCAGATGGATCCTGGAAAGATAAAAAAATATTTTTCTTTCAGGGAGAGTATCATGAGAGGTTTTCCAAACTGATGCACATAAAGCTTCCCAGAAGACCTGGAAGATGCTGAGTCTATCAGAAGAATATTAAAGCCTGGTGCTTTGAAGAGTTTTGCTCTAAATAGGCCATGTTTTGCTTTAATCACCTTGGACCCACCTCTGTGTTTCCTGGAGACAGAGAACATGGCAGAAAAATGAAAGCAGACAAAAGCCACACCAACTTTCCCCAGAGAAAGTGTGAGGTTGACATTGTTCATTCCAAACAGGAGAGTTTGGAGAAAATGAAACAACCTGGTAGTAAAGCCAGCAGCACTTTGGAACCTGGACAGAAAGGTCTTTTCACATTAAAAATGCAAAACTATGTGCAGATGGAACCTACATCTCAAGGAAGCTGGGAAAAAGAGCTGTGAGGAAAAACTCCAGAGTGGAGCTGGTGAATCACAAACATTCAAAGAATCCAGAAGTTCTTTCTCACCCTAGAAGGAGAGAGCAACCTGGGCAACAAAAGCCAGGAGCTGTCAGTGGTAGCTGAATCTGGAGAAAGTCAAATGCCATCTTGAGGTTGTCTCCTGAAAAAATGATTCCAGGAATGATTTGGAGCTCACAGATACACCTAAAATGTGTGTATATGCATTATATATATATATATATATATATATATATATATGGTGTTTAGGGTTTTTGGTTCATTTTTGTTTGTTTGTTTGTTTGTTTGTTTTTGATTTGGTTTTTTTTGCTTTTGGTTTTGTTGGGGTTTTTTGTTTGTTTTTTTTTGTTTTTTTTTGGTGGGCCAGTATCTTAACTGTGATTCAAGACAGAAATTCAAAATGGTGTTTTCAAGCCCTGCATGAGTATATGAAAATCAACCAATTCTTTGTGTGTTTGGTGAGAGCACTGAGGCCAGGATTTGATCAGTCTCATTCCACACCACCAGGAGGAGGGATCAGAAAGCCAGGACAGGTATCAGACAGCAAATGAAACCATTTCAGTGGCATTTATGGAAGACTTTTTGGGCTAAAGAGCTACAGAGCTCAGTCTGTAGTAGATAACTGTATTTATCCACATTGACTGGGCACTGGCCAGAGGCCAGAATCAGTAGCTGAAATGCTGCTGTTTGGTGCAGCAACACCCCAGGGTATTTAACCTGCCCTCAGGAAGAGGGGAAATGATGTGCTGTAGATAAACACCACACTGACAAATCCCTGATGGATGTTAGATACCCCAGGGGATCTCAAATGGCACTTAGCACCTCTGTTTAAGTGGCTGAATCATGTCCTAAATCTTTTCTTTTAACAGGAGTTTCTGCACTCAGATACAGCAGACACTTCAAAACCCACACCCGTCTTGATCTGGGAGCTGGATCCCATTTGGGGTCAGCATCATAAAAATTATCTTAGCAAAAGGGACCTGCAAGTTCCATACAGAGAAAAGGAAATTTGTTGAGTATTAGAGGTGAAAATCTGCCAGGGATACACTTGCTGGAGGCACCAGAAAGGCTGTGATGTGCTTTTCTTCTCCTCTTCTGAATGAAATTCAGACTTTGGTAGCCTGTGAAATCTCTTTTCCATGACAATCATTGCTACATCCAGCTGCGGAACAAGCAACAGACCAGAGAACAAAGAGCTGGAGAACACAGAGAAGCATCCAGAGGCTTGGACGATGCAGAGAAACAACTTCCACATGGCTAATATTGGCTTTCCGCTCTGCTCCCTCCCTGCAGCCACCAAGAACTATTCTCTAGTGAAGTTCATTCCAGCTGTTGGCCCACTGTACGGAATCATCTCAGCTCCCAAACCCATTCAGCAGCACAAAAACCCCATCCAGGCTGTCAAAAGCCACGAAACCCCAATGAATGAGCGTGGCTTGTGCCATCCAAGGCTGCAGTGACAGCTGTGACACATTCCCAGCCTTAGTCATGAAGAGCTCAAGCATCTGCGGTATTTCGGATGCTCTCTCATCTCCTCTGCATTTTAAACTAGAGCACAAAACTCCTGGAAGAATTCCAAAGATCCAGCTCTCTAAAACACAGGAAATGAGTAACTTCACTAACTTTAACTTGGGTCTTTAAATAATGCACTTGTGCTGGCTTCTTTATAGAATTTGTTTCTAGGCCAAGAGAAAGTTCTGTTGTGTGTCCAAAGTCTCAGATGCAAATTAAACCCAAGCTCATATTTGGCTTTTGGTACTAATTGCATCAACTTAAGAATGCAGTTGCATGTAAAATGCCATTATTACAAATATTTTGTTTTAAAAGGAAATGGTTTTTACTTTTGACCCTGACTGTGCCACTTCATGTTTTTGCTAGAAATAAAAAGCACCATCTCTAAAACCTACTTCAAAAATGTGACAGTAAGAGCAGAAACAGAAATGTTGTGATTTAATAAAGTCTTTCCATTCCAGGAAAAGGAATTCAGAGTTAAAGATATCTTAGCTATTTTAAACTCCCTTTCCAAACATATATAATTTATTTCTGCTGTGGAGAAATGTATCCCTTACTGCTACAACTTTAACTCCAGCCCATGTATCCATGTGCTCTGGGAGGTTCATGCTTTTATTTTTTGTGTTATTTGGTTTTCAGTAAATAATTTCAAAGGCAATAGCGAAGGAGGAAGATGTTAGTTAAATCTATTTATCAGCAGACTTTGTTAGCATAGGACAGCGGGTGAGAGCATTAGAATAAAAAAGCACTGAGCTATTGATACATGGCAAAAAGATGCCTTTTAGGTCACCTAGTTCTGAGCACAAGGGCTCCAAGCTGGTCAAAATGTATTTCACAAGGTGCCAACCCCGAGCTAATGAGGTCTGGTCAGCATTCATCTCCAGCTCTGTGCAGCTTCCAGTGCAGCCATTCCCATGCAGGGGAGAGCAGATGAATCTGGAGCTTTCACAGCTCCTGCCTGGCTCAGGGAACAGGCAGAGCCAGCTTGTGTGTGCCTGCAGAAAATCATGTCACTGTCCTAGATGTGTCCCTGTGCTGGTGTACCCACAAAATCACATCCCAGCTTCAGCTGGCAAATCCCTCTGAGTAACTGGACAAAGGAAGAAAGTGTTGATACACTAAGGAAGTCTATCAGATCTCAAAAATCAATTAATTAAAAAAAAAAAAACTACTAGGTAGGATATTGTTTGGGACATGTGGCATGAATTCTCCAGCAGCTGTGTCTGCCTTTCATGGAATAAAGGGAAGATGTGAGGTCCACCACAGCAATCTTGGACTTTCCATAAGACTTGGGCTTTCCCTAAATCTTGCCAGCTATCCAAATTTGTGAGCTAGCAAAACATCAGCAGCCTTCTCCTCCAAAGAAAGATGGGGAAAAAGGCATTTCAGTCCTGGGGATGCCTCTGAGATACCATGGAAGTCTCCATCTGGCTGATTGTGGATGTGTGTCTGAGTCAGCTGCTGCAAGAACCTCCACGGGCTGATTCATCTGACCCCCTCCAGGATGGCATGAGCCACTCTGCTGATTCCTAACACAGTGAATTGGGGGGATTGGCTTGGATGTGAGGATTTCGTTTTCAGATGCTTGCAGAGAGTAGATGAGCATCCTCCAGGCAGCCAAACACTTCCGAGTGAGAAATCCTTCCTTCCACGTGAAATGAGCAATAGTTTTGCCAGGGGATCCCTTGGGGACAAGTTTCCTCTTGAGATTGAGTGAATTTATACATCCTCCAGCCCTCAGAGATGGACCTAATGATGAATCTGCTCCCCAGAAACCAAGAATTTAATTCAGCCACATTTCCATTCAACACATTTTTATTTTTTTTTCCCTTGAGAATCCTCACAGAATCAGACTGGAAAATGCACTGTCCCTTGCAGGGACAGAAAGTAGCAAAATTCTCCTGATTCTGAGCAACAAATTAATGAAAATAAAAAAATCCAGGCTATTAACCCCCCACACAGATTAAAACATCTTTTCCTGCCCTAACCCTCAGCTCCATTTAGCAAAGCAACAAATCATAGATAACAGACCATAATTACCCTTCCATTTGCAGCTCCCAAGCAATGGTGACCCAAGCATCTCTAATGGGGTGCAAAAGCCACTGTGATTGAGGCACATTTCTTGTGAAATGCCTCAAACTGAATGGACAAACCTGAAAACAGACCTGGCAGATGTTTAATGTATGTTCAGTAAGGAGCTCTTAGACATCAATACTCCCAGGGCGTTACTAAATAAATTATTATTATTGCTATTGCCATAATTATTACTAAGAAGAATTTGATCATATACATACTTGTGCTTTTTTCAGTTTTAGAGTGAATTAGGAATTACATTAACAAAAACCAGAATTGTTGAGTTATTTGTTGGGTATTTTGGTGCTTGCTTTAGTTTGGGCTTTTTTTAACAATGGCATTAAGCGGAGGTTTTTCTACTTTTAAAAACTTAAAAAAAAATAAAACAAAACTATGTCAGTCAAAGTCGTTTCAGATTGTAGGTCTGTATCAAGGAGTAAGATATGGCAACTGAATGAGCAGGTATGAGACTTTCAGGATGTCTCCAGATAAAATGAAGTATTTGTATTTAACAAATAATTTTGTATTTAACAAATTAATAAATTTGTATTTAACAAAAGAGCAGCAATCAAGAGTCCCTGTAGCTGCCCATTTCTGTAGGACCCCTTCTGAGGAAATTTTCCTCAGCACAACAGCCACGCTGGATTTAAATCCTCTGTGTGGTGATGCTTCCACCTTTTCTTTAGGAGAGGGAATGGTTTAGCTTGTCCTGAGAAGTTCAGCCCTGAAATTATTAATCTGGCTACTCTGGAGACGAGCTTGCAGGGGGACACAATCACTGAGCTGCAGTGGGTTACATAAACAAGGCTTGAACAACCCAGCGAGCTCTATACTCATTCCTAGTTTGCCTTGTGCGGCTAAAAGTGCAAGCCTAAGGAGACAGATAATAAATTGAGAGAGCAAAAGGTGGCCAGAGGATAAAACACCAGCAAAGCAATGGGGTGAGGGGTGGAAATTCTGCCACAAAACTTCTGAAAAAAAAAAAAAAATCTGCCTTTTTTCCCCAAATATTTGTGCCCACTCCATTGCAATCCAAACAGCGTTTCGGCAGCCACAACAGACACAGGAATTCTAGAACTTGTTAGCGCTGTGGAAAAGTACCAAACACCTTTCTGTATGCAAAGCATTCCCTAAGAACAGAACAAGTTCAGCACCGAGGGAACTGGGAAAGTCTCTTCAGGGATCCTCTGAGCAGCCTCTTTCAGTGGTGCCACAGCTCACCCTGCCCAGACACTGTCGGCAAAGATGACTTTCAAGTTGTGGATAGCAAAAAAAAAATAAAAAGAGAGAGTTCCTCACTGCTGCATTTTCATCTCTTTCAGCAGAGCTGTTCCACTTCTGTCCTGATGTGGAAAATTCACTCCAAAATCCTGTTGACTGCAGTGTGTGCTGAAGCACAGATGGTATGGGATTGGCTGGACGTGACAGGAGCAGAGGAAATGGAAACAAGGAAACACAAGCCAACAAAAAAATTCCCCTCCTTGACTTAAAGATTGTGGCTGGGAAAGGGGTAAAATAAAATTGAGCATCTCCACTGCCTTCCACATCCTCAGATCAGTTTTCCTCTCCTGGGAGCAGTGGCAAATAAGCAATTTCTCTGTGAAAGTCAGGACCAGCTGCGAGACCTGATATTTCTGCAGGTTTCCCCACCAGGCACAAGCTGCAGCATGATTCTGCCCTGAGTTCACTTTTTTCTCAGCTCTTCTTAACTCAGATACTCTGCTTTCATTAAAAGATAATCTGAGCTAATTTAGGAATTAGACTGTTTGTACTAAGTGTGCTCAGAAGGAAGGAAAGGCAAACAAAATCTGCTACATTGGAATGAATCAGCTCGGGGACACGGGGCTCAACTTAGCAAAGGCACAGGCACATATGGAACTCAACCCCAGGAAAAAAATATCTCCAGGATGCTGTCTCAGTCAGCCAAACGAGGAGAGATGTGATGAACAAAGGTCTGAATGTGCTCAGCAGCACAGCCCACAAGCGCAGAAATCTCAGGTTTTCTCTCCCTGGTAGCATCCCACAACAGAGCTCCTGCCTCCGTGTTTGTGAGCCTCACAAACAGCAGCAGCAGCTCTGGGCAGCTCCGTGGGGCTGGGGCACCACCGTGCCAGCAGCAGAATTCCCAAAGCCACAGTGAGCAAAGAGCCCCAGCAGCAGAATTCCTAAACCCATAATGAGGAAAGAGCCCCAGCAGCAGAATTTCTAAACCCACAGCAAGGAAAGAGCCCCAGCAGCAGAATTCCTAAACCCATAATGAGGAAAGAGCCCCAACAGCAGAATTCCTAAACCCACAGCAAGGAAAGAGCCCCAACAGCAGAATTCCTAAACCCATAATGAGGAAAGAGCCCCAGCAGCAGAATTCCTAAACCCACAGCAAGGAAAGAGCCCCAACAGCAGAATTCCTGAATCCACAGCGAGGAAGGAGCTCTTCAGTTTCCTGCAGGGATCCCCATGGATGATGGAAAAACTAAAGCCCAGGAGCGGGCACAAAGCCTGTTTAAAGAGAAATAAGTGTATTTATCCCACAAAAAGCCCCCTCCTCGTGACCTTGAAGGCTGTGGTTATCCTCCCAGCCATTCACACGTCTTTGGTTGGAGAGAACAAAACAGCGGAAATCTTGAGATAAATGCCCGGGACAAAATGAGATCAATTGGAGCTGTCCTGAATGACAGCAAAGCAGCAACCCTGGCCCAGAGCTCATGGAAACAGGTGGGAATAAAAGTGGAAGACCACTACCCACACACAAGCAGACACATCAGCTCTAATCCGTCAACTCTAATCCAACTCCCCTTATTGCCCTGACCAGCATTCCTTAATTATTCACCAAATTCCAATGTTGCCTTACCCATCCTACAGGACAGCTTCCTCCAAGCCAGCTCCAGGCTGTTCGGCATTAGCCAAAGAGAGATGCTTGTATAACACGTTCTTTCTCTGCAGCTACACCAGGAGCACTTTCAGGAGTTTGTGCAATCATTAACCTCCAGCAACCAAACATTCCCTCGGATTAGCCACGGAAACCTTTCCCTGCTGTACCTGACCAGTGCTGCATAGGCTGGGCAGAGGAGTGAGTGGGCCGTGTACCCAAATTACAGCAAGTGCAAATCCATTTGTTGTTGTTTTTTTTTTTTCTTTTTACTCCAACAGATGAAATAAGACAATCCAACATGCTGGTTCAGTTACATACTGCTGTACCAGTCCACCACACACACTGTAATTAACATGCACCAGGCAGATGGTAATTGATAATTCCCTGAGAAAGAATCGCATCACTTTGCTGCCTTATTCACTTTAGTTAAGATTTTCTCCTTATTATAGCTACCTCCAGCGCTACTCCAATGCATCCTTCAAGCTAAAGGCCAGATTCTGTTTACCTGCAGATCAGATGCAGAAGAAATCCACTGACTTCCAGGGAGTCCTTCCAGACCTGCTGCTGTGCAAGTGGGATGATCATGTAGCCATAAACACCAGCGTGCCACTAATCAAATCTCCCTTTTTTTTCCCCCGTGCATTTTCCAGTTCTGCACAGCAAGCTGCATTATCTCATTCCGGCTGCAAACTCCTCAGATTCCAACACATACCTGAACGCTTCCCATCCTAAATTCAGAGCACAGCGGGCGGGAAGGAGCCTGTCCTGCGTGCCACCCCCCCTGACTGGAGATGTGCTCGGCATGAAGATGGCATTGCCAGAGCCAGCTGCTCAAACACCGATAAGGAGAAGTGCCCAGAGGTCAAAGGCACACGAACCCGCAGTTTCTCCCTACTACCCCGACAGTAAAACCAAGCAAGTCCTGCCGCACCGCTCGGAGGGCGAATCAGAGTTTCTGCGGCAGGTGAGGATGCAGAGCTGCATCGGGAGACGCCGGCAGCAGCGGCGGGGCTGTTAGCAATCAGGTTTTATTTACCAGCCATATTGTGTTAAAAACCAGACGTGATTCCCATACCGAGCGCCTCAACCTGTCACCGCCAGCCTTAAAGGGAGATTGATTTGTTTGCAGAGAGCCAAATCTATCTGGAGGACGCATCCTCCGAGCCCGCATGCAATCCCTCCCTGAAGAAGCGTGCCCGGGTGAATCGGTGATCGATGCCGGAGGAGCCGGCGGTTCCTGTGGCATCCCCGGGCTCGGGGGATGGAGCTGGGGAAGGACTCACCATTGCAGCAGGGCTCCGTCCCGGCGCTGCCGATGCCGCATCCCCGCGGGGGGACAGTGGCCGCGGGGAGCGCTCCGGCCCCGCTGCCCGCGCTGGCTCCCCCCGGCCTCCGAAGGGAATCCAAATTCCTCCTCCCTCGCCTGCCGGTCATGTCCAGGCTGCCTTTGCTCAGGGGATGGGCCAGCTCCTGGCCGTGAAGGAATTTGCCATGGCTAAACCAGAAAAAATAAAACCAAACAAAAAAATCCTATCAAACCAAAACACAAAATTCAAACAAACAACAACAACAAAATAAAAGCAAGAAGGGAGGTGGGATATTTTAAAACTTTTTTTTTTCCCTTATTTTTTGTTTTCTTTTTTTTTAAGGGCGCTCGGGGCGGGGTGGGATACGAGAGGGGCGCCCAGGCTGGCTGGGATGCTGCGCCGGGGGGAGATGCTCCGGTGCGCTCGCCCCTGCCCCCGTGCCTGTGTGTGATTCTCGTACCCAGACAATGCTCTGCAAAGCGAGCCGGTCCTGCGGAGAAATGCAAACACCTCCTCCCCCGAGTGCCTGAGCAAAGGGAAAGCGATATGGAACCAATAGCTTCTCCTTGGCTGCTCTCATTAATATGGAGGAGAAAAAGAAAACCAATGAGGAGGAGCGGGAGGAGGGATTTATTCAAATCAAATTTCCCGAATCGAACACCCTTTCTCCCTTTTTTTTCCTCTTTCCTTTTCCCACGTACCCCAAATCTGCCTTCTCCCTGTCGCCTTCTGCTGTCCCAGGATTTTTTATTTCTTATTTCATTACTGTGGCAGGGTCAGCAGCGCACGGCGATGGGAGGGAGGATGGCATCGCTGCTGGGAGCGAGCGGGGGCTGCGCGAGGGAGGATGAAAGGAGCCAATTTCTCCCGGACCTGCCGGGTTGATTGCAAAGAGAAGCGATGAAGTAGCTGGAGGTGTCGGGGAAGGGAACTGAGGGGGAGCGGAGCAGGGATTTCAGCTGGAAACACCATTTTGCAGATGATGTGTGCGGATGGGCTGGTGGCCTGCATCCAGGCTGAGCCCTCTGAGCTTGGAGGGAGGATTCTCTCATCTTCTACAGGAGATGCATGCTCAGGGAATGACAGCACAGAACAGCAGCATCCGCACTGTCCTGCAGTGCCACGGAGCCACAGGACCCCTGGAACAGCCATGCACGAGTGGCACCTGTTGCTGGAAATGACTGGAGAGGAGCTGTAGGGAGGGTTGGAGAGAGGGGAGGGGTGTCCAGTCTCAAGCTGAGTCAAGAGGCTGGATATCAGGAAAAAGTTTTTCACAGAAAGAGTGATAAAGTTCTGGAATGGCTGCCCGGGGAGGTGGTGGAGTCCCCATCCCTGGGTGTGTTTAACAAAGCCTGGATGTGGCACTGGGTGCCAGGGTTGAGTTGAGCTGTTGAGGCTGGGTTGGACTCAATGTTCTTGGAGGTCTCTTCCAACCTGGTCATTCTGGGAATTCTGTGGTTCCATGTCCAGTACCTGCAGAAGAGCAGGGTGGCCCCTGTCCCCTGCGCAAGAGCATCCAGGCGCTGCTCCCTGCTGCACGGGGCTCGAGTGGAGGCTCTCCAGAGCTGGGAAATGAGCACTCAAGGAGCCTGAGCAGCCACAGCAGGCCCAGAGGAGTCCTCTGCCGGGATATCCCACAGAGACACTCGGCCCCATGCTGATTTTGCTGCTCTCAGGCCCCCCAGATCTGCGTCAAGAATTTGAGGTGCTGAATGCCCACACCCAAATCCTGCGAGGCATGCTGGAAGAGCAGCTAATGAGGTGCTTCTAATTACCCTGAAATTCCCTGACACCTGTATGCCCAGGCTCTTCCTGCTGTGGGAGCCATTTCCTCTGCTTATCTTTGCATAGAATCACAGAATCATTAAAGTTGGAAAAGACCTCAAGATCATCGATGCCAACCTCTGACCAAACACCCCCTTGTCAACTAAACAGCACAGAGTGCCACCTCCAGTCATTCCTTGGACACCTCCAGGGAAGGAGAGCCCACCACTTCTCTGGGCAGCCCCTTCCAGTGCTTGACCACCCTTTCAGTGAAGAAATTCTTCCTGATGTCCAGCTTAATCTCCCCTGGCACATCTTGAGGCCTTTTCCTCCTGTCCAGGGGCTTGTTGCCAGGAAGAAGAGACCAATCTCCGCCTGGCTAGAGCCTTCTTTCAGGGAGTTGTTGAGAGTGATAAGGTTTCTTCTGAGCCTCCTTTTCTCCAGGTTTTTACCCCTTCCCCTAATTTCCTGCATCTCCCATCCTCTATTTCCCATGGCATGTAAATTAATTTCAAATCCTCCTTCCCTTCACCCTTGTGAGAAATGGATTTGTAAAGAATTTTTAAAACTTGACAGAAAGTTCACACAGCCTCGTACATCAGTATGTAAGCACTGGGATAAGGTGTGTTGACTTAAGAAGACTATGGAATAGAGATTACATTGTTGAGAGGGAGATTGAACTAGGAAAAAGTTTCAACAAGTTTCAAAATATGACTTTGTAAAAAGACCAGATATTTTAGAGAATTAGAACTGTGAAAGATGCATTGTAGCAGGACTATGTGGAGAAAAAACGTAAGTAATTGGTGTTAGAAGTAATAGCAGCATTGTGTAGCAAAAGCTAAGAGGCTGAAAAATATTTATAAGGTATTGTAACCAAGAAATTAGTCAGCTTCTGATAGAATAGTGTTAAGTTTTACATCTCTTGTGTCTCACTATTCATCAAGACTGAAAATAGAATAAAATGTTTTAAAAAGCCTCTCAGTTACCCCACCTCTGTAGAAGCTAAGAAAACCAACACACCCTATTTCCTTCAAACAAAGCATAAAAAAAAGGCAATTTTATCATAAAATGAACTAAATCCATGCCCTGTCCCAGTTGCTGTGGTGTCGCTGTGGCTCTGAGCCCACGTGCAGGAGCCTGGGGGGCAGAGCCCCAGAGCAGAGCAGAGCAGCAGCCCGGCCAGCCCTGCTGCAGAGCCTTGGCACAGCCTCAGCCCCACGGCTGCACAGATGCCTCCTCTGGAGAAAGCCTTGTACAGACACGCTGCGAGCGCACTCAGCTCTGGTGCTCTTCCAGCACCATGGAGCAGGCTAAAGAATCAACTGGAGCTTTCAAAGCTTCGCTTTGTGGGTTTTCCTGCAGGTCTGTTGTCTTATCTAGTCACGTCTCACAAAGAAAATAAATTAAATATTACAGAATAATAGAATGATTTAGGATGGAAGATACTTTAGAAATCATCCAGTTCCAACCCCCTGCCATGGGCAGAGACACCTTCCACTATCCCAGGCTGCTCCAAGCCCCATCCAGCCTGGCCTTGGGCACTTCCAGGGGTCCAGGGGCAGCCACAGCTTCTCTGGGCACCCTGTGCCAGGGCCTCACCATCCCCATAAAAAATTTCTTCCCAATATCCCCTCTAACCCTGTCCTCTTTCAGTTTAAAGCCATTCCCTCTGTCCTGTCACTCCAGTTGTTTTCCAAAGTCCCTCTCCAGCTCTCCTGGAGCCCCTTCAGGCCCTGGCAGGGGCTCTGAGCTCTCCCTGGATCCATCTCTTCTCCAGGTGAATACCCCCAGCTCTCCCAGCCTGTTTCCAGAGCAGAGGGGCTCCAGCCCTTAGATCAAATTTGTGTTCTCCCCTGGACTCTCTCCAACAGGTCCATGTCCTCCTTATGTTGGAGAGCCCAGAGCTGGAACCAGCAGTGCAGGTGGGGATTCTCCAGAGCAGAGTGGAGGGACAGAATCACCTCCCTCGACTTGCTGCCCACCCTTCTTTTGATGGAGCCAGGGCACGCCTGACTTTCTGGGCTGGGAATGCTCAGTGCTGGGTCCTGTCCAGCCTCTCACCACTTCTCAGGTCTTCTCAGGGCTGCTTTCAATCCATTCCCTGCCCAACCTTTTGTTTTTGTGCTTGGGATTGCCCCAAGCCTGGTGCAGCACCCTGCACTTGGCCTTGTTGCCCTCCATGAGGTTTGCACAGTCTCACCTCTCCAGCCTGTCCTTTGGAGCCATCCCTGGCCTCCTACATGTCCAGCACACCACCAGCTCACTGTCACTGCCCAAATTCCTGAAGATGCACTCGATAACGATGAGGGCACTAGATGATGTAGGACAGAAAAACTTCACAGCAAAATGTTTGCTCTTCCCACAAAAACTCATCTGCGTTCACTCTGCAGACTTAAGGAAGCTCTTCCCCCGCTCCAAAAAAACCCACAAGAAAGCAAAAACAAAGCCCTATCTGTGTTCTCTCAAAACTTCCAGAATTGATGGCAGTCCTAACTCAAAAGCCCCGCAGTGAGATGCTGCCTTAGCTTGCTAAGCAGGGAAGAAGACTCCCAGGTGTTCAATTATTATGTGCTGATCCAACATCTGCTCCCTATCTTTCCCAGGAGAAGGGCAGTGGGCCAAGAGAATCATCCAGTGGCCCATATCCAGCAGCAGTTGGACTGCCTCAGATGATCTCAGCTGATTTTAGCATCAGGTTTCCTACTGAAGTAGTGAGGAGAGGCTGTCCAAGAACTTTGTTCCCCAAAGAAGTCCATTTTTATGAGTAGAAAAACAATTAAGCCACTCGCAGGCGAGTGGTGTTTTATTGTTATCCTCCCGAGCAGTCTGTTAAATAGGTCTTCATTATTAAATGTGTGTAAAGTACAATAACCATTTTTGGCTGTTGTGAGGCACTGAGGAGGGCAGGACGAGGCTTCCTGAGGGCAAAGTGTGAGTTCCAGTTCCTACTGATGACCTTGACATCCCTCCCTCCCTCCCTCCCTCCCTCCCTCCCTCCCTCCCTCCCTCCATCCATACATCCTTGTATCCATCCATCATCCATCCATCCATTCTGGTATGCATCCATCCCTGTATCCATCCATCCATCCATCATCTCTCCATCCATCCATCCATCCATCCATCCATCCATCCATCCATCCATCCATCATCCATCCATCCATCCATCATCCATCCATCATCCTTCCATCCATCCATCATCCATCCATTCTGGTATGCGTCCATCCATCCATCCATCCATTCATCCATCCATCATCCTTCCATCCATCCATCCATACATACATTCTGGTATGCATCCATCCACCTATCCATCCATCCATCATCCATCCATCCATCCATCCATCCATCCATCCATCCATCCATCCACCTATCCATCCATCCATCATCCATCCATCCATCCATCCATCCATCCATCCATCCATCCATCATCCATCCATCCACCCATCCATCCATCATCCATCCATCATCCACCCATCCATCCATCCATCCATCCATCATCCATCCATCATCCATCCATCCATCCATCCATCCATCCATCATCCATCCATCCATCATCCATCCATCATCCATCCATTCTGGTATGCATCCATCCATAGATCCATCCATTCATCCATCCATCATCCTTCCATCCATCATACATCCATCCATCATCCATCCATCCATCCATCCATCCATCCATCCATCCATCCATCCATCATCCATCCATCCATCCATCATCCTTCCATCCATCCATCCATCCATCCATCCATCCATCCATCATCCATCCATCCATCCATCCATCCATCCATCCATCCATCCATCATCCATCCATCCATCCATCCATCCATCCATCCATCCATCCATCCATACATTCTGGTATGCATCCATCCACCTATCCATCCATCCATCCATCCATCCATCCATCCATCCATCCATCCATCCCTCCATCCATCATCCATCCATCCATCCATCCATCCATCCATCCATCCATCATCCTTCCATCCATCCATCCATCCATCCATCCATCCCTCCATCCATCACCCATCCATCCATCCATCCATCCATCCATCCATCCATCCCTCCATCCATCATCCATCCATCCATCCATCCATCCATCCATCCATCCATCCATCATCCTTCCATCCATCCATCCATCCATCCATCCATCCATCCATCCATCCATCATACATCCATCCATCCACCTATCCATCCATCCATCCATCCATCCATCCATCCATCCATCCATCATCCATCCATCCATCCATCCATCTAATCCATCCATCCATCCATCCATCCATCCATCCATCCATCCTCCTCCTCGTGTAACCTGGTTGCAGGAATATTTGCTGAGACTGGGTTAAAGATATTTTATTTATTATTTGACGTTCTTGCTCTTTCACTTTGACAGCTGAAGTGTGATTTAATTAACTGGACAACCAGGTCTGAGCTGGCCAAGCACCTCTGCCTTCATGTTAAGGTCAGGTGTTATCAGTGCAGCCACTGGAATTTGAGGCAAAATCCATCCCAGCCCAAGGAGATACTGGAAGCAGCTCCAAGGAACCGTGTCCTTGATGTGCCTGTTTCTCTCCACTCTAGACCTCTAAGGGTTAATGGGATGAATCCCTCTTTCACTATCAGGTTTGACAAGCCTGGGAGGATGTTGAGGCTCACCCACATGGTTTGTTCTGCTCTGCTGGACAAGAACTGCCCCCAGACAGTGCCACAGCCTCTCACCCACACTGAGATCCTCCTGCAGATCATCTGCTGTGATGGCCGCACTGTGCTGGGCATCCAAAGGACACCCAGGGGAAAGTAAAATTCTCTTGTACAGTGTGAGGTTGAAAAATACCTCCTAACAGGTATTTTTCCCTCTGGTCTGCATATTCTTCAGTCACTTCCCACCAAACAGAAGATTCCTAACAGTCAGAAAGAGACATTTCCTGGTTCCTGAGGACAAGATCTGCTGGGAGTATCATGCAGACAGTGCAGTCACTTGTTTAGCCATGTAAGCTGCACTGTTTGAAGACATTTCTGCTCCTAGAACTGTGTCCACAGCCAGGGGGATGCAGCATCCTAAATCCCTCACCTGCTGTGGTCCCTGGGATGTTCCTGGTGGGTAGACAAAGGTCTGCACCACTGTGCTAAAAGGCAGCGACTCAAACCTTGAACTTGAAGGGCAGCAGGTATCCTGTTGTGTGACCAGTTTTACCTTTTAGCAAATATAAAGTTGCTTATCCCACAGAGCTGTGCACCTCAGGATGCTGGAAGGTGTCAGAGCAGCCACCAGTGAGAGCTGAGTGCTGGAAATTCCATCCTAGCTTGCTGGACAAAAGGCTCTTGAACTCAATACCCTCAAAAGGAATTTATTTGAAACAAACTCCTTCATTCCTGTATCAAATCATTCATCTCCTGCAGCTCCTCTAGGAATGTTTTAGATCCACAAAATCTACTGAAAGAGTGAATAGCTCAAGTGCAAGTTCCAGTATCCCACTGCTCTTGAAGTCAAGAGTAAAGTCACAAATAAATTCAGGATTCTTTTCCCTACCTGACCTCCCTTCTCCTTCTGGAGCTCCAGCTTGGCATGAGGACAGAATTTGTTCTTTCCTCTTCTCAGGTAAATAAGCTACAGATGCCCTTTGACAACCCCTTGTGATTCATGATCAGCTGTTTAAAGAAATTACATTGGGTGAATCATCCTTCCAATGGAAGTTACATCCCCACTGAAGGGAGTCAGCAGAAGAGAATGTGTATGAGCTCCTCTGAGACAGTAAAAACAGGCAAAGTAGGGATCAACAAGACACAACAGAAGGTCATTTTGGGAATTACACCTGTGGAATTGTTCGGAATTAGGAGCCTTCAACTTTCAATGGAGACAACTGAGACAGAAAATGGTGTGAACATATACAAATGGTGTTGAGAAGGCAAATAAGGAAAAAAGCATCTACTGTCCTTCCAAATGCAAGGATGGAAAGATGCCAGAAAAGAAAAAAAATCAGGGAGGCCTGGTTCAAAACAACAAAAAAGTTTTAAACTAAAAACGTGACATGACCTGACAGATGCTATAAGCTTCCAAGGATGCAAAGCTACTTCATGGAGAAAAAGTCCATAAAGGCAATTAAATATCACAAGACCACTTCTGACTGAAAAGTTTCTGAAACACTTTTCAGTAAATTCTGGGAGATAATTTAGGGCAGTTCTATGTTAATTCTTTTCCCTTGCTCATATTCTCTAAAGGACCTTGCTAGACTTGCTGATTTCTAGTTTAACTCAGCGCAGACATTCTTACATTTTGTGTTGTCACACCTTGTCACCCACCAGCACCCTCAAGTCCTTCTCCACAGGGCTGCTCCCAATCCATTCTCCCCGCCAGCCTGTGTTGATACCAGGGGCTGCCTCAAACACCTGCAGGACCTTGGCCTTGCTGGACCTCATGAGCTCCACGTGGGTCACCTCAGAGTGCCCTGGTGGCCAAGAAGGCCAAAGGCTCCTGGCCTGGCTCAGGAATGGAGTGGCCAGCAGGAGCAGGGAGCTCATTGTGCCCCTGCCCTGGGCACTGCTGGGGCCACACCTGGAGTGCTGTGCCCAGCTCTGGCCCCTCAGCTTGGGAAGGACCTTGGGACACTGAGCACATCCAGAGGGGACAGCGAGGCTGGAGAGGGGCTGGGAACACAAACCCTGTGAGGAAGCCCTGAGGGAGCTGGGGGTGCTCAGCCTGGAGAAAAGGAGACTCAGGGCTGCCCCCATCACTCTCTGCAGCTCCTGAAAGGGGCCTGTGCTCAGCTGGGGCTGGGCTCTTTCTGCAGCAGCACTGACACAACCAGAGCACACAGCCTCCAGCTGTGCCAAGGGAAGTTTAGGTTGGATATTAGGAAGAAATTTTTCACAGAAAGAGTGATAAAGTTCTGGAATGGCTGCCCGGGGAGGTGGTGGAGTCCCCATCCCTGGGTGTGTTTAACAAAGCCTGGATGTGGCACTGGGTGCCAGGGTTTAATTGAGCTGTTGGGGCTGGGTTGGACTTGATGATCTTGAAGGTCTCTTCCAACCTTGTGATTCTGTGATTCTGTGGTTCTGGAGCTTGTGCAGGTCCCCCTGGATGGCCCCATCCTTCAGGAAGGTCACTGCAGCCTCAGCTTGGTGCCAGCTGCAAATTAGCTGGGGTTGTGCTCAGTGTCACTGTCTCTGTCATTAATGAAGATTTTCATCAATGCTGACCCCAATAAAACCACTGGGGGACACCACTGATGTCCATTAGAACATTGAACCACTGACCACATTGAACCATTGACCACAACCCTCTGGATGTGATCAATTCCTTATCCACTCATCAATTCCATCTCTTTCTATTTTCTGAGAAGGGTGTTGGGGAGAAGATGTGCCAAAGGCTTTACAGAATTACAGATAAATGATGTCTGCTGCCCTCCCCTTGTCCACTGATGGATCCACCCCATCAGGGAAGGACACTGGGCTGGTCAGGCAGGATGTGCCTGTCCTGAAGCTGTCCTGAATCACTCCCCTGTTCTCCAGGAGCCTCAGCACAGCTTCCAGGAGGATCTGTTCTGTGATCTTCCCAGGAACAGAGGTGAGGCTGACGGATCAGGAGTTCCCAGGGCCCTCCTTTCTACCTTTTTAAAAAATGCTTACAAGTTTCCCATTTTCCCATTCCAAGGGACATCCCATTCACAAGGACTTCACTTGACTGTCAGGTAAATATGTAATTTACAGGAATATATTTTATGAATTTATCCTTAAATATGTGTTATGTAATTTATTATATAAATTTCTATTTCAATCTGAGCCAAAAGCTGCAGCATTCTTGCAGTTCTGCTTATAACTCCTCTATTGCTACGTGGCCAAGATTCATCTTAACACATTTTAGATGGATGAATTTTTGAGGGATTTCTGTGTTCTATGTCCTCTGTTTCTGGGGATTGAGCCCTCCCGTGACCATCAGAAACATCTGGGAATCTCTCTCCTTCCAAAACCCGGATAAAATTGAAATTGGAAGGGAGACCAACAATGTTTACACTGTGTTTACATACTTGGCACTCACTGAAGGAATTGTATATTGTTATCTGACAGCACCTCTTTATCAGGAGGAAAAGACATGCAGAGTCTCAAAGAGCACAAAAAGGTTCTTTATGTCTGACAGAAAGCGAAGCTGACGATGAGAACTTCCAGTTCCACGGGAGTGTGGAAGGAGCCTGCTGTTCAAGCCACACTTTAAGCCCAGGCTGGGGCTCTGGATTTTGTCATGAGGAGCCTGTGAGCCTCCCGTTGTCATATCTGAAGTGATATTCAAGTTTCACATGGAGGACACAGCTGAGGTGAGAGCCAGCCCACTGATTTCTTTTCAGCTGCTTTGTTCATGCAAGTCCAATTCTCCAACCATTCACATCCAAGAACAAACAATCATTTGTTTGAGTGAAGCTTTTTGCCTTCTAGGAATCATGGAATCATTAAGGTTGGAAAAGACCTTGAAAATCACCAGTCACAGTTACCAATTCAACACCATGTTCTCCCCTGAACCGTGTCCTCAATTGCCAGTACACATGATTTTTGCACAATTCCAGGAATGGTGGCTCTACCACTTTTCTGGGCAGTCTGTAGGAACACAGAGGAGGAGAGGGACTGGGTGTTGGCAGCACTGGCCAGGAATGGAAAGCACAACAAAGTGCTGAGGAGCTCTAAGGGACAAGCTCTGAGCTGTCACTTATGTCTCCCTAAGGGTCAGCAGGAAGTTTGAAGGAGAAAATTGAAATTTCCAGTGAAATATTGTTATCTTCTTATTTTTTCTTGCCTTGTTTTGTTTGTTAGGGGCTGGTGGTTGCAGAAGGAGTGGTGAAATAGCCCAATGAGAGGCATGTCCTTAAGTAGCACCAGAAGTCAGTGATTTAATCAGGGATATCTACAAATTCCCGAACAGATATTTAACTTTAAAAGCCCCACATTTACCAACATATTGTTTTTATTATTGCTCAGAACAGAATTTCAAAACCTTTTTTTCTCTATAAGTTTTACTACATAGATTTATTTCTCAACCAAAGGTTGTGACACTCTGTAGAAAGAATTGGAAAAAACAGCATTAAAATAACAAGGAATGTAAATCTGTGTCTTCTCTGATAATCCAAATATCTATAATGAGTGATCTTCAAAAGGATTGATTGATTACTCTGAATTCTCACCTACAATTATAAAGAAGCTCAATATGCACAAAGCTTTTGTGTTTAATAAAAATTTGTGATTGTTTCTAAAGAAAAGAAACCATAAATAAATACAGGCCTATCAGTACTCCTTATCAGTTCTTAGAATTATGGATATTGATTGTGGTGAGATATGGGTATTGATTGTAGTGAAGTAAGGAGCTTAAACTAGAATTTTTTTAAGAAATAAATGTTCTCTGAAGGCCAAAAGTTGTCTGAGGTTCCTGTCTTGTGGCTCCTTGAAAAATCCTTCCACCACGCATTCAGACATTCCTGCACATTTATCTGAGTGTGACTGATGAGCAGAAGTCTCCTTTCAGGTGCATTAATCTATCCAAAGAGTGTGAATGCCTATCAGAATCTATTAAATCCCCCTTTAAAAGCCACCCAATAAAAATACTCACTTTAAACCTTGAAGATGATTGAAGGGGATTCCTCCTGAGAATTTTTATGCTGCAGATGGATCTCTGAGGGTTTGTGGCCCAAGTCCTGGCCAAGACAGTTTCTCCTTAATGAAAGCACGATAAAGACAGGAAAGAAGCAGATTTGAGGAAGAAGTCACTGATCTCACCAGCTCCAACCTCCAACTCACTCACACACCTTCTTCCCTCATCTCCCAGCCACCTTTTTCAGCAGCTTGTTGGGAAGGATGAAAGTTTGACAAGGAAGTCTCACAGATATGTGTGCTTGGCAGAAAGACTTTTGAATGTACAACCTGAAGAGGGAATAGAAATGAAAGCAAGTTTTGATATAGAAGAAAAAAAATTGCTGAGGCAGTCTTAGTGGATAATTAAGAAGGCAAAGGGTGTGTTAGTTAGAAGGGGTTTTTATGGCTTAGAGCAAAGGATAAACCCACCTCAAACAAGGAGATGTTTTTACCAAGCAGAAAGATTCCACAGGCAAACAAGAATGCTGATGTTGCAAGTAGAAAAAAGGTCTCAGAATTTTCTGAGACTGCAAGAAAACTGAAAAACAACTTCTAGCTTAAACTGTAATGTACTAACTTTTAGTGACTGGAGAACTATAACATGAATATGGTAATTATAGTAGTTATGACAGGCTGTAGGTAAAAGTTAAGGTATAGATTGGTTCTTATGTATTAAGATGCTCAGCAAAGTATATAACGCATTGTAACCAAAATTAAAGAGTCTCCAGGCTTGTCTACAGCAGCTGGAAGATGCAGTACATCCTCCTTAGACAGTTCCTACTAAAATTACTAATGACCAACCTGTGGCTAAACTCAAAGGTCACGCTCCCCATCTGAACTCCCTTGATTTATGAACTGGTTTTTCCACTTGGGACAGTTCTGCCTTCCTTTATATGCAGGCACAGACAGATTGCTCCCTTAACCCTGCAGTCAAGTGTTTTTCTTTTAATTTCTCCTACAGGATGTCTTGAGTTCATTCCTTGCTGCATTCCTGGCGAGGTGAGGATTAATTATCCAGCAGCTCAAGGTCTTTGATTCTCAAAACACCTTCAGTTTTACATCTGGCCTTCTCTCCTTGCACAAACCACTTTGGAGGGAGATTCTCCACTGCTGTAAGAGGAGAAGTGGGAAAATTTTCAGCTATAGAAGACCAAAACAAATCTCTTTTCCTTCAAATGGAAGCAAATGACTCTCCAGTGAGGACTGCAAAGGTCGGTGATTGGCCTGAGCATCAAGTCTGGGTTAGCCAAGACATCATGGACAGGTTTTAATGGAAGGAGCTCATGGCTACATTTGCAAATGCAATTCATGGAGTTTTCTCTTGAGGATCTGATGCCTCTGCTGTTTTATCTGCTGCAATTCTTTATGTGGAATGAGGGAATCGTCTTTTATCTAGAGAGAACATTTTCTTTGTTTCCTATTTCTCTCGGAACTTCATTGTCTCAATTTATTACTCCTTCTATTACATATATTTTTTTCCTTAATACACTGTCTTGGGCCCTGGGTGCTGCATGTACATAGAATTTATATGTGAAATAGCAGCTCCAAAGATAAGTCAGGGTTTGAAAATGCAGCTTTAGCCATTACAAAATATCTCCTACTTGTGCTTACACAAAGGGAGTAGCTGTGTCTGCTGCTGCTGGTAGTTTATCACCATTTAGTAAGCAAGACTGCAAAATAAGGAATATGCTTTGTCACTGGAGTGTAACTGCTAATTGCATTCAGATATGTTCTTTTTTTTTCTGCTTTTTCCCTGTATTTTTTATTTTCCATGCAAATTTTCTTCCCCTGCACTCGGCTGAAAGCCAGTTTTCTTAAATGGGATATGACAAAGCTAAAAATCATTTCCCTTCTCCTGTAGAAATCTCTTCTGCTGTTCCCATGCTGCACAAACCCCCTTGCATTGGTATAAAATCTGATCTCCTACAGGAGACTGTGGCCTCCCATCCCTTCTGAGTCTGAAAATCACAGAATTACTGAATGTTTGGGGTTTGAAAGGACATTAAAGATCATCAATTTCCACCCCCTGCCATGGTCAGAAGCCTTCCACTGTCCCAGGCTGCTCCAAGCCCTGCCCAGCCTGGCCCTGGACACTTCCAGGGATGGGGCAGCCACAAAATTCTGTGCAAACAACCAAAGGCAGGTTCATCCAAAATTTCTGTCTTCATCTCCTCTAACATGAACATAACAAAAACATGAAATTAGATAAAATATTCACAACAGGAGAACACTTTCTCCTCTGGCTCTGTCAAACCTAGAAGAGAAAAGCAAAAGCCAAAGTATGGAAGTGCAGGCCAAGCAAATGCATTTCAAAAACAAAAAAAAACTTAAGAAGAAGAATCTTCTTAAAGAAGTAGGAAAAATAGTCACTGCAATAAAGTACCAGAGAAAGAGGAGGGTTTGTAATATCTAAGGGATTCACCTAATCAAAGGTTGGATATATCTGCAGTGGAGGTGACTGCAGCTGAGCTAATCCTTGTTCCCCTTCCTAGTCACAGAAATTTCCTTTATAGTCACCTAAACCAGAGCAGGAATTGCATCAACCTAGGCAGGCATGCAAAATAAATGAGAAAAAATCATATCCTAAAAGTGCTGTTTCTCTCCACTGGCTTTAAAGGAACCTGTGCTGTCAACATCTAAAGGTGGGTGAGGTGAATCCCACTCTGGATGTCTCCAAGACCAGTCTGTTTGACACTTAAAGGAGATGCTGTATTCAAAAATAAATCACTGACTTCAATAAATGAATAAGTTGCAATGTGAATAATGATTCCAGATGAATTTGGAGGTGGGGAACTTAACCCTGATAAAGGGAAATACTTCATGAGACAATTTTCAGTGATTGAATACATTTCCATAGAAAATGACAGAGAGCAAGAGTACAGTTTAAAACCAAAGGAATTGGAAATTTTTTTTAAAAGTCAAGATTATCCAGAGGAAACATTAACAATAATGAAATAAATTTAGTACAGTATGTTACAACTTGACAGCTTCAATCAGTCTGCAATTGCTAAAGGTCAAGGCAAAAATAACAAAATATATTACCCTGGACAAAAGATTCTTATATTTTCATCTAATTTACGTTTTCTGGGCAAAGAGAAGATGGGATTAGACAAGAAAAGGATCTGATGAATATAGGACATTCCTATATTCTCAATAATATCCTATATTCTCAAAACATGAAAAAGAGAATCCATTCTTCCTATTTTTGAGGTAATTAATAATATTCAAACAGGCAAATAAACAAAGCCACCACCCTCTCCTCCTATTTGGATCTGGGTTACCACTCTGTTCTGAAATTTATCACTTCACTTTTTGAGTTTCTTATGTTTTTTTTAAGCAGGTGGTAGATAACCTGATTTTGGCAGTTCTTCAACAGGAACAAGGATCATTATTAGAGTTACACAGAGAAATACCTGTAACAGAAAGCAAATCAGAGAATGAGTTAATTACAAAAATCAAAGTCATGCAGAACAAAAGGCCTCATATTTCACGTGGCAGAAAGACATGGAGCAGTGTCACTTCAGGGAAAAGCTCCCCAAAAATGATTCTTTAGCACTTTCTTTTATCTTGGAACTGTCTCACTTCCATTTCTATTAATCATTTATACTTGCTTTACAATAAACAATGAATAAATTCAATGGGTGTAATACAACTTCTTTTGCATTTTTGTCACAGCAAGACTGTCTCAGAATTCACTGTAACTCTGCACATATTTTACATTTGAAATTAATAGTTCCTCACACATTACTTATTTTAAATACCAGCTTTGTTTCTGCTCTCTGTTCAATCAAAGCATTATCTGAATCTAAGATGCTGACACGACAGAAGGTGGATATAACACATCCTCATCCTAAAAATTGGTGGTTTATGAGTTGGATTTTTTCCCCCTGCACTAGCAAGATTAGCAAGAGGCAGATCTGCCTATTGCCAAGACAAATAATTTTTTGTCTTTTTATTTTACGCCATCACCATACCATGAATTCACTTAATTCCTACCTTAAAACCTAATTCATTTCCTACCCAATTTAGTCTAAACCCTTGTACAAAGGTTGCAGCATCCTTTCTCAAACCAGCTCTGATCTTTGCACTTCATCCAATTGCAGTCGTTTGCATTTCTCTTTTTCATTCCCCTGGCTTCTCCCCACCTGAGCTGCTGCTTTGAAGATTTTTTTTTTTTTTGTCACTTAATCAGATTTTTTACACAGGCAGATAGTGACAAAGTGGAATGATTTTAAACTGAAATAGGGTAGATTTAGATGGGATATTAGGAATAAATTGTTCCCTGGGAGGGTGGAGAGGCCCTGGCACAGGGTGCCCAGAGAAGCTGTGGCTGCTCCTGGATGTGGGAAGTGTCCAAGGCCAGGCTGGATGGGGCTTGGAGCACCCTGGGATGGTGGAAGGTGTCCCTGCCCATGGCAGGAGGTGGCGCTGGATTTTTTTTTCAGGTCCCTTCCAACCCAAACCATTCTGTGTTTCTATGATTCCATGGTAACTGAGTGTCTCACAACCCTCAGGAGCAAACTTACTCCATCCTTACAAGTGGTGAATGAAAGGTTTAGAAACGTTGGCAAAGATACAAGTCTGGGATTCAACCCATTTTCTCTTAGTGAAGAGATTCTTAAAATAGCTCATCTCTGCTGAAAGTAAAAATATGAGTTTATTCCACCAAGTGAAGATGTCTGCAGTATAAATGTTTACATTTATAAATGTGGAAGGACTATCACTACAGCCTCCTCTTCCATATGTACATCCACCCAGTGCAAATAAGGTCAATAATTCCTGTAATAATACACATTGCTCATGCTGATTTTAAGTGCTTTTACAGCCAAAGATAAAGCACATCCCTCAGATGTCTCCCATGACATCCTTGGCTTTTCACCAAGTACATGCAGACTTAATACCATTAGATCTACAGGCAGCAGGAATTTACATATTGCAAAATTGCTATAGCACCATTTCATCTCTCAAAACAACCTCACCATGTGATTTTTTTTTTAAGCAATAAATATACATCCTGCAAATACATTAAGAATTAAGCTGATGTTGTTCCTTTTTCTAAGGGATGGCTGTGTTGATGAATAGAAAACCTGAGGTGAAGTTGTGACAGTGATGGTGTGATCTCATTTCTCCTTCTCTTCCTCAGTTTCCCCATTTAGAAATGACAATTGTGGTGCTGGTTGCTCCTGGAGAACACCAACAACACAACTCTGAACTCCAGAGTGTTTTTCCTCCATCTCTTGGAAGCAGATGCTGACATACACATAACTTTTAACTGCACAATCCCTGGATACAGATGTTTTCCCAGGACACTTCAGCCCAGGGTCACCCACATTTAATTAAGGTTTTGCCATCAGCATGGAGAGGCCAAAGTTGAAGCTGGTTTTCTATTTATTTGTGACTATCTCAGATAATTCTGAAGGATCTTTTCTGCTGAAAGATATTTCCATAAGCATGGAGCCAGTTTTCAGCTATGAGCTACACAAAAACACAACCCAGCTACAGAGCCTCTGAATGTTCCTTTTATTCATTCCTAGTTCTTTTTTTAAGGGCAATAAAAACCATCATTCTATCAATTCTGCTGTTTTACACTTTGGGGCTATAATGAAATGCTCTGAATGAACAAGGATTGGAAATCTAAGAAAAAAACCAATCAGAGAAGTCAGCACTGGTAATAACCAGTATAAGCCTTAGAGCTGCAATTTTTGTGGGCATCTCTTTCAGGTTTATTTTTTTTAAACAGCTTTCCAAATCATGTCAGGCAAGCAGGCTGGCTTAACACAATCATTTAGATTGCATGGAATTGTCTCCTAGTAAAATTGCCAGTGATCATTCTCATTTGAAGCACTTCAGAGCATCTCCTCAGAAATCCTAGGCAGAAATTTGCAATATGAGTGGGAATTGGCTCTATGGGGGAAGCAAAACAGCCTGGGGATTCCTGAATAGCAAACAAAGTGTTGGTGAAATAATAATTACTACCCTCAGTGCTTGGGAGATGGTTCAGCACAGAGCCCTGCAGTGCCTCAGGCAGCCAGAGCAGGGTTTGTGTTCTGCTCCCTCTGTCTGGGAAGAGAAGCACAGAAGGTGCAAGCAGCACTTCAGCACACATGGATAATTCAGTGTTAAAGAACAGATAGAGGGTCAAGGGGAAGGATGTTCTGACTCTCGGAACTCAGAACATCCCTCTGGCTGTCCAGGATGGCTAAGACCCCTGCCAGGGGGCTCAGAGACCCTGGCACAGAGCCCAGGATGCCCCTGTGGGTTTGATTATGACCCGTGGAGCAAATAACCAACCTTAGATGAAGATCTGCAAGCCACGACAGTTTAAGCAGAATGATAGTGAATTTATCATGGGGTGGAAAAGTAGATTTTAGGGGTTTTGGTGTGGGGGTTCAGGGAGCAAGATGGAGGGAACTGGGCATGTCCAGCCTTTCTCCTTCTTCTTCTTGGCCTCCATCTCCTGCTGTGATGGTGGCACTTACAGATTGGTTTAGAGTAGAAGCTCACTGTCTAACATAGGTGATGGGTATTGGAAAGTCATTGTAAATATTGTACACGTAGTTTTTAGTATAAAGACATAACCCTGCCCTGGGGGCAGGCAGAGTGCCTGAACTGTCCTGCTGGACAGACCTCGGCAGGGCAGGAGAAAAATGTTTACAGATAAGATAAAAAAAAAACCCCTTGAGACCGAGAACTGAAGAGTTCTGACTCCTTCTTCAAGTGGTGGGCTGGGAAAAGAGACTTTCTAACTTTTCTCGGGGTCACTCTGGCCAGCTAGAGACCCCAATATCTGACAGCCCCACGCCCTCTTTCCTTTGTGCTTTGATTCATTCCAAATAGAAAAACACTTTTCCTGCACTGATGAGTAAAAAAGTCAATGTGGCAGAGAATGAAAACAGCAGGAGAGGGGAGTGTTTGATGGATTTGAGATTGCTGATGATCAGAAAGGGATTTTAAAGATTCACAGAATTTTTAAGGCTGGAAAAGACCTCCGAAATCAAATCCAGTCTTTGACCAAACACCCCCTTGTCATCCAAACCATAGCATGAGTGCCATGTCCAGCTGTTCCTTGAACACTTCCAGGGATGGGGACTCCACCCCTTCCCTGGCAGCCCCTTCCAGTGCCTGGCCACCTTTTCAAGGCAGAAATTCTCCCTGAAATCCCACCTGAACCTCCCAGAGAACAAAAGGCCATTTCCTTTTGGAAAAGGCATTTAGAGGCCTAGAATTTCCTAAGCATCCTGGCCTTGGAAACCAGAAGTACTGCTGCCCATGTTTAATTTTCATCAGGAATGAGCCTAGAAAACCCAAGAAAGCAGTTTGGCAATTTCCTTGTTTCCTTCAGTGTTTTTTCTTCAGCAGTGATTTTCAGTATCTGATCATCTCTGAACCCCTGGGTATTTTTTCCCTCTCCAGTGCTATGTGGCAAATTTAAGCCTAAAAAACATCTCAGCTGTGTAATTGCCACAATCAGGGAAAATGAGTGAGAAGTAATTTTAGAGTAATTCAAAATTATTACTTTTCCAGGCCACTGGAAAACTGCAGAGGCAAGAAAGGAAGAGTGCAATGATACCAACCCCACCTTCAGGACAAAGGAGGCTTTGGGTGCCAACAAACCAGAGATGGATTTAACTCTGTTCAAAGTCACGTTTTGTGTGAAAATTGAGAACTGTATATTCATGGCTGCATGGAGAGTGGAAGGAGTGGTCATTTAATAAGTGGAAAATTTGGAAGGGATGAAGACTAGACCAGAAAATAATGGTGTCAGCCCCTGTGCCAGTCCTTCAAAGGTCTCTCAGGTCCATGTGCATAGAAAACACCCATTCAAAACAGTTGAGTATTTTCCCTTTTTTTCCAAGGGAAAAATTATCAGGAAGACCAGGAAAGGAGGGAGGAAGACTGCCTGTTGTTTTTTGGTTTTGGTTTTTTTTCCTTTATTTTCCTCCTCCAGATAACAGAAAGGATTTGCCAAGAGACTTTGGTCCTCCAGATGTATAAACCTGGGCTCCACTAATCTCCTGGACCAGAGGTCACCCTAGAGGCATCAGGAGCATCAGTCCCTTCATTCTGGCTCAATGCTAACAAATCCTCTGGGCTCAAACACACTCTGTTCAGTGTAATGGCTGGGGCTGGTGTGTCCAAGGGACAATTAAGCTGCATTTTCAAATTAATCACATTCAGACTGGGAGGAAAGAGCTGCATAATCTGAACATTAGCTAATTAAAAGGTGATGGGGGGAGAGAAAGCTCCAGAACCGAAGTCATTGGGAGGATACATAACATTTGAGACAACTTTTGAGAATAGGAAGTTTTCTCTGGGAAAAAAGTGCCTCATCAAGTAAAATTTGCTCAGTAGCGTAATTTAGGGACCCAACTTCATCTCTTCATTGGAAAAACAGCTCCTTCCAAACATATTTTACTACAGCCTCTGTTTTCTGAGCATTCTGACCATACTGATCTCAAAGAAATGTCAATCAAATAGGTTTCATTTCCTAGCATGTAATAAAGTACCTGAAGGGAGGTCGTAGTAAGGTGGGAGTCAGTCTCTTCTCCCAGGTAAGAAGTGGCAGGATGAGAGGAAACAGCCTCAAGCTGCATCACAGGAGGCTTAAGTTGGATATTCCAAAAAATTTCTTCTCTGAAAGGATGGTCAGGCATTGGACCAGGCTGCCCAGGGCTGTGGTGGAACCATCATCTCTGGAAGTGTTCAAAAGAGATGTGGATGTGGCACCTGGGGACAGGGTTTAGTGCTGGATATGGTGTTGGATTAACCATTGTACTCAATGATCTCAGAGGTCTCTTCCAACCTCAATGATTCTATGATTCTAAACCTCTCATTCTGGCAAATTTCATTTTCAAGGAGTGTTTCAGTCTTCCAGTCAGGCCTGAGAATCTTTGCCTCTTCCCATCATGTTTTACAGAATAATTTGTGACATCCAGCTGTACCTGGCTGGGCAATAACTCCTCACCCACAACTAAACCCTTCCTGAGGTGGGTAGAGGTGAGACTGTAAGCAAAGGACTTGTGCACCTGCATCTGTATCAGGAGAATATGAAAAATATCCACTTGTCCTCCAAGGGCCTGGTAAATGTGTCCAAGATCACAAAGAGCCTCTTTGATCTCGGGCAGGTGATGGATGGAGAAAGAATAATGGAAATGGTGGAAGAATTTGGGCTTTGAGGATCATCTCATCCAAATCTTTGCCATGGGTAGGACCATCTCCACTGGACCAGGGTGCTCCAGCCTGGTCTAGGACACTTCCAGGGATCCAGGGGCAGCCACAGCTTCTCTGGACACCCTGTGCCAGGGCCTCCCCACCCTCATTGTGAAAAACATCATCCCAAAAATCGGGGAAAAATCCCTGCAGCGACTCTGGAACAACCAACAGCTCTGACACACAGCAAATGGAACTGGGCTGTCCCTGAGCCCCTGGGATTTGTCACAGAGGCAGGTTTTGCTTGTCTGGTTCCTGGCAGTTTCAAGCTGAGCTTGTTATCTCTACCTGGCCATGTCCCTGAGCTGCACATCACGAGCCTGTGCAGATCAGTGCGAGCAAGGGCAGAGCAATGATGGCACAAAAATGCTGCCTGGGGCCCCCGAGCCCCAGACATGTTTGGTTTGTGGTTCTGGTGTTTTTGGGTTTTTTTTTCCCTTTTTTACATCACTCATGAATAGTGGCAGCATTTATTTGCTGTGTTTAGAGGTCCAGTGATGTAAGGGTGACGTCTGGAAGGAATCAAAGACGTCATTCCCATTAAAGCAAAATGGGAAGGTTTTTCTAAATATAATAAATATTAAAATACTGCAACTGTCTATCCCAACTGGCAGCAGGCAGCCTTAAAAATCTATTAAAGGAGATTAAGGATGTGGAAAGCATTTTGGTTCATAAGCCAACAAATAAAAGGTCTTGAAGAGGGAGGGTTGGAAAGCTCCTCTCCTCTCACTGATGATAAATGTGGACATGATTTCCAACAGTGCAGAGACATCCCCAGCCTCACACAAAGGGATGGATTAGGGAGGGAACTCAGGACTGCAATACAAAATGCAGACTCCTGACTTGTAAACAAAGTTGTTTTCACATGGCCAAATCTTCTTTCAATCACCACTGCAGATATCTCATGAGCCAGCAGTTCTGGGTCTATCTTCCCCTGGCAGATAATGAGGTTAATTGACAGCTGCAGCATCCTGATAAGAGCTGATGGAAGATGAAATGCAGGCCCAGAGACAGATGGAACAAGATAACTCTAATGACCAGCATTAACAATGACGCTGACCATTATTAAATCTGTGCTTTCATGGAAAGAGGGAGGAAGAGTTACTTCTAAATGTTGTTTCTTTCCCAGCAAATAATCAAAGAACAGCAAATGAGGCACTTGAATCCAAGAGGACCAGTGCAATGGTTCCTTGTAATTTGGAGTTTAGCACCTGAGAATTAGGAATGGAAGAAGAGTGTGTGTATGTGTGCATTTTGACAAGCAGTTATTAAAAAAAGATTGCAGAGAGAGAGAAGATTCATTTTAATGCTCTTTGTCTGTCTGTGCAAGAAAAAAAAAAGAGTGGGAGTGGTTATTGGCTGTGTGAATAATGTGTTATTTTTGTTCTCTATACTGTTCCTGTGGAATTCATCCAGGAAAACTGCACATCCTTGTACGCTGCTGATGAAAAAAAAATTACTTAAGATACAGAACATGTTTAGCACTATTTGTCTGCAAAACTGGCATTTGCTGCTGAACAGGTCAGAGCCAGCTCATTTTATAGTCAGTGGGAAGGAATAGGCCCTTTTCAGGTGTGAAGATATTCCAGATATTTATTTTAGGGTATATATATAAATCGTGTCCTGGTTTCCACTGACTCTTTTCACTGGCTCTTCAGTGGCTGCCAAGAGTCAAGAGGGAATAACTCCAGTAGAGATATTTCTATTGAAAAAAAATTTATTCAGTTGTATAAATCATGGTCTGAAAGACAAATGGGGGGAAAAAAGGCCACTTTGGTTATCACAACATGACTTAGATCAGATTGATAATGGTCAGATAATATATGAATCTAACATCATAACATCTTGGAAGGAGTATAAGGCCTCCTGATAAACTCTTTAACCTAATTGTAAAGTACAGAGGAGGAGTGGATGGAAGTTGATGCCAGATTAGTTCACATTACAAATAAATCATGTTTTTAGTACTCAGTAACAATTTCAAGTAGAGTTATAAATTCTTGATTTCTGATGATACCTTCAAATAAACATAGAATGTCTTTCTGAAGGAGATGCTTCAGCCAGGACAAATCAGTGAGCACAGGCTCAGTGTGGGTTGAATTAGAGAATTATTAAGTTTTTTGAGAAGACCTCCCAAGATTGTTGAGGTTGGCCATGAACTCAACAGTGCCAAGCCCATCATGCAGCTGTGTCCCCAAGTGCCACATCCACACCTTCCTCAAATCCCTGCAGGGATTGTCATTGAACTGATGCCTTGTGCAGGCTGACCTAGAACAGAGGCTGGACAGAGTTAAAGAATAAAGCAGGGATTTATTCAAAGGCCTCCATGGATGCACCTTGGGCAGCACAAGAGCCCAGCCAGGGCTGCACCCAAGATGAACCAAAATGGCCCCAAAATGCACGAGCGCTCCCGGGGTCTCTCCCTGGGATCAGTTCTGCTCCATTTGCACCTTGCAGTTCATTGTCCCATTCCAGCTTTAGCCCCTGCAGTCCCACCCTGCTTGTTTTTCTCTCTGCAGCCCACGGGGTTTGTGCTCCTGGGCTGAGATTTGGATCATTTGTCCTTGGTGCCCAGCTGGAGCAGGAATTGTTTTGTCTCCCTGCTCTGTGCACAGAGCTCAGCATCCCCTGGTATGAAGCTCAGACCCACACACTAAAGCAGCACAGAATCTGAAAAATAGAAAAGCTAAAACTTAAGGCATCACCACCATTGCCATGAGCAGCCTCTTCCAATGCATGACAACTCTCTCCAGGGAGAAATTTTTCCTAGTATTCAAACTAAACCTCCCCTGGTGCAACTTGGGGCCATTTGCTTTTGTTTTATCACTTGTTCCCTGGGAGCAGAGCCTGACCCACTCCTGGCTGCCTCCTCCTGTCAGGGAGTTGTGCAGAGCCAGAAGGTCCCCCCTGAGCCCCTTCTTCTGTGTTGTTCTCCTGTAGTCAAGGTTAAAAATCAAAGTGTTACATTTCCTCTTTAATCTTTCTCCAACTTTG
This sequence comes from Calcarius lapponicus, assembly GCA_039654755.1. Classification (NCBI taxonomy): domain Eukaryota; kingdom Metazoa; phylum Chordata; class Aves; order Passeriformes; family Fringillidae; genus Calcarius; species Calcarius lapponicus. Next base: position 11,302,180 of record CM077464.1, on the reverse strand, counting down.
CCAAATAGTGTTGCCTGAAATAAAGATGACTGAGTTTTTTTCCTATCTTTTGCTCTTTCTCATACTTCTTCTCTTTATATGGTGTGTAACAAAAATGGGTCAGGTTATTTTGCTTATTCATAGAAAATATCTTTTCTTCATTTACAAGACGTCATGAATAGTTGTTTTATTTTTGATTTGTTTTTCTTTCTGGATTTTGGGATTTTTTAAATATATATGTTAAACCATGGGATGTAACCAGAAGAAACGAAAAGCAAATTAAAGACTTTATAGTGTAGGTTTAGAGACAACTGAATCTCTTCACTTCAACAGGCCCCTATTCTTTACATTGTTCAGAGATCACACATTTTAAAAGGACAATACAAAATATCAACCTGGCATGCTGTGTATTTGGCATATTAAATGACTACCACAAAATCTGGCAAAACTTTAGGGATTTGTCTTAGCTTGGAAATGAGGCTGTGTATTCTATCCTCATCTGTCAGAGCTGGGCAGTTCTCTCTGTTCCTGGGGCAGTTTTTTCTTTATCTCTCCCACAGCCAACCCTCCCTCCAGGAGATCTCTGCTGTCCATGGCCGCTGAGTGTCCCTGCAGGGCTGATCCAATTCCAGCATCCCATGGGGAGATGCTGTGCCCAGGGCAGGAGCCAAGCATTCCTCCCTGGATCCAATCTGAGCCTGGCACAGCACAGCAGCCTTTGCCCCCTGCATTGCCAGAGGAGCAGCTTTCTGCTGCCCTGCATTGCCAGAGGGAGCCCAGGCCCATCTGCAGCAGCCCTGGAGCTGCAGAGGAAAACTCCCCCCTTGTGCAGGATCCCTGCTGCAGCAGAGCCACAGCTGGCACTGCAGGAGGGCTGAGCCCCCATGGGATGGGGCTGTGCCACCCCCTGGCACACAGGGGACAGGGCATGGTCTGACTCTGGCAGTGGTTTTTTTGTTTGTTTGTTTGTTTGTTTGTTTGTATTATTGCATTTGTGTTTTAATTTTCCTAATAAAGGACTGTTATTCCCATATTGTATTTGCAGGGTGCCCCGTGGCAGGAAGGAATGATGAATCAGACTCCATGTTCTCAGAAAGCTAATTTATTATTTTTTGATACTATATTATATTAAAGAATACTAAACTAAACTATACTAAAGAATACAGAAAGGATACTTACAAAAGGCTAAAAAGATAATAATGAAAATTCGAGACTCTTTCCAGAGTCCCGACACAGCTTAGCCGTAATTGGCCAATGAGTCAAAATAATTCACACCAGAATCCAATGAAACAATCACCTGTTGGATAAACAATCTCCAAACACATTCCGCATGTGGCCACAACACAGGAGAAGCAAATGAGATACGAATTGTTTTCCTTTTTCTCTGAGGCTTCTCAGCTTCCCAGGAGAAAAATCCTGGGTGAAGGGATATTTCAGAAAATATGAATGCCACGTTCCTATTCCCATATATTTTAGGAACAGGAATAACAGTTGCCTGAAAACCCCTTAATTTCAAAATTGAAATAATTTGGAGGGAGGGGGTTTACATTTTCCATTTCAAGGGAGGCTCCTGCCTTCCTTAGCAGACACCTTTTTTCCAGACCAAGACAGGATAGTTGCTCTGATTAGGACCAGTGTCTTCACTGAGTCTGGAGCAGAAGCTCGTATTCTGCATCTTCCCTGACCTTCAGGGTAGGAATTTTGGTACTGCTCACAACTCAACATTGCCTATTTATCCTCAGAGGCTGCAGAGATCCACAAAGTGTCTTTGACTGATTCAACCACCCAATCTGGGTAATGCCCATTCCACTTACACACATCTCAAAGTCTCAGCAAACATCTGCTTCTTCTCCCTTCTGTCACTGGCTGGTGTTATTAAATCTCCTTTAAGCTGCTAGAAATTAATAATTAGGAAAACAGCCTCGCGTCTGACAAGACTGGTTCTGCCATTTTGTCAAACCCACTGACCTTATTAGAGGAACGTGTGTGTTCTGTCCCATTATCCAGCAAACTCTAGCATCAAGATAAACAAGATTATCTGTCCCTTGCCTGCAGGAATATTTTACAGCTTTTTGCACTGCTGAGTGTTTCCTAAAACTCCTGTGCAAACAAGAAATGCAGATTTTGGCTGCCTCTGGTCCCTCCATTCCCATGACACTGCTCTTTTAGGACTGTATGATGGAAACAGTTGAACACAGAGAAAACTTTATTTGAAGATTTCTTAATTGCTAAAGAAGTTATTAGTCAATATTAAATATCAGCAGCAAGAGTCACGATCCCCAGCTGACCAGACTAACAAAATATTTGCAGGTGTCCGTGAAAAGAACATTTATAGCAAGATAATGACATACTCTGGATCCTTACAAGAACTTCTTTCCAAGCACAAGGGAGAGCCCAAGCAAAAGATCACAGGGTAAGGTCACTGTAAATCTTTGTGAATATTCATCACTTCTGGGTGATGGCCTCTACGTGTGAATTTTGGAGATCAAGTTCATTCTTTTTCTTCAAAAACCAGACTTTTGACTCCCTTTGCAGAGTATGTTGATGGATTTAAAGACCTTATTGTCCTAGGGTTTGGGTTTATAGTTGTGACCACATAACAAGAGCTCCTGCTCATTTTATTTCTCCTCTCCCTTTCTTCCTCTGTTTTTCCCTGGTCTAAAAAAAAAATAATTGTGGTCATACCTTTACAGAGTATTTTCAGTTTATCAGACATCTTTCTGTCACGAAAAGTTCACATTATGGCTGTCAAACCATTTCCCTCTAAAAGGAAAATTTATCTGAAAATATTTTTTCTGGTGTTTAGGATTCTCTTTCAAACAGAAAGGTTGTAAACCTCATCCAGAAGTGAGTGTTTTTATTCAGTCCATTCTGGGCACAACATTTTTATTGGGAACCAACAGTTGCAGATTAGATACCAAATCAAATGAGCTGGAAGTTTGTTGGAAGGAAATGGCTTTTGTGGTTTCATATTTGTTCATCAAAATGCCAATAACTTGACAGCACAGTGCTTAGTTATGGTCAGCACTCCAGACACCCCTGTGCCCTATAAATAACATTTATATTGCCAACTTTTTCACGTGCACAGGAAGTTTTTATTGTCATCATCTTGGTTCCTGTCTCTACCTTCTGGCAGGTTGTTGCTGCTTTCCCTTGAAGAACTTCCTCTTACTTCTCTCTTCTTTTCAAACTCAAGTCCTGTTCTGGAGAAAATAAGATTTTCAAAAGGTTTGTCTAATACACAGAGCCCTTGAGCACACCCTCTTTAAATACAGTTTTCCAGTCTGCCCTAATTTTGAATGTTTAACTTTTCCATAATTTTTTTTCTTAATCCCTTCTGATCAGGCTCTTTATTAGACTAAAAAACATTTTTTTTCTGAAAGTTTTAATACCTTTAACACACATTTAATTCCCAGAGCTTTGTTCCTAATGCAAGATTCCAATGGTTTTTCAGCACCCTATCTTACTTGGGATATACACCCCTATGGAACTGGGGATCATCATCATCATCATCATCATCATGACAATTTAAAAATTAAAAAAAATAATATCATGATCCTTCTTGAAATAATTGAAGGATAAAGAATTAAAATCCAACTGTTGTAGAATTTATAGGGTCCTTAAGTAGAAGTGAATTTCACTGTTGTCTCTGGGGGTTTTGTGCTTGTCAGGGAACCTTATTGAAATTGCTGGGAAGTTTGATTTAATCTTCCTGTGAGGTTTTCCTAAGGTGTTCGCTAAAGTAAATATCAGTATTGTAAGATGTTGCTTGCAAGTATTTTCTTGTAATGCACTCAATATCTCATTCCCACGACAAGCAAATGACTGTGTTATAAAAAGATGAAATTATTATCTAGAAAGACAAAGAAACAAATAATTCCCCTCTCCCCCCCTTTTATGGGAAAAAAAATGTTTTTAGGAAGGAAATGGAAGATGGTTAGAATCATACCACTGACTAATTTTTCACCAAAAATGTATTTCAAAATTCATTCCATTATTTGGATGAAAAAGTTTTTCCAATAGACAATAAAACTACCAGCTCTTCCAACATATTAATCACATTTGTCATTGTTAATTTTTCAGCTTATTTTCATTTAGGGAATGGAATAAAGTCATGTCTTGAACAAGGAGTAATTTTTTTGTCTCTTCTGACAAAACAGGAATTTTATTCCAGCGCTGTGGGGACTGATTAAAAACACAGCCAGGAATGGGAATGAATGAGTCCATGCGGGTAAGATTTATCCTGCCAGAATTTAGGGTAGAAATCAATTTATTTGCCTTTTTGGAAGTGCCTGTTGGCATAGGGGATGCTCACCTGTTGTGCATACCAGACATCCACAGAGGCCTGGCAAACCTGGCAGGATGTAGAGGAATTTTATGCCCTTCTGGAGCACAGCTGTGAAGCTGACAGGGCAAGAAATTTGGTTTAGGAATGAGAACCCTATCCTAGATCTGACCATAAAGGGTGGTGCCCACCCCAGAGTGAAATGTCTGTAAGCGTTAATTTTTACTCAGCTGGATCCTGCTCATCCCCAACTTCCAGCTGTGCAAAACATCATCTGAAGGTGATGGAGCAGATTCCTCTTTAGCTTTGGCCCTTTCAGTCTGCAGCTTTGGCACACAGGATGAGGCCACTTCATCTGAGAATTCTTCACCTCACGGAGGCAATTTTCTGGTGTGAAATAAATGTAATGTTCTCCAATGCTTCTCTTTCCCTTCATATCAGGAAAGAATATTGTTGTTGCTTTCTCCGCAGTGTTCCAAGCCAAAAAGGTGAGATTTTGTAAAGTTAAAGGACTATTTAGGCTGGAAGGGACCTATAAAATCACTGAGTTCAAATGTTAACCCAGCACTGCCAGGTCCACCACTAAACCCTGTCCCCAAGTGCCACATCCACACATCTTTTAAATCCCTCCAGGGATGGTGACTTCATCACTTCCATGGGCAGCCTGTTCCAATGTCTGACCACTCTTTCTGTGAATAAATATTTCCTAAAATCCAATCTAAACCTCCCCTGGTGCAATGTGAGATCTTTTCCTCTCATTCTGTCTCTTGTTACCTGGGGGAAAAGATCAATCCCACATCATTCCCACCTCCTTTTGGGAAGATGAGGAGCTCCCTTTCCAGGCTGAGCTGCACTTCATGACTTTTTTTGGGTCTCCAACAGCCTTTGAGGGCTACATGCCAGGTGGGACTAGAAAATTCCATGAAATCCTCCAATCTTCATCAACAACAGCTTCCACAACCCATGCTAGTTCTGAATAAATATTTGGACCATGCAAGGTGAGTTAAGCATCAGGCCACACTGAGAGACAAAGCCACTTGTCACCATGAGCTGTTTTCTGTCAGGCACAGATTTGGCTGCTCAGTAGGGACTAGATGAGCAAAATTAGCTTTTGTTGTGCTGTGCGCAATGTCAATCCATTTTCCATGCCCCACGGTGGTGACCTGGAGGTTTGCTGCACACAATTTCTTGTTCCATCTGGCTTGTTTGAAGGCTGGGAGGGGAAAAATGTGACTGGATGGGAGGGTTGGAGTGGATACATGCAGTCCTAAGTGTTTTCAAAAGAGCATTAATTGAAATGTTGTAGATGCTGTTTGCCTCAGCTGTAGCTGTTCATAATAATTAGGTTGATGGATTCAGAGAGGAACAAAAAAAAATGTCTCTCTTCTCAGAGAGAAGGACATTTAAGCACTGGGTTGGGGATCTGGGAGTGTAGTAAAACCCTGCTCCTGGTAAACTGGACACGTGCAAGTGCTACAGCTGGATGGGATGTATCCAGCAGGGAGCTGGCTGACAAAATACTGCCACTTCCCATCTTCACTCAAAGTTGGCTGTGCTAAAGAGGTGTCACAAGTGTAAATAAAAATAAAAAAAAAGAAAAAAAAGAAAAAAAAACACCAAAAAACCCCCAAACCAATGAGAGTTTAGAGAGCCATGTGGCACTTCCCTTACCACAATCCCTGGGAATGAAGCAAACCCTCCCATGATCACTGCACAAGAAGTTCTGCCTCATGTCCAGGGGGAACTTCCTGGGATCATTCTTGCCCATTCCCCAAAAAGCAGGGCCTGGTCCCTGCAGACAGGGACACACAGGGATGGGCCCCTCAGTCATCTCTTCTTGAGGCTCAGGAGCCCCATCTGTCTCAGACTTTGCTCACAACAGAGATACTCCAGCCCCTTCATCACCTTCATAGCCCTCCTCTGGACCTGCCCCAGGAGCTCCATGGTTCTAGTTCACCCCTCTCCTCCTGGGTGCTTCTTTCTCCAAGTTCTCCTATCTTAAAATATTCCCATACTACAAACCCAGCTGTGATGAGAGAAAACACAGTCTGGCCACCTGATTTATGCTCTCTTAGACTGGACAATGCAGCACTGAGGGAATCCATTTCTGTTTCTCATTTTTCTTGATTTCCTTCTCCTTGACCTCCCTCTTTTGAAGATTTTGAGTGTTTTGTAATTAACCACCCCTTGCCTCCACTCTTCCAGACTTCCTTCAGCAACTCAGGATGATGCCTTGGGCAGGCTGGCCTAGAACAGAGAACAGAGAATAAAGCAGGGATTTATGAAAAGGCCTCCATGGATCCCCCTTGGGCAGCACCAGAGCCCAGCCAGGGCTGCACCCAAGATGAACCAAAATGGCCCCAAAATGCACGAGCGCTCCCGGGGTCTCTCCCTGGGATCAGTTCTGCTCCATTTGCACCTTGCAGTTCATTGTCCCATTCCAGCTTTAGCCCCTGCAGTCCCACCCTGCTTGTTTTTCTCTCTCCAGCCCACAGGGTTTGTGCTCTTGGGCTGAGATTTGGATCATTTGTCCTTGGTGCCCAGCTGGAGCAGGAATTGTTTTGTCTCCCTGCTCTGTGCACAGAGCTCAGCATCCCCTGATATGAAGCTCAGAACTCCACACTAAAGCAGCCCAGAATGTGAAAATATAAAAGCTAAAACCTGAGGCATCAAGGAGAGGTGTGGGATTCTCAAGGGTCTTTTGATTGATCTGACAAGCTCATGAATTTGGATGGAAATATGGATGGAAAATGTGGGAGCTGAGAAATGAACACATCCCATTCTCTGAGGAGTGTCCATGGTCTCTGGTCACAGACCCACATAAAATCTGAGCTGATGAACCCCATTAACAGCTGAGAAGTGACTATGGGAGATGTGTCCAGCCCTAATTCCTGGAAATTCAAAGATGGGACATTTTTGGTCCTAATGTGGCTGTTTTGGGCTGCACATCACTGGAGTGACAGCAAGCACAGCCAGCTGTGCCACAGAAGGTGGAAACTTCAACCACAGACACTTGAGATGCTCTGGCCTCAAAGCATCCATCCACCATCCCTGTACACGAAATTTCACCCTGGGGAAAGCTCTAGCAAAGTTCCATCTCAGCAGCTGTTTTATTTAATTTGCCACTGCCATGACCACAACCATTCCAGGACAGTTAATTGCTGCTCCTGGTAAAATGAGGCTTTTTTTAAAATGGCCCTCCAGCATTTACCTGATCTGTGACTCGTGTCCCCACTCATGTCCTCAGCCAGGTCACCACACTTCCAGCTGGACAGGAAATCCCAGAAATCTCCCAAAAATTTTTGGGAGAAATCTGGTAAATTGAAGTTGAAAGAGTGTCTTGGTCAAAAGTGTTTGCTCCAGTGACAGTGGGGTCACCGCTGAGCCCTGTCCCCAAGTGCCACATCATTTAAATACCCTCAAGGATGGTGACTCCCTGGACACCTGTTCCAACACTTGACAACCTTTCCCATGAAGAATTTTTTCCTAATACCCAATCTAAACCTTCCCTGGCCCAAACTGAAGCCATTTCCTCTTGTCCTATCACTTTTTCCTTGGGATCTGAATTACTTGGTATGAAATTCTTCACAGGTATAAATAAATATTAAAACCTCCAAAGCAATTAAAAGTTTTTATTTTGTTTCTTGGTTTGGACAGAGACATCACAACACGTTTTGTTTTGCTTCTTTTCTGTGACAATCAGGAAAGGGGGAAACTTTTATTTTCCTTTTCAATTATAGGTAATTTTTTTTCTCTCTTCACATTGACACAGGAACTGGCACTTTAAGGAGAAAAAGAAATATAATTTGGGCATTCCTTTTAATTTAGTCCATATTACAGGATAAATTTATATTATTTAAAAGGTGTCTAGGTAAAATCACAGCCTGGAGATGCCTTTTTTCTTTCAGTGACTACAGAGGGAGCTGAGGAAGGTGGCTTGGATGCTTTTGTGGAGTTCAGTGAAATGAATTTCACTGTGCTTTCTAAGACTTACAGTAAATAACACAACATCTGGGAACACTCTGGTTTCCTCACCCATGGCAAGCAGTGTTTTTTCCTTCATTGTCATTCTGGTGAAATGTTAGAATGACATTTTTTAATTTTTTTATTAGATCTTTCATGTCTAATAAATGTTTGGAACCAGCATCATAACTTACCCCTTGCAGATTGTATCAGAAAATAAACGGGATTAAAACCATTCCATACTGATGGAGGATTATCCTTAGTTTTCTTGCTTATTTGAACAAGAAGTCCACATTTAAATTTCAAGGTAATATTTTAGGATTCAAGAGCCTTTTTTTTGTCCAGAGTTTACTGTATTATAGATTTTTAGTAGCAAGGATAAGTAAGAAAACATTTATTTGCTTAGGCTGACATTGGTGTCATACCTTTTGAATAAAACAGGACAAGGGATGCTCAAACACTCTGAAAAGGAGAGCAGACTGCACCTCTGCTGCTGCAGTCATGGATCTGCTTCTGATGATGATTTTTCAGCTGAAATAACAACTCTGTTTGAGAATTTCCATTGGTTGCTGTGGAAATAATGATGTGTCCTGGCAGGAAAAAAAAAGGCAATTCTAGGTGGGGATATGGAAAAGAAAGAGAGAAATTCCCAGAATGACATAGAGAAATTCCCAGAGTAACACAGGTTTTGGGTATAGATTTTTAATAATTAAAAACAAAAACAAAAGATAAAAAATGGGGAAAGAAGAGAAGCAAATAGAAGGTTCTGGGCTAAAGAGCTTATTTTGGGTATCTGTGTGATAGAAAAGGAGACAAGATCTATCACAAAGGATTTACTTTTAGTATCCATAAGCACCTGAATAAAATAGACATTTCTGCCTGAGCTGCTCCCACGGGGCCCCTTGAGAAGGTCTGATCAATTTAGTCAATGGACAGTGAGATCCAATCCTCTCATCCTCAACTAGACATCCAGTCTAGGTGACAAAAGCCACGCTGAAAAACTGCCTGGATTTCTCCAGTGATGGTCAGGGAGGCCCTGGGGCAGGAAATTCCCACCCACATCAGTGCCTCAGGCATCTGAGGAGAGGGGAGGAAAATCCCACCAGGGGAAAGAGAGCAGGGCCAGCCAATTAACACTTTATAAAACAGGGTTATCAGTGTCACCTTGTTGGATCCCTGGGAGCTCAAAATTACTGAGAATTTTGGGCTTTCTGTGCTGCCAGGCACTGACCCCCAAGAGAGCACTGCATTGACCTGAGGCTGTGGAGAAGCTTCCAAAATGGAATGATAGAACTGGGATTGTAGGTGTGGAATTTGAATAGAAGTGTGTGATATCACAGGGTGGGAAACTCAGAGTTTAAGGGTTTAGAATAACAGTAATATATATAAAGCAAGATGGAGGTTTTAGGGCAGAGGCTGGTCCTTCTCCTTCTTCTTCTTCTTCTTCTTCTTCTTCTTCTTCTTCTTCTTCACCTTCTTCTTCTTCTTCTTCTTCTTCACCTTCTTCTTCTTCTTCTTCTCCATGGCTTTGGGTGGTTTTGTGCAATTGGATAAAAAAGTCCCCATTGCGTTATTGGGTTAAAAGTGAAAACAATTTAGGTGTCATTTCTTAATTGGATAGTTTATCCTTAAAAGACCTTGTAAAGAGAGATACAAGACCATTTTGTAGCTTGTTAGTGAAATGCTGTAGAGCTCAGGCTTAGTAAGACTGTGATACAGATAAGAATTAATAAACGTCTGAATCTGAACACGAAATATTGTCTCAAGTGCTTTAATCCCAACCCTGACCAGGCAGAAAAAGAAGATAAAAATGTGATACCACCTCTACTCATGCCTTGTGTTTCATGGAGTCCCAGAATGGTTTGGTTGGAAGGGACCTCCAGGATCATCCAATTCCACCTCCTGCCACAGTCAGGGACACTTTCCCCTGGACCAGGCTGCTCCAAGCCCTGTCAAAGGTTGCTGGAAAAATGACCAGAATATGACACTGCCGTAAAATTGCCTTATTTTGAGTGCTGCACCACAACGAAGTTGGCCCAAGGATGTAATCATTTCATTCCATGACATTTGGGCTATGGAGTGCTAAGCTCCAGATCAAACCTCAGCTGCTCAGGGAAGGGAAAGGAGAACTTTTCTCTCCCCTGACAGGACTGTCTCCTCCTCTCCTTCTCTCCCTAAAAAAAGATATTTTGACCTTTTCTTCTTGAATCAGGCTTTGTGATTTATTTTTCTCAGATTTATATTCACATTTTACAAGCTTCTCCTATGGAAAATTTGTCTTTCTTGTAAAAGCAAAATTAAAACCAATAATTTGGGTATAATATACATCAATTAGCAAATGCTTCTGCACTTTCCCAACTCTTTATCAACCCAGCTGCCCTTTGCAGGATAAGGAGCTGGGAATTTTGAGGAAAACTTATGGATAAGAGAGTTCCAGGAAAAAAGGTCAGGACCTCTTTGAACAATTGAAACTGTGCTACATTTATCAGCTTCAGATTTTCTTGCACTTTTTTTCTGAAATGTTTGATTCTGAGCATTCCAGCACACACAAAGCTGATCAGACTGAGTAAAATTATGAACTATTTTCATCTTCCAGCAGAGAGTGTGTTCTGGTTTTTTTTATCAACCATTTGTTTCACCATGGGGATTTATTTGATATGTATTAGCTGAATTCTTCTGAAGTTATTAGGTTTTTTCACAGAAACAATGAGCAATTTGTAGTAGTAATTCCCTGGTGTCCTTGGTCAAGCCTAAAATGTTGTATCAGGAAGAAAAACCTGACACATTAACCTTCGTTGCCTTAAATGTTTGCAAAAAAAGAGTGCTTAATAAGCTGTGAAAGAACATATTTAATTTAAAAAGAAAAAAATAAAGAGCCAAGGCAACAAGAGACCACAAACTGCTACAGGAAGAAGAAGAAATCAGGGCAGGCCAAATTCTCAGAGTAAATTGGTGAGATTCCAGTAAAGTCAGCAGTGCTGGGTCAAATTAATCTGAGTTGTGGATGTGGACTGAAGAGGATAAATATGTGAGAGCACTGCTGAATCAAAGGCAGATGAAAACACTGCTGAACTGAACTAAGTATTCCCACTGCCCTCCAGAATAGAGAAGAAAAAGAAAATCAGGTCATGTTTCAGCTGTCTTTCCTCAGCTTCCAAAATAATCATGGTTTACTCCTAATACTGCTGTAATTTAGCACTATGCACTGCTTTATTTACACACACAGCACCATTTTAATCCACATTTTCCTCTTCTTTCCATTCTCCCAAATTAAATTATAGCCTTGATGGCTCTGGGTAATGCACAATGAAAATACTCTCCTTGAGCTATGATTCTAAATCCCCAAATGGATTTGTATAAATAAACTGCTGAGGTATCATTCCTCTGTCATTTGATATATTAAAAATTAGGATGTATTTTTCCCTCCATGCTGCTCTGAAGCAGGAAATAATTTTCATTTTCCTTTGCTGTACCACAATCAAAGTTTGTAGGCAGCAGTTTAGCTTAATCATACTTATGCAATTACTGTCAGAGCCTGACATTTTCCTTTCACCTTTACTATTCCCAGGAGATTAAGCTATCAACCCTTCAAGATCATTACAGTTGTTTACATGCAGGTGGCAAAAGGAGTCTCAAACAGCAGGAAATCTTTATCTCTGGCTATGGCATGAACCAAACTCTTTGTATTTTGGGTGTCACGGACATATTTTCTGAAAAATACTTTTGCTAGGATTTTTTTCTCCTAAGAAGCTGAGAGGCCTCAGGAACAAAATGTAAACAATGATTATCTGCTGCTGTGGAATGCAACAGGTGCATCTGGGATTGGTCTCATGTGGTTGTTTTTAATTAATGGCCAATCACAGTCCAGCTGTCTCAGACTCTCTGGTCAGTCACAAGATTTTATTACCATTCCATTTTCCTTTCCATTCCTTGCTAGCCTTTTGATGAAATCCTTTCCTCTATTCTTTTAGTATAGTTTTAATGTATCATTTTCTTTTAATGTGATATATATCATAAAATAATAAATCAGCCTTCTGAATCATGGAGTCAAGATTTTCATCTTTTCCCTTTTCCTGGGACCCCTGTGAACACCACCACATTTGGGGATTTTTTATTTAGTGGGATGGAATGGAAGCCATCTCCACACCTGAGAAATGGACTAAACAGGGAAACACAACCATTTTTTGAGACAGCTGTATAGGAATTCTAATGGAATGGCTGTTCCACAGACATCCCAGGATGTGTGCTTCCATGCTGAAATGATGGGAAACCACCTGGATATCAGATAAACCTTTCCATTTTTTTTCTCCTCTTAAGCCAACCTACCAAGGTCGACATGGTTGCCGCACTGAGAGGAAACTCTGCAGAAGCGTTGAGTAGCTGAGGAGGAGGAAGGAGAAGCAGATGTGTCTGACAGGTTGTGATTCTCCATTCCATTTTGTTTTGGTTTTTTTGGGTTTTTTTTTTTTTTATGCCAGTTAAACAGAACCTCCTGCAGCTGTTCCTGCCCCTGGGGAGGCTGCTCAGAGCAGCTTCTCCTGAGCTGCCCAGCACCGGGGCTGTGTGAGCTCTGAAATGTCAGGGCTTGAAAGCAGCAGCTGTTTCTGCAGGGCTCCCGTGGCTGAAAGGAGTTGGCAGAGGTTTAAAAAACCTGTCTGGCTTCTCAGCCATCCCCTCCCTTGGCCTTTAGGAAGCAGCTCTGGCTCAGGTGAGGTGTTCTCGCAGGTGCACGTGCTCTAGACAGTCCCTGGACTTTTCCTCATGTTTGTTGGCCTGTAAGTAGAGCCATAGCATCAAAACACAGGCTGGTTTGGGATGGAAGGGACCTCAAACACCACCCAGTTCCCACCCCCTGCCCTGGGCAAGGACACCTCTGCCTAGACCAGGTTTCTGGCCTGCAGCTCTTCCATACAACTCTGCACACCTCTTCTGTCTCAGATGCCACAGCAAACTTTGCTTCCTGTCCCATTTTCACCTGTCCAGCACATAAAATGCAAGGCACCAACAAAGCCTTCATCATTTTTTAATTGATTTCCTAAGGGAAAGGAAGTTTCTATAACCCTGCTGCATGTCTGCCAGTCCCCACTATTCATCAAATACCTTGGCCAGGTTCAATCATCATTAGACAAGGGGTGAATGCTTCAAGGATATTAAAGTCTGCTAAGGATGGTTAGGAAGAAAGAGGAGATGGGCAACAGCTGGTGCTGCAATTATAAGAATTGGATATTGAGGATTTTAATCATAATATTTGACACCAGAGAATCTTTAGAATGGAAAATAAACCAGATTTTGCAAATGAAGATCTTTATTCTTTTCTTTTTAAATCCCCTGGGCAACCAGCACAATCTGGTGAACATTTCTATGGTTAAACTTGTTGTTGTTTTTCATTTTGTATAAATAAAGTTATTTGTTTAATTACTCTGTTCCCTCAAGTTGTTAAAACCACATCAAGATACTTCTAATTTCTCAGTATATTATATTCCTCATTTCATTAAACTGAAGCAGTTACTTAAAGCTTACAATGTTCATTCCTTCAGCACTGACACAGAAATCAGAATTACCTCAAAGGTTCTCCTTATTTCCCTAGCTATATAATCTCCCCTTTCTTTACAGTGCAGGGCTAAGTCTTCTATTATTGCTATGGAATATTTAAAACCCATTCAAAATGCTATCAAGGTTGTTTCCAAAGACATTTGGAATGAAAATCATTAAGAAAGCCATTTTCAGTAATTTCATGAACTCCATTTCTTCCCTGAATTTATATTTTAGCGTGAAAGGTAATAGTATGGTCATATAAGTAAAAATTACCATAAATTTAATTAACTGCATTGCTTAACATAATAAAAACTCCCCTCTGTTAAACAGAGGATTTCTTCATTTTTTAAAAAAAAGATGATTGTATATTTTTTGAACTGCTCTTTCCAGTGACAAGTATGCAGCAAACACTTCACTTGGCTGAACGAGGAAATTAAATGATGAGGGGATTGCTTTCCACACATTCCATTCCTCAGGCCACCACAACCTGTGTACAGCCTCGAGCAAATGCACAACCAGACTTTAAGCTCAGTAGATTATCCTGCCTTTTGAACCAGAGTCACAAATTCTGCTCTGTGCTGCAGTTTTCAACCTCCTCCTGCAGCTGAACTTCGAGCACACGTTAGAAATCCAACTGGATAATTAGTGTCTCACTAAAGCTTTCATTAAGCAACGTTTTCATGTGTTGAGGGTGGATGGGATTTCAAGATCTGATATTCCTCGCATGGAGATAAAGGGGGCTAATGGACAAAAATAATCCTTTCCAAGCACAAATGAATAGCTGGGCTGACTGGGATGCAGAATAAAGCAGTGGAGCAGCAAAAGGTTCACCGTGTCACAGGAGAGGGAGGCAGACACAGATAATTTTGCTCTAGCAGAATTTGCCATATTAAATAAATGGGATTCTTCAGCTTCTTTGCACAAATGTTACTGATTCTCTGTGACTGTAAGGACTATAAATTTCAGGTTACATTTCACCCCTTACTGTGCAACACCTTGCAAAAAACTGAAGTATCCACTGTCGGTGTTGAACCAGCATGAATCTCAAGGACATCCCAGCAGAAGGCAGTTCATTTAAGGATCTTTAATTAATTAAAGACAGGAATCAGGACCTGTCTGTCATATAAGCTTCCAGGAGTGTTGTACTCTGAGTCTTGAAAGTCAAGAATGCAAGAACTCTTGCAATGCTCAAGACATCAATCTTGGGGCGTAATTTTTTAGGCTCTTCTTAAAAATCTTATGCAAAGAAATTCGAAATAATGTACTCATTTTCTGTTTAATTACTGCTTTTTTGGCTTCTGAATCTGTACAATAATATGGTAAAGAATTTGTCCTGAGGACCAAGAGCTGCTTCATAAAGAGATTAAAAAGCATGGACAAAATTATCATGAGCAATGTGTTGAGTGGACTTAGTCCAGCTCCCAAAGGGCTCTAACACTGCATTAGGCAAAATATTTGTACAACTTATAAAGCTGTGAGCATGAATAAAATAACATAAACTCCCTTTGATCTTTCCTAAGGGCAAAGATAAAAGGATACTTACAAAGGGATGTGAAATTTCACCTTTCTGTTGCCAATACCCCATAAGTCACAGGTTGTGTCTCCATTTCTCATTCCAGTCGCTGAGCTCTTCATTTCCTGAGCACTCATTTGTAATAGATTTTTCTCAAGATAACATGCTAACTTTTAAGATTATTTTTTTTTAAAGTTTTAATCAATTTTAGATTATTTTATTATTTTTAATTAATTTTAATTTTTTTAATTTTTAAGATTTTTTAGATTTTATTTTAGCTTAAAATACAGCTCACAGGAAACAGTAGCTCCTCCTCCAAAGTAAAACAAACAAATATCAACCAGAATAATGACTCCGTGATTTGCCTGTTCAAGTTCTTTAAGGTTGCTACTTTTTTTCATTTCCAAGACTGTAAGAGATTGATCTGAAATTTAATTACACTGAAGAGCCAGTGAAAGCAGAAACATGAGGTGTAGTATTGTGTTTGTAAGTAGACGTGGCCACATTTTAAATGTGGCACTTAGAGACATGGGTTAGTGGTTGGGCTTGGCAGGGCAAGGTTAATGCCTGGACTCAGTGATCCTGGAGGGTTCTTCCAACTTTCATTACTCCAGGATTCCATTATTCTATACCCAGGTAGAGATGCAAAACCAGGTAAAAACGTATTTTACATTTGCACTTTCAGGCTGTGTTAATGGTTTTATTTTCATAGCATACCAGAGAGACTGGCAGGGAAACTAGCCAGTATTCTACTGGAGGCTGTTATGACAGTTATATATCACTATATAACTATATGATAGTTATCTCCTAATCATCATCATCTCAAAATCCTCAGTCACAATTATCCCCACAAAATGTCCAGAAGGTACAACCTGACTTCCATTGCCTGCAAACTAATACAGCCAGAATTGAGTAGCTTTATTCAAGTTACACAAAGAGTGAAGTTCCTTTCCTGAGACCCTGTCTTGGTTTGAAAAGACAGGTGTGTGCTAAGGAAGGCAGGAGCTTCTCTTGAAATGGAAAATGTAAACCCCGTCCTGAATTATTATGATTTTTCAATTAAGGGGCTCTCAGGCAAAATATGGGAACAGGAATAACAGTTCTTTATTAGGGAAGAAAATAAAAATAAAATTTAAAAATGCAGAACACCACTGCCAGAGTGAGAGCATGCCCTGTTCCCTGTGTGTCAGGGGGTGTCACAGCCCCATCCCATGGGGGCTCAGCCCTCCTGCAGTGCCAGCTGTGGCTCTGCTGCAGCAGGGATCCTGCACAAGGGGGGAGTTTTCCTCTGCAGCTCCAGGGCTGCTGCAGATGGGCCTGGGCTCCCTCTGGCAATGCAGGGCAGCAGAAAGCTGCTCCTCTGGCAATGCAGGGGGCAAAGGCTGCTGTGCTGCTCCAGGCTCAGATTGGATCCAGGTAGGAATGCTTGGCTCCTGCCCTGGGCGCAGCATCTCCCCATGGGATGCTGGAATTGGATCAGCCCTGCAGGGACACTCAGTGGCCATGGACAGCAGAGATCTCCTGGAGGGAGGGTTGGCTGTGGGAGAGATAAAGAAAAAACTGCCCATGAACAGCAGAGAACTGCCCCAGCTCTGACAGATGGGAAATAGAATACACACCCCAAACCATACCTTACAATCCAGGACAGACCCCATAAAATAGAATCAATAGCTGGATTCATTTGATCAGGCACAATCTAATTTTATGCAGCAGCACCACTCTCACCTCCCGAGCAGCAGAGCTGGAGTGGGCTCTCCACGCTGCACATTTTTAAGTGCCCTGTGTTCAGCCAGGTTATAAATTATCCCTTCACATCCTGAAGTAAAACTGGAGAGGTCCTTGCTATGAAAATACAAGAGCAGGCACAATGAAATGGGCATTTTGAGCAGAGATAACCTGTGCCTAGTTCCTGAAAATGAACAGCCAGGCTGATGGCAATTATCTCTAATTACAGTTGGTATAAAAGAGTTTCCACAATGCACTTTTGTGCAATGTGCAACCTTGAGATGAGATCCCAAGGCTGAAACATTTGTTCCCTTTTCCATTAAGCATGTTTTAAAAAAATAATAATTAGAAGATCATTCAGGAGGAAAGGTAACACTCTGACATGGTCACTTGGTAAAGGCATGACTTATTATTTGCCTCTCAAGAGGCCTGATCCTCTCCCAGTGATTTAATATGAACCATCACATAAACATTTAAATACCACAACTGAAAGAAAAGAGAGAGAAAAAGTATTATTAAACCCATTTTCCAGATGAAGAATCTGCCACAAAAAGTTATTTGCATATATTCTGCTTCAAAGCTCAGAAACTCCTAGCCTAAGGGTAAATTTTAGGACTCAAATAACTTGGAATTTGTCAGAAAAGTTCTCTCAAAAAGATCACAAAAAAGATATATCAGCCTCAGTTATAGTTTTTCTGATCATTTTTTAGGTTTAGATTTTGTTTTGCCTCTGTTGCAGTGATGAAGTGTGAAGCAAAGAGATCAATACACCTTGATAAGATAGCAAAGGATAATCTTTCTTCAGTGCTAGGAACATAAATATTGGGCTTCTCTTGTCAAGCAGATCCTACTGCAAGACCTGGCCAGATGTTGCAGTTTTGTCCATCCATTCATCATTCCTTGCTTGGTCTGCTTTTTCCACCTGAGCTCTGTTGGTAAACAGCTGTTTTTGAGCCAGTTTTGGGATTGAAATTCTGCCTTTCCTTACACACTGCTGATAAGGGGCACCAGGGGAGCTGAGCTGAACATGAAAAATAAGCCCTTAGTTATGGACTGGGTAAAATGAATTCTTTGGTGCCTCTGTCCTCTCATGCTCCTTATGCTGCCACATGAAACCCTCAGTATTTACTGAATCATTTACCTGACCCTCTGCATTCACTGTGTTTAGAACGAGGATTGTGGTGAATAATCAGCTAAAAGCAATTACCAGGAAAAACAAATATCAAGATTTTAATTGCACTCCATTTATCTCTTGATTCTTAGAAATTATTTCAAATGTCTATTTCATTAACAAAAGAGAAATAGAAAAATTAAAATGTTATTTGTCTCTAAGTCTCCCATCTCAGGAATCTGTTTAAGTTCTTTCTGAATAATAAAAGTCACAAAAATCCCCTCTGGGGCAAAGAGCTTCAGCATATTGGTCTTGGACTTGAAAGGTCTGATTTTGTGGAGGGCTTGTTGCACTTTCTTCCTTCAGAATTATAAGAAATTGGTGTCCCTTCTCACCTTCAATGATCAAAAGATTCTCTTGAGCCCTTATGGTAATTAGTCTCACAGACAGCACTGCATTAAAACAGAATGTTTTATACTTGTTAATTGCCTGAGATCCACAGATGAAGGTACTTGGATGTGTTGTCCAGAGAAGCTGTGGGAGCCCCTGGATCCCTGGAAGTGTCCAAGGCCAGCTTGGATGGGGCTTGGAGCAAACAGGGGTAGTGGAAGGTGTCCCTGTCTGTCCCTGCCAGGGGGCTGGAATCAGATGACCTTTAAGGTTCCTTCCAACCCGAACCATTCTAGGTTTCTATAAAAGGTATTTAAAATGAATTTCATTATTCCTAATGAGTACAAGGCTACACCAGTCAAGACAGAGCTGAAGGAGAACAGCTGGAGCAAAGCTGCAAAAAGTGGCCCAATAAATATGGTCATTATTCAAACAGCCCCAGAGATCTGTGGCAGCACAGATGACAGAGCACTGGGTTTGCTTTGCTATCCATTGTCACATTTTCAAGCTAATGGGCACTAAGACATGTTTGGTCTGATCTGCAGCTCTGACACTGTGGGTAGCTTGAATCTAGAGAATTTCCTAGGCTTTATGGACAATAAAAAAGAATAAGAAACAATTAAAATAACCTTTTTTTTAACATATCACTAATTTTAGGTAACTGAGATTGCCCTCAGGGCCCAAACCAGAATATCTTTTTAAAAGGAAAGTCCTGTGGAACAGGAGGAGCTGTGTGCTTCATGCCTTGCCTCAGCAGCAGAGATGTTGCCCTAGAAACACAGCAAAGAGTAAGTCTGACAAGGCAGTCTCTGCTGTACAAAAAAAAATTAACTGTTTCCATGTGCTGCACTGACCATGGCTGTAGATTTCAGGAATCTCCCACCCGTCCTTGTTTGGGAAATTTTAAAATGTTCCAGTGTGTGCTTTTCAAACACATCAGGCCTCAGTTCTGCAGAGGACTCCTGGTCTATCACTGAAGTCATGGTTTGGCAGGAGGAACACCTGGTGTCCCCAGATTTTGAGCCAGTGGCTGTGGTGTCAGGAGATCAGGTGCTGGTGGCTGGCATGGTGATACCTCTGTGTTTATTCTGCAGGAAAACCAGCTCAAAGCAGAAGTCTTGGAAGCTGTCCCTCATGGCAGTGTTATAAATGATCCAATCGTCAGCCGAATTTATCAAAAATTTAACAACGATTTATTGGGTCAATTACAAAAGAAAAAACAGAATTTCGTGCAACCCCCACAATCAAGACAGCGTCAGCCCGGGACCAGACCCTGGGTGAGAGCAGAGGTTCAACCGACAGAGTGACGGTGTCTCCTCAAAGGTTCACCCCGATCCCTTCCAGGGTCCAGCTTATACACAGTTTATTCTGCCTGAGGCACAGATGACCACATCTTTCTATTCACTTCTTTGAATGCAAATCCATTTCTATAGACAGATCCCGGTTTGCAGACGAGAGTCTGGAGCACAGGCAGAGCTGGTTTTCATATGTAATATGTTGATATCGGTTCCTGTAAGCCCATCATGGTGTGTCCAAGCCTCCTGAAATTCCTGGAGTCATGAGCCAGGAAGGCCTCGATGTTATCTCCCAGGTGCAGAGCCCAAGGGAGCCACCGATAATGGGCCAAGATATTCAGACATAAAGCAGACTAGATACAATCTGGGTGCTGCCCAGAGTTAGTTACAATTTGAATAGGACGCTGTTCCTGACTGGGGAGGTTGGTATTCCATTTGGAATGTCTATTCTATTACATTCATCATATTCTATAACTGCATACATTTATTTATACAGCATGAATTAACCTTCACATATCACAGCAGCATCTCCTTGCAGCATCTGCTCCTTTTCAGCCCTACAAATGGAGGTGCAGGAGATGCTGGCCATGCTATGATCATGAATTTGAAGTGAAACTTGGAGGCTCCAAAGGTGCGGAATGTGCGTGTCTCCCTCCAAAGAGACTATTAAAGAAGAAACTCTTCTCACGGAGAGAGAGACAGTTTTGCAATCTCCGTTTTTATCAAAATAATAAAGGTAATTTTTCACATTCACCGCCATCAGCCAGAGTTAACTGCGAGCTCACAGGGAGATAATACAGCTGAAGTTGCCCAGAGGACACAACCAGAACAGAGCTTTCCTAATTCAATCCTGGTCCTGGTTTCTGATGATCAGGATTCTTTTTGTCCCTTCCACATTCCTTGGGTCTGACCAGGCTGTAAAACAGTAATGATGAACCTTTTGTGCTTCTCCGCAGAACAAAGGCTCCCCTCTGAGAGCCTGTGAAGTTTCACTGTCTCTCTGAGATCCATCCCCAAAACTTCAGTGGGAGACACATTTAAGGTTGTTCATTCAGGGCACTTCACACTTCATTCCAAGCCTAATTACTTCCATTCAAGTAGTATAAAAGATAAATTAATTTATTCCAGGAGCAGGCATTTTCCTGCCTTATATTCCTCATCAGTATGGGCAGTCCTTGAAGCATTTCTAAACCCTTCTCCTCTGATCCAGCCTTCCTTTTAGTCTCTCCCTCCCTTTTTTCCCTGCTTTAAGTCAATTTTATTTGATTTTTTTGCTCTGCTTGCCTTGGAAAAAATCTCTTTAAGGCTCTTTTCTGCTTAATGCTCTCTGCACAGTGACTGACAAGAAACTTTTCCTTTTATTATCTCCACTCCTACACTCAGGTGGCTCCCTCATTTTGCCACATTAGGTGGTCAAAACACCCTTATAATTCCATATTGTGATGTTGCCAAAGATGAGATGTATCTATTGCAAGGTGGGCCCCTAAAGGGTACATCTCTATTTCAGGGATGATAATTTTTAATTAATAAAAGGAAATATGTAGGGTACCTAAAAATCTGTTGGTGTCTTTGGTACTCGGGTTAGCACAACCTGAAATATTTTCTGTTGGTGGTTATTTAAGAAGATTCTCTCGTACTAACTCAAATATTGAACAGTCGTGCAGGGTTATATCAGTCCTACCCAGAATTATGACAGAATTGGTGGAATGTATCTCCAGGAGATGAGCCCACATCCTGTTCCTGTCCTTCAGTGAAATAATTTTGTTTTTAGTTTCTAGCTGCAGTACTGGAGTGGGGGAAAAGTATTAAAAGGTTACTAAAGATTCATCCATGCTACATTTTAAATAGAAATTCTGAAAGCACAAAATGTCTGTAGAATCACAGTGGTAGTGTTGATACAAGTACAATGAAAGTAACTATGTTTCTATGATAACCATTTATTGACAGGCATAGTTGTTATCTTATTTTGCAGGAAAAAAAAAAAAAGACCAAATCTTTGCCATTAGAATTTTCTTGGATTCTTTGGTGCCCTGGTAGTGACAAGACATAACCAAAGGGAAATTCTGTTTTCTCTGAAAATGCATTTTCAGGCTACAGACAGAGAAAGGTTATTTCACCTTTGAGTGCAGAATTCAAACAATACTTTCAAATAATCACTTTTATTGTGTAAAAGCATATGCCATCTTCCCCAAATGGCTGAAGAGCACCACAAAGACAAGGTCATGTTTGCCCCGTTTCTTTAGAACTTTGTCAGCCACGATGCTAAGTTAGACAGAACTTCAATCTGAGCAGAGCAAATATTCCTACATTGCCTCAAATGATCCTTTAAACACTGGTGTCAGTGATAAAAGGCCATGGAAACCCTTTATTCATTTTATAGCAATCATGAAGTCAGGATGAGACGAGTTAGGATGAGATATGGTGCTCAAATACCCTGACAAAGCCTTTACTTGCATATTTTCTACTGCTACAGATTTTTCACTCTCCTCCTCTAAGGCTTTTACAGAAGAACAGTATTGCTAAGAGTTAACTCTTACAGAATTCACATAATTCAGAATGACCAGGTTGGAAGAGACCTTCAAGATCATCGAGTCCAAGCCAGCCCCAACACCTCAGCTAAACCTTGGCACCCAGTGCCATATTACATACAACTGCTGTATGGCACTGCTAAATATCACATACAATATAAGATAATTTAGGATATTTCACAGGGTTTTATATTTGGTGAACCAAAAATTCATCCCTGGTTAGTAAAAAAGTAGCAACCATACTTTCCTCGTCATGATTTCTCATGAGCCAACAGACAAAATCATAAAAGATCTGAAGTAAGACTGTGTTTGCCAGAGCTTTGAAATTTTACCAAATAATTTTTTCAATCAAAGAGATTATTTTTAATTTTGCACTTGACAAGGCTGGCATTTGGGCAGCTGAACTACCCTGATCAGGATGTAGGTTTATTTACTTATACCAGCTTTTGTAGCTGGGATAGCTTAGACAGCCCCATAGAGGTGGCAGATCCACCACAGACAGGGAAGATCCTTTTGAAATTGAAGTTCAGGCAGGATATGACAAACAGGCACAAAAATGGAAACAAATAAATCAGACTGTGATGTCTAGTGAGCACAGAGAGAATTGATACGCGCACCAAATACGTGAATCTTTAATTAAATTTAGTTGTTTTTGTCTTTGGCTGAATCCCACCACTCTGGTTGTGCCCGTAGGGTCACGCAGGCAGATCCAAGCTCAACACCCTCAGCAGCTCCCAGGGCTGGATTTCCTCTGCATGGAGAAACTCCCTGAACTCAGTGCCATGCATGGCAAATTAGGAGAGCAGCACTTGTGCCTCCCAAAGAGCTCTGTGTGAATATCACCATTTTCCCCAGCATTGCTAAGAGACGTTCATCTGTTGTACAGGGGGCTGTGTACAGCCACTGGGGTAAACAAAACAACCCAAATAAACACAAAACCAGCCCCTGCCTTGCAGGAGAGAGGTGACACGGACAGAATTGCAATCAGAGCAGCTGCAGTGGAGATCTCAACGCAGAAAATCCAGCAATGCCACAGGGAGGGTGATGGAGCAAAGTTAATCCTATTATAAATTAGTTTGTGCTTCCTGCTCTGAATGCTTGGATTGCCTTCTTTGTTTCTAGAAAACATGATTTGGGAGGCTTAGCCTGCACGAACAACTGAGTCAACAAGTCCTGTGCCTGCAGGAAAGAAACAGGACAGGCCTGGTTTGTGCTGATTCATGGCTATTTATTCAAGGTTTAGAGGTATGGCCATAGATCACCAGGATTTAAATTATTCTCTGAAAGGATAAAACTTGAATTAATTGGTTAATTAAGTCCTTTAGCCACTGTCAGTGAATCATGGCTTAGTAGATTACTTACATGTAAAACACAAATCAGGACTGCAGGCTCCAGTCTAATCAGAAGAAAGGTCCTGCTGCTCATAGATCTTTCCTCACAGCTGTCATCTGCTTAAAGGATTCATTCAACAATCTAAATTGCAGAAAAAGCAAATAAACCCTAAAAATAAGTCAGGACTGTTTATCACATCTGGGATTGGATAGAGCCAAAACACAACTAAAGTGCAAAGTCTGCATCCTATTTATGCTAATAATGAATTTGATTCTTTTATTTTTACTTTAATTCTTTGATACAAGTGGCTGGCTTTAATAAAAAAAAAACAAAAAAAAACAAAAAACAAACTTCCTGTTTTACAGAAATCTTTGGGTGCTTGACATCTGAAATTCTGAATCACTCAGACTAGAATTTGCCCATGTAATTATATAAAACCTGAGCTATGAGCACTCTATTGATCACAGTGTGCTTTTGTTCACCTATAGACTCCCTGGCATAAAGCCCCCAAAGCAGAGGATGTGAAATTCTGATTATTTCTTGAGCATTCAATGCCTCAAAAATACTCCAGGGTTTCAGTTTGCTTTTCTTTTCATAGTAGGCACTAATCCTCCAGGGATAAACACCTAGAAATTTATGCCATTCATCTGCTTTAGTGCATCCCCCTGCAGTCCTGGGGAGATTTGAAGGCACCTTTCAGACACAGCATGCAGGAAAACGTGAAGGAAGATTAGATATTGATCTGTGGAGCAGCAGCGGGAAAATGGTGGCGCCCTGATCACCTGCATCACCTCCTCTGGAGTTTGCCTGTTCTAAAAGGGTGTTTATTCATTTTGGGATGGTGTCCTTGGTTGCAAGATGTGGCTGGGGGTTTGTATTCTATTGCCATCTGTCAGAGGTGGGGCAGTTCTCTCTGTCCATGGGGCAGTTTTTTCTTTATCTCTCCCACAGCCAACCCTCCCTCCAGGAGATCTCTGCTGTCCATGGCCACTGAGTGTCCCTGCAGGGCTGATCCAATTCCAGCATCCCATGGGGAGATG
The DNA here is from genome assembly GCA_039654755.1 of Calcarius lapponicus. Taxonomy (NCBI): domain Eukaryota; kingdom Metazoa; phylum Chordata; class Aves; order Passeriformes; family Fringillidae; genus Calcarius; species Calcarius lapponicus. The sequence goes on along the minus strand of CM077464.1, from coordinate 11,277,484 downwards.
CTGCGCCCAGGGCAGGAGCCAAGCATTCCTACCTGGATCCAATCTGAGCCTGGAGCAGCACAGCAGCCTTTGCCCCCTGCATTGCCAGAGGAGCAGCTTTCTGCTGCCCTGCATTGCCAGAGGGAGCCCAGGCCCATCTGCAGCAGCCCTGGAGCTGCAGAGGAAAACTCCCCCCTTGTGCAGGATCCCTGCTGCAGCAGAGCCACAGCTGGCACTGCAGGAGGGCTGAGCCCCCATGGGATGGGGCTGTGACACCCCCTGGCACACAGGGGGCAGGGACTGCTCTGACTCTGGCAGTGGTGTTTTGTATCTCTGCATTTTTTTCTTTTTATTTTCTTCCCTAATAAAGAACTGTTTTTCCTATTCCCATATCTTTGCCTGAGAGCCCCTATTTTTTCAAAATTGTAATAATTCGGAGGGAGGAGGTTTACATTTTCTATTTCAAGGGAGGCTCCTGCCTTCCTTAGCAGACACCTGCCTTTTCAAACCAAGACAGATGATTTCTCCTCCTCAGGTGATTATTAGGGAAGCTGGTGCTTGCTCTCTGTGCTCCTTATATGAGTGGGAAAAGCCCTTCAGAGAGAAGTTTTTGGATGGTTCAAAGGGCAAAGAGTTGGTCATTCCATGTCTCTGGACACTGTCAGAGGTGCTTCTGTGCTATGGCTGGAAGATCACACACCACACACACCATAAAAATGGGAAGGGATTGGTTCTGAGAACCCTTTAGTCAGCCTCAGTAGCAATAAATACACAGCACATACATTTTTTTAATTAAACCAAGCTAATCTGTAATAGATAAAAATCATGTACTTCCCACACCTCTAACAATTTTATTCTTTCATGAAGTTGTGAATGTTTTCTTTTATTAAAAGGTCTTTGCTGCTCAGCACCAAATTAATAAGGTAGTTCTACATTAGGTGAATATTAAACAATTGTTAAATGACATCTTCAGGCACAATAAGCAAATAAGAGCCTAATCTACTTGTTACATAATTACCTTAAAATTATATATGCAGCAATATAGAGTTAAAGCTGTTCTTACAATTTAAAAATAGGAATTCAAACATGAGAGCCACAGCTATCCTTAGAAAAAATGATTCACCATTAACCTGTTCCATATAATCATTTCCACAGGTGCTTTAATGAATTTAAGTGAATGCTTAAACCCTGAAGGAGGAAAGGAAGCATTTCTGAGTCTTGAAATAAAATGTTTTGGGGAAAATTCCCTCAGGTCAGAGTTTAAAGGCTTAAATGAATCACTGAATGAAGTGAACTGTAGATATTACACCTCTAATGTCTTCAGGTGCATTCTGCACCCAATAGAAAGAGAACAGAACCACAGAATGGTTTAGGATATAAGGGAATTTAGAGATCACCCCTTTCCAACACTTAGAAGTGTTGTCTGCAAATAATCAACACACTGAGATAAACAATTCAGGAGAAGATTAATTTAAAAAAATCCTAGTAGCATGAATTAATTCAGACAGGAATTTCTGGATCACAAACTTCAGATCTGAAAGGAAAAACATTTCAAATACTTACAAGGACCTGTCAGAACAAGTTCTGGTATTAACTCTGCCAAAATATCTGTTATGTCATTTGCATCATGTTCTAGATGTGATTCATTAGTTTTATTGTCATCTGCATCAGGTTTTCATGCCCCAGTGCTGTACCAGCTTTAAACAATTAGAGAAGATCAGCCAGGGACCCAAAGGAAGCAGTGGATGTGAGCATATTTTTATCCACACTCTATAAAACTGGCAGCAAAATAACTGACTTTTTACAAAGTGTGAAATATGTCAGATCCAGCTGATTCTTCTTTCATGGAAGTGCCCAAGGCCAGGCTGGATGGGGCTTGGAGTGGAAGGTGTCCCTGCCCATGGCAGGGGTTGGAACTGGATGATCTTTAAGGTCCCTTCCAAACAAAACCTTTTTGGGATTCTGATTTATACAGCAAGGAGATTTAACAGAGATGGTTGAAATTGTCAGGGACTTGTGGAGAACATCAGGATCACCCCATATCTTCAGATGAAGGCTATCCAGGATTATGAATGTCTCCAGGGATGGTGGTGTAGTTGAGATGGAGACAATACAGAGCAACACACTCCATTTTCAGGAGGTTTTATTCTAGCATGCATGCTTTTTATACATTCTTACAAAACTCCTCAGTTTACACTTTACTCATTGGTCAGAAGAGACAAACAAAGCGCTCTTTGGAACGGGCAGTTGCAGCTTTCTCTTATTTATCCTTCTTTCTTTCTTGGTTTCTACATCAATGACCTTGTCAGAAAATTCTTTCAGGGGTGAACATGGATCCTCTTATCCAGCTTCTCTCTGGCTCACAGAAGTCACTGTAAAACCTCTTCCACGGGATGGAAGCTACACAGCCTCTCTGAACAAACTGTGACTATCTCTCTGACAGTAAATGTGCTCTGGAAAAAAGTTCAGATGGGATTTTCTCTTCTTGCAGGCTGCAGGTACTTTCTCTTGGTGTTGTTTAGAGTACCCTGGCTATGCCTTCTTTCTTCCCCTCACAAGATATTTATCTCCATTGATAAGACGGGGATAAATTCCCTTCTGTTTTTCATACTGGCCCAGCTCTCTGGGACTGAGGTTTTAAACACCTTTATGGAGCTGCAGCAGCCTCAGCCGAGGCTGTCCATGCCTGTTTTGCACCTCTAGACCAGCACAGAGCCCAGGACCATCCCAGTGGGGATGAGCAGGGGGAAGGATCCCCTCCCTCCACCTGCTGCTGGTGCCATTCATAATGCAGCCCCAGGTGCTTGTAATTTGGACACACTGCTCTTTCATGGTCAGCTGGGAGCCCTCAGGGCTTCTCTGCAAAGCCGCCTGCCAGCCCACTGCACTGGTTCCTTCCTCCCTTCCATCCCAGGTGAGGGATCAACATTTCCTTTCAGTGACCTTCATGAGAATCCTCTCTGCCCATTTTCCCAGACCAACAGGGTTCTCTGAATGGCAAAACAGCCCCTCCCCCTGGATTTTTATTGTCTCCAGATTTGCAGATTTCCCAGTCATTTCTAAGACTAATAAAAATACAACATGGTATCCATCCCAAAATCAACACCTGTGGTCCTGCATTCCTGACTTGCCTCCTGCCCAACTTCCTGCTGCTGATCGCATCCCTTTGATCTCACTATTTCAGGCCATTTTCAGTCCACCTCACTGTATATTTATATTCCATGTTCATATGGCCATAGTCCATCCATCTTTGCTCCCTGATTTGCTCCTGGATCTGATCAGCTGCCCCCAAAAGTTGCATATCATAGAATAATGGAATCGTGGAATGGTTTGGGTCAGAAAGGATCTTAAAGCTCATCCAGCTCCAACCCTCCTGCCATGGGCAGGGACACCTTCCACTATCCCAGGCTGCTCCAGCCCCATCCAGCCTGACCCTGAACACATCCAGGGATGCAGGGGCAACTTCTGAGAGCTTCTCTGAGCTTCTCTGGACAACCTGTGCCACCGTATGTAAAGAATATATGTTAAACCAGCTTTGCAGAGCTGAGGATGTACACAGTGAGGCAGAGGCAGGAATACACAGGCTCCTGTTGAGCATTTCCAGTGCTGTAGTGAGCTGTGACTTGCTCTGAGTCAGTCTGCCAGTCACAGGGCTGCAGCTGATGCTCATCCCAGTTAATTTTAGCTGCCAACAAGTTTGCTGTCTGTTCTGAGCCAGCCTTTCAGGCTGACTCTGTTGTCAACACACAGAGACAAGTAACCCCAGAGGGCAACTCATCCAACCTCTCTGCATCAGCTCCAGAGAGACATAATGAAGGGCTTGGATTAGATGGCTAATTATTGGATGGTGAAGGTTAGGGAAGATGAATCCCATCAGAAAAAAAAAAAAAAAACCCACATAAAAACAGGTTGTAGGAAAAGTTTTGCAGGCTCCCTGCCAGCTAAGGACTCCTCTCTGCAGTGACACCTGGCCCTGTTCCAGCTCCTTTCCTCTTCCAAGCAATGTGCAAAAGAGGAAGCAGGAGAAGGGAACAACTTGACTTCAATATTCCTGGAGCAGTATTTGTATTCTGCCTGTCCCTGGGATGAGCTGAGAAGGAAGAACTCTTCAGAGTGGCAGGGAGTGAATAAAGTGGGGTCAGTGTGCCCAGGTTGGTTTGTTTGTTCTTCTCTGTGCTGCCATTTTCTGAGCCTGGTCTGTTTGTTTCTTGCACGGGGACAGATTGCATCCCCCCTGCTCAACACCAACAAGGCATTTGTGGTACTGGAATTGGGCAGGGAGAATATTCAGAGAGCAAAGGGAATGTGGGTCCCAACAGGGACAAACAGGCTGATTTAGGGCCCCCTGCTAAACAAAGCCTCAACCTCCATGCTGTGTTAGCACACATCTAACCAAGCACTGAGCCATTGGGATTGATATCTGGGTTATGGACCATGTCACAGTTATTATCTCAGCAGATTCTTCCCTTCAGCTTTTGCTTCACTCACCAAAATAAAGGATCTACTTTTCATTTCCAGATCCACAACCCTTCCTTATGATGTCCAAAGTGAACAAGGGATCCAATTTCATTTCCAGCATTCCAACTTAGCCTTGGTATGATGCATTTTTTTTTTTTTTTGCTTCATTTTAACAATAACAATATAAAGATCACCTCCTACTGCAGCTGCAATTTGTGAGGCATTATAGGGGAATTTAGCTAGGGTATGAAAAATTGGAATAGACTGTGGAAGAAACACTTGATGTGCTACTCATGCCCTGAAGATATGTCAGATATGTCACTAGATGTCAATCAATCCTGTGTTGTGTTGCCCACAGTAGACCAGCCTTCACACATGCAGTGAAAAAGTCTGGAAACAAAAACACAAAAAACCCTCCAAAATCCAAAATAATAGTAATAATAAAAAAAAAAAACCAAAAAAAAACCAAAACTAACCTCCCCCCCCCCCCCCCAAAAAAAAAAGAAAAAACAAAAGAAAAAACCCCAAAACAGACAAACCAAAAAACCCAGAGGTTAAGGCAGGGATGAAGCCACAAAGAAAAAGATCAAAAAGACATCCCTGGAGCTTCTCTACAAGGGAGATCTCTGAGATCTGGTTTTCCCTCCCTGGTGAAGATCCCCTTACTGGCCTCCCTGAACACACTGCAGCAAATGGGTGACTTTTGGAGTAATTTTGGAGTAATTTTGGTATTTTTCTTGCTGGATGTGATGCTTTTCTTTAAACACTGGATTGTAGGAGTCATTCCCAAATCGTGTGCAGCACTTCTCAGCCATAACTTGGGTGGTCTTTTTCAAGCCCACATCCCACAGAGCCTGCAGCCAGACTGAAAATCCTGACATAATGCTGCTTTAGATTACAATCCCTCTTTAGCTGTATCACATTTCAAACATTTATAAGCATGTTTACAATGCTAATTTCTTTACAAGGCAAACTTATCTTTCCCAAGCATCAAAAGAGGTTTCCCCAGGGAAATTTTTGTTTAGCTGACAATGAGAAAAGCACCCTCATCGATGAGAAAAGCAAACCCACTAAGCCCTTTTCATTGGAATTATATAAACACATTCCCAAAGAAGATGTACAAGGAGAGAGAAGCCTCTTCACTCACAGTGTGTGAACCTATGGCTTGAAGAGCACTTAAATGGTATTGAGTTCTCTACATCTCCACACAGCTGAGAAAATCCCACCCTGGTGATGCTGATCAGTCCTTTCCTGTGACTGAGCCCACTGCAGATACCTGAGATAGGGGCACCTACCTTCAGTCAGCTGAACCCCCCACTCTTGAGTGGCCCCACGAAGCAGTGAACAAACTGGATCTTCTGCAGCAAGCACTGGCACAGGCACCTGGAGAAGCTTTTGGCAGACCTTTGGTAGGAAGCTCATGGCTCAGAATGTCATGGATGGTGGAGATGGGAAGAGTGGATCTGTTCTCACTACACTGAAACATAAAATCAACCTCCTACGGGGTCAGAAACCTGCTAAGGGCAGCTATATCCCTAACTTTGATGCCATACCTTGCCCTGGATTTGCACATCCTTTGGGCACCCTGCCAGCTTTTAGGGCAGGGAAGTGTTTAGTTGGATGTCAGGTGGATCCTTCCAGCCAGAGCCTTCATTTAATTGGAGATGTCTCAGGCTTAGCTGGGGGTGTGTATTCAATTATCATCTGTCAGAGCTGGGGCAGTTCTCTCTGTTCATGGGGCAGTTTTTTCTTTATCTCTCCCACAGCCAACCCTCCCTCCAGGAGATCTCTGCTGTCCATGGCCACTGAGTGTCCCTGCAGGGCTGATCCAATTCCAGCATCCCATGGGGAGATGCTGCGCCCAGGGCAGGAGCCAAGCATTCCTACCTGGATCCAATCTGAGCCTGGAGCAGCACAGCAGCCTTTGCCCCCTGCATTGCCAGAGGAGCAGCTTTCTGCTGCCCTGCACTGCCAGAGGGAGCCCAGGCCCATCTGCAGCAGCCCTGGAGCTGCAGAGGAAAACTCCCCCCTTGTGCAGGATCCCTGCTGCAGCAGAGCCACAGCTGGCACTGCAGGAGGGCTGAGCCCCCATGGGATGGGGCTGTGACACCCCCTGACACACAGGGGGACAGCTCCTGATCTGACTCTGGCAGTGGTTTTTGGTTTTTTGTGGCTTTTGTTTGTTCTATTGCATTTGTATTTTAATTTTCCTAATAAAGAACTGTTATTCCTATTCCCATATCTTTGCCTGAGGGTCCCTTAATTAAAAAAATTATAATTCAAAGGGAGGGAGTTTACATTTTCTATTTCAAGGGAGGTTCCTGCTTTCCTGAGGACATACTTGTCTTTTCAAACCAAGTCAGGAGAGCATCTTCACCTTCCCATTTGTGTCACAAACAAGTGTCTACTCTCTGAGAAACAGAGGGAGTGTGTGCCCTGCTCATTCCCCTGCCTGATTGTACAACCAGCCCACACTTGCCTGTGTTAGTACTCAACTCATCTCTCTGATGAGTACAGCTATTAATAGGAGCTCAGGAATCATATTTAAAACAGACAAATCAGCCTCTTCAGCAGCCTGATATGTTGGCACAGCAACAGGATTATGTGAAGGCTATTGATCCAGAGTACCTTTAAAAATAAATACACATTTTGCAACTGTTTATTTTTTTACCATTTTTTACATTTATTTTTCTTGGCTCATTTTAAAATTTTATTTAATTATTAAATTTATAAATACGTTGATGTGTTTTTTATTTTGCATATTGAACACATGTTCCTTGCTAGGAATAAACAATGCAGAAACAAAGTACTGAGTCTCACTACAGGAAAAGAAATGTTGAGAGCATCATTAGGGTTGTGGGTCCTATTCCATGTTCATACACACAAGGAAATTGGTCAGATTGACTTCTTCCCCTACTGTGGTATTCCCAATATAAATTGTGAGACAGAGTTGTGATCTGCAGAAGGAATAGATAAAATTATGATCAAAAGCAGAGAAAATTATGATCAGTAGATAAGAATTATGATCACCATCCCTTTTGTTGGAAAAGGGAATGAACAAAAGGCACGTGTATCTCCACAGCTTAACAAGTAGTTTTAAGCAAAAAAGGTACTAATCCACATGCTTTTCCTGAAGGATTCAGACATGACATGCAAGGAAAAATAACAGCACAGCTGTTTTATTAATTGTTATTGAATTGTTATTGAACTGCAGACTTCATTTATAGTCACTGCAATAATTATTACTAGATCTGATTTGGCAGATTTGTCCAAAATCATCTGTTTTACAGTAAGAGAAACTGCCTCCTCCTAAATATATATATATATATTTCTGTCTCTAAAGTGAACTTAAAAACTGACATTAAACTTTCAAGTTCCTAAATTTGGGATAAATTGATTCCACCCTACATGTCACATAGTCAGACACTGAGCCCAAGGGTTGTGGGAACTTTTGGACAGCTCCTAAGAGAAGGAAGAACACAGAAGGTGTGGTGACACAGCACTGAGTTCTCAGTTAACAAAATATTTGACTTTCTGCCCCCACAGCCGGGCAGGAGGTCATTAGTCAGTGCCTAGAAAGCCATTGATTGATTCAGCCCAACATCCACAGGCACCTTGTCGAGGCAGAAGTGAAAACAGCAGCAGGGAGAAATGCTGGGTTATAAGGTCAAGTTTGACATATTTGGCTCACAGAGGTGGGTTTGGTTTGGATTTTGGATGAATTTGGTTCACCTCTCTGTTGGTTTGACTCATCAGCCTGGTGGTAGAGTCTCAAGGTAAAAATAGAAATGGTGGTGATGCTACCAGAGATCTGAAGCTGCCCACATTGACTGGGAATAAATAAGTCCTGCCTATTGCCATGACAAGTTCTTTGGGAGAAGCAGAGAACAGGAAAAACTTAATTCTGCTTTAAGCAGGACATCACCCAAAAAAACCCCAGAAACCACACAAAACCCCCCAAAAACCCCACCAGCTGATTTATTGCAGATATATCTCCCCTCTTGAAGTGCTTTTCCAAAAATTTTTTAATATTTTTCATCCCAGTCTCAGAATCAGGCTCAGTCTTACCCCTTTTATCTGGCAAACAAATAGAGATTTTTCTCCTAGTGCCAAATACTTGTGTCAGTAATGGAAAGAACTTTCTAGAAGATCTTAAACCACTTTTCTTCTGATCTACTGAAAGAAAGTATGAGCAGTTTTGGTTATGTCTTTCTTTGTCGCACAAAAAAGAAAGGAATGGAAAGTCAAAGAAGGAAGAGGGGCTGAATCTGATTCTTGTACCAGTTGTTCAAGTATGAACATAAACAAAAGAAATTATGCTGATTGTTCCTTCCAGTTGAGGAAGAAAAGGTTCAAAATAACAATGTCTAGGTTTAGTGCTCAGGGCAGAGCTTCTGAGACTTGCCAGGGAATTTCTGAAGTCCTGACAGGGACCGGCAGTGCAGCACCACTGCCCTTCACACAAAGGTAACTTTCAAAATCAGCATTCTGGATTGTCAGCTTGGTTTGTTCAGCCTGGAGAGGAAAAGGCTCTGGGGAGACCTTAGAGCCCCTTCCAGGGCCTGTCTTGGCTCAAAGAGAGCTGGAGGGGGACTTGGGACAAGGGTCTGGAGTGACAGGTCAAGGGGGAATAGCTTCAGACTGAAGGAGGGCAGGGTTAGATGGGATATTGGGAATAAATTCTTCCCTATGAGGCCCTGGCACAGGGTGCCCAGAGAAGCTGATCCACCTCTGGATCCCTGGAAGTGTCCAAGGCCAGGTTGGACAGGGCTTGGAGCGGCCTGGGATGGTGGAAGGTGTCACTGCCCATGGCAGGGTTTGTAACCAGGTGACCTTTAAGGTCCCTTCCAACTCAAGCCATTCCATGATTTTGATATGCTTTGAAGAAAAAAACAGTAATTTTTGGACCCTGTTCCTGAAAATCATTTCCCACGAGAAAAAACCCAGAAGCATTCTCTTCCAGTTTCTTTGGAAGGACATATGCACAAAGGCATTTTGATGTAGCACTTCTGCATGAATCCCACTACCTTCCTGGCAAACCCAATGTGTAGTCATGAAACATAATCAAAAAAAAATCTTTCTGTTTGCATTTTCCCATCAACTGCAATGATGGAGGAAAATTCTTTAATTACTGCTCCTCTGTGTGACTCTTTTCAGATCACACACTCTCCTTAAATGAAAAAGAGTAAGGAAATATATAATACTAAAGGAAAGATAACTTCAAAATTCTATTTTGGAATGGGGATTATTGTGGTGTTACCACAAGCTCTTTTTTGGCAAGAAAACTGTGCTTCAAGGGAACAGCTACCTCTGCCTCAAGATCAGTTAAAGCATTCAGCTGCAGCCGACAGGAACCTAAGGAAAGATGTTTTTTCTCTCCCATTCCCTTCTTTGCTGGTTTTCCAGTTGGCAGCTGAAATCTATAAATAGCTGGGGAGATGATTAGTCTGAAGGATGAGACTGAAAGATTCACAAATGAAATAATTACCCCACATCTGTGCAGAGCTCTGCAACAAAACTTCTAACACCAGCACTGGGCACAGAAGGGGACATATCCCAGATAAGATCAAGACTTGTTTTACATCATTCTTTCTATCCTAATGAAGCTGTTCATACTGCATGGCTGCTGTTTTTAAGGGTCTCATCTGTGGGAAACGGATTTATAGAAAAATTTTTGAAGTTTGACAGAAGGTTTGCATACTGTGTATTGGTATGTAAATTCTGAGATAAGAAATATTGACTTAGAAATGTTATGGAATAGGATAGACATTGTTGAGAGTGATATTGAATTAGAAACAAGTTTTAGAGGATAGCCTTGTAAATAACGTGGATATTTCAGAGAAATAGAACTAGAGAAAATAGAGAAAATGAAAAATACATTGTAGCAGGACCCACAAGGGGTAATTTTAGAGGATTGGCTTTGAGGCATTTATAATATGGTGTAGCTAAAGCTGATAGGCCAAGAAATGCTTATAATGTATTGTAATTAAAAAATAATTGGCTTCTGATTGTGATGGCATGAATTATAACATCTGTATTGTCTCACCCTTCACATGAGGCTGAAAATGGAATTAAAGTTTTTAAAACACCTCTCAGTCGCCCCCTCTCTGTGTCAGGAAAGGGTATAATCTGACAAATTTTGTTAAAAATGTTAATAAGCATAATTAGCTGTTTCCCCTGTGAGTGTAGAAGTAAAAATTGCACCTGAAAAAGTATTTACAGACACATGAATATTTTTAAATTTTCTAAAAGACAGGTATTTGGTAATATCTGTTTGCTATAGTTGTATAGGGTCTCATCCAAAAAACAATGTCTTTTATAAAGCCCAGGACCTGGCTCTGTGTTTTTGTGTTCTCCTAACAGCATAATTTTTTTTTCCCATGTGTGTCTGTAGAAATTCAGCTGCAGGCAGCAGTTTCCTTCCACAACTTGGAAAATCCCATCTCTCCATGAACTGTTCATACACCATCCTGCCTTTCCAATAAGGTTGTTGTTGGCTCAGACAACTGAGTCATAAAAAAATTTGCTGTTGGTTTTCACCACGCTGCCTCTCATTGTATTGATTTCTCTCCTGTGGTTTGTGAGTCGTTCTCCTTTTCCCTGGTTCCCAGGATTGCCTCGCTGCAGGAAGCAAGGCTCTGTTGCAAAGGCCTCTCTGTGCTGCTGTGGAAGGCCTCCACTTGGCATTGGCTTTAAAAAAAGCTTTTTCTCTCTGCTTTCTGAAGACCCACAGCAGGTTTTAGTTTCAATTGCTCGCAGAGTTTTCTTACAGAAGAAAAAAGGAAAAAAAAAGGAAATAAAAAAGGTGATTTCCCCAGCACTGAAATCACCTTGCTTGAAAAGCTGCTAAAATCCAAGTGTGCACCGAAGTGTATTTATTGTCTGTTTTATAAATGAAGACAGAGGAGTTCTGGTGTTGTGAGATAAAGTGATTTTCATCAAACTCAGAATCATTCAGAATTACCTTCAGATGTTATTAAATTGCTCTATGAATTATTAAATTCCACCATCCCTCCATGTGGTGTTGCCTCAGTGAGATTTGATAGGTTTCTAACATCTAAATTCAAGACAAAAATCATAACTCAACCACAACAGAAATACCAAGTTGCAAGATGTGAAAATCTGTACCACCACACTGCTTTTCTTCTCTCATTCCTTCCAGCATCAGGACTCTTTCTTTATACATTGCCTGAATCAAAATTTATGGGTCTTCCATTGCTATAATGGATCTTTGTGTACATCTAAAGCTGGATTCACTCCCCATTATTTTGTTTTTTAAAAAAGTCTAGTTGGAGCTCATTCTCTGTATTTGTTTTGTGACAAAAAAAAACCCTGTCGAGCATGTGGCAGATACTTAAACAAAATTGGGAATTTCTGAATATCAAGCAAATACCTCAGCCAGAGCAAACATAATGGGACAGAAAGGGGATCACCTTTAGCAGACAGATGGGATGTTCCTAACAAAGAACATGCAAATATACCTGAAAAACATGATTTCTCATTCTCCCACACCAGCAAGTACAGCAATCATTTTAAGACCAGCAAAGATTGTTATCAAGACATATTCTCCCTCCAGTCAAATTGGTTTCTATTTCCATTTACATTACACAGGAAGAGTAAGGACTTCCAGCAGCAAGGGTCATTTGGAGATCCTCAAGTAAAAAATATCATTTAAGTCTTGATTTGGAATGGAATGAATTCAAGGTAGAGGAACAACGAATCTGGAAAATTAGGGGGAAATCACAAGAAAAATAAAAAAAAATTAAATAAGAAAGAGGATGATTGTCACATTCATATTTTCTGAAAAATCCCTTCACCCAGGATTTTTCTCCTGGGAAGCTGAGAAGCCTCAGAGAAAAAGGAAAACAATAATTATCTGATTTGTTTCTCCTGTGTTTTGCTCCTTTGGAATGTGTTTGGAGATTGTTTATCCAACAGGTGGTTGTTTCATTGGTTTCTGCTGTGAATTATTTTCACTCAATGGCCAATCAGTGTCAAGCTGTGTCAAGACTCTGGCAAGAGTAATGAGTTTTCATTATTATCTTTTCAGCATTCTGTAAGTATCCTTTCTGTATTCTTTAATATAATATAGTATCATAAAGTAATAAATTAACCTTCTGAGAACATGGAGTCAGATTCATCATTCCTGCCTTCCAACGTCAAGGCATCCTGCAAATACAATAGATGATGCATTTTTTAAGATCCTGAAGTCTTCTGCTTGCTGCTTGACAGTCCAAGAGACAAAGGAAAGAATGAACTCTTACAACTAAATGGAACCCCACACAGCCAAGGCAGAATTGTTGCTCTGTGAAAAGTTCCCAAGTGTTCCAATGCCATTAGACATATGAATAGATTAACAGAAGCTTGGGGAAAAATGGAGTGCAATCTTGGTAATTAGTCAAAGAGATACCCATCGTTATGATCTGATTTGTTCTTGCTCTGAGTCACCACCAAAATCATGGTTGCTCACACAGGCAGCTTTTGGATCATCCATCACCAGTTAAACCCTAATTCACAATTTCCCCAAGTAAATGCATCCTAAATCACTCCTGAACGCCCTCCTGACAGATTGCTGCCATACAAAATCAACACACAGCCTTAATCTTCCATTTGCTGTCTGGGAAGACAACAAATATTTACAGAAAACTCTCACATCCTGCCACATGTGGAGGCTTCAGCAGCATCAGGCTCAGCTCAAGACTCGGCAGTGACACAAAAACAGGGCAGGGGAAGCCCATTCAAGCACAATGTTGTGTGGAATTTTCTGGAGTCCCCATCATTGGAAGGAAAGATGAATCTGACTCCATGTTCTTAGAAGGCTAATTTATTATTTTATGATATTATATAATATTAAAGAATGCTGTACTAAACTGTGGTGGTGTTCGCAGGGGTCCCAGGATGAGGGAAGGGATGAGAATCTTGACTCCATGTTTCAGAAGGCTAATTTATTATTTTATGATATATATTATATTAAAGGAAATTATATATTAAAGCTACACTAAAAGAATAGAAGAAAGGATTTCATCAGAAAGCTAGCAAGGAAATGAAAGGAATTAATAAGAAAACCTTGTGACTGCTCACAGCCTCGACACAGGTGGCTGTCATTGGTCATGAAAGAAAACAATTTCACATGCTGGGTAAACAATTCTCCAAATCACATTCCAAAGCAGGAAAACATGGAGAAGCTGAAGCTTCTCAGGAGAAAAGATCCTAATGAAAGGATTTTTCATAAAATATGTCTGTGACACTAAACTATACTAAAGTACTGAGAAAGGATACTTACAGAAGGCTAAAAGATAATAATGAAAACTTGTGGCTCTCTCCAGAGTCCTGACACAGCCTGACCATGATTGGTCATTAAGTCAAAACAATTCACATTAAATCAATGAAACCATCATTTACCTGTGGGTAAACAATGTCCAAACCACATTCCAAAGCAGCAAAAGACGGGAGAAGCAAATCAGATCATTATTGTTTTCATTTTTCTCTGAGGCTTCTCAGCTTCCCAGGAGAAGAAATCCTGGGTTTTTCAGAAAATACGACAATGACAACATTGGACAAGGAAGAACAAACCTCACAAGAAACTTCTGGAGCTCTGCTGGAAGTAAACAGGTGTAAATAATTCACTGTGCATTCATGAGCTGCTTTCAAGAAGTGCCTGGGAAAGGGGGAACAGACACCAGCACAATGCAGCAGCCCACAATTTTACCTGATGGAAAAGAAACACGTTCAGTACTGAGTGTCAACGTGAAGTCTTGCCTTTCACAGTGCCTGTGACAAGCTCATGCAAACATTCAATCTAATGGTCCTTGATTAGCAAGCAAGGCTCTTAAGTCTGCCAAGCAATTCTGCAGCCTGGAATTTCAAACCAAAAAATGGGATTTTTTTCTGAAGCCTGAAGCATGGAAGGAATAGCAACAATCAGGGACACTCCTCTGTTGAAAAATGAGGCGTTATTTCAGAATCCTGAAAGCAGAACAAACAATTTCATAGAATTATGGAGTCATAGAATGGTTTGGGTTGGATGGGACCCTAAGATCATCCAGTTCCACCTCCCTGCCATGGACGGGGACAACTTCCACTATCTCAGGTTTCTGCAAGTGCCATCCAACCTGGCCTTGGACACTTCCAGGGATCCAGGAACAGACACAGCTTCTCTGGCCAACCCATGCAAGGGCCTCACCACTCTCGCAGGAAACAAATTTTTCCCAATATCTTATCTAAATCTGCTCTCTTTCAGTTTAAAACCTGAGCATGGCCCCTCTCCATTAGAAGAAGGAGTCAATGTATGTCCTGTGCCTGCAGGTTCCTCCTATGGGACTTCAGATCCATTATTTATTTAAAATGAGACACACATCGAACAAAATAGACAAGAAGACAAACAGAAAACACAGATTTCACTCCATATTCAGTAAATATTTGAGCTTGGCAGAGTTTCCTGCTCCCACCATTCTGCTCAAGCAGGATTAGCTACAGCAGCTGTTCCAGGACAGTGTCCAGGAAGGTTTTGAATGTCTCCAAGGATGGGGACTCCAGAACCACTCTGGGAAACCTGTTACAGTCTTAGACCACCCACACAGTAAGGAATCTCTTCTTGCATTTAAAAGCCATTTCCAGTATTTCTTTTTGTGCCCATTACCTTTTGTCCTGTCACTGAACACCACTGGGAAGAGCCTGGCTCCACCTTCTCCCCTTCCTCCCAACAGGAAAAGTAAATACACATTCAATCTGAAAGGTAATTTCAGAACAAATATTAGAACATATTGCATCAACATTTCTACTTCAAGGGGTTGATTGAGTACACAGGGCTGCAGACAGACACTGCCAGCATGGGAATTCAAATTCACAGAGTAATATATTAATATGATGTTTAAACATAATATTTTATTTATATCCACACAACCAACAAAAATGGTAACACAACCAATATAAATGGTAACAAGCCCTGAATTTGTTGCAAGCCCTCACTCACCACGTTGGTTGTTTTTAGATTTGGGTTTTTTCACTAATAAACAGAACAAATGGCAAAGCTCACCAGAAAAACACACAGAAGCTTTAGAGCTTAATTGGCTTCTACATTTGGGTCAGCAAATGTTCCTGCTACAAAGCCAGTGAGGGATTCTTGCAACCTATTCATGTTTCTCACCAGCACAACAGCAGCTAAAAAGATAGGCAACCATGGCTACCGTCATGGGATCAGCAAACTCCTTTTCACAGCTGTAAATATTTGTAGTGGAGCCAATTAGAGGCAGTGTGGTTTTGTCAGCATTGCCTAGGAAACATCAATAGCTGCTCCAAAGAATCCCCCACCTCTCCTGATCCTGCTGGAGTTTATTGAACAGGGCAGTGGCTGATGGTGCCTCCTCCACACACTGAGTTGGATCGAGGTGAGAAACCAGCTCTGGCAAGGAATAAAGCTGCTCCTGGAGGCAATGAGCTCCTCAGCTCTCTGGTGGGACTTTGAAAGCAGCAGGGAGGCAGCTGGGGGAGATCCCAGGCAGTGAGATTCATTTTAAACTAAGTGGAAGATTTCAGGTTCCTTTAGTCCATCTTGTTTGTGTCAAAATCCCTGTTCTGAGCAAATGCTTTTCAAGGCCATTTGGGCACTGATGCATCTGCTCTCAGGGGAATTCTACAAGCAAGAGAGCCACATGTATGTCATGGATAAAAGTGGTTTCCTTTTCTTCTGAGCATAAAAGCAAACAGCCTCGTAAAACTGGGAAAATTAAAAAAAAACGAGTACCTTACATCTTTCTATCTTTCTTACATCTCCAAAACACAAGGCACCTACAAGCAACTTCCCTCAGCTACAGAACAAAGGAGTCTGTGTGTCCTGTCAGCTTTAAGGAGTATTTACCACATCTAAACATCCTTGACTTCCACTTGTCAGGCACTTCACTGATGTTCAGGACAAAATCTATCCACGCTATGAAAAGGTGAAGGGTGTAGCACATGAAAGGGTAATCCCAAAACTGATTACAGAGTCATAGAATCCCAAAGCCCTCCAAGATCATTGATTTTCCAAGAGTTAACCCAGTGTTGCCATGTTCACCACTAAACCCTGTCCCCAGGTGCCACATCCAAACACCTTTTGAAGCCTTTCAGGGAAGTTTTGTGCCACGTGGATGAGAGGACATTTGAAAAATTTCCTTTTAACCACACACTAATATCTCCTCTTTGATTTTTAGCAGCTCTCCAGCTGATTCCCCAGATCCATAGCAGTTTCTCCTGGCAAACCACTTTAATGTGAATTATGGCTGTGAGCACATTGATGATGTTGAGTGGCTCTCTTTGTGCTCTGTCTCAGTTCTCAGCACTTCCTCTGAAGGTTTTCCTGTTTAAAGAGAACATTACTCATACAAGCTGCCAAGTGACCAGAGAAACAGGATTGAGGTTCCCCACGTAATATTGGGAGTATTATTGGAATAATCATGAGGATCTCTGCACTATTCTTGCATGAGTAAAGGGCAGCTGAACCCAGGGTAAGTTCAGTGCAAAGAGCACCACTCTGCCCTGCTACAGCAAATTTTAGTACCAGGCATTTCTCCCTGCCCAGCCCTGCAGTCAGCAATACTGCAGCTCAGCAAGCACCACAGACATGGCATGAAAGAAAGAAAGCTTAAAATTGAGTTTAACCCCCCAACTTGTAAAAACATCCCTAAAGCCTTTCCTAAATTTCACTGAAGAGGGACAAGCTGTCAAACAGATCTGCCTCCTCTGCAAGCATTTTGGAAGCTGGTTAATATCACTCTGTGCCTTTTTTCCTGATGCACTGACTGAACCTTCCCAGTTTTCCAGTGGGAAGCAGCCAGTAACCAGCAGAGCAGCAGCAGAAGTGCTGAGCTCTGAGTGTGAGAGGGTGAAGGAGCAGGAGCCACAGGCACCCTGCTGACACGTAGGAACACGTCTGCTTTTGCAGAGAAGTCGTGCAGTTGTTTACTGTCAGCTGGGATAACGGGATCATTGCTCAGGCACCCTGGGATGCAAACATCATCCACTTCCATGAACAGAAAGGTGACAGCTCACACTGTGATAACCACCCTGCTACCTCATTTCTCATGCTGTTACATAAATCCTCGGGAGGATAATGGGCAACAGACTTGCTCAAAAGACTAAAAAATTTCTGGGATGTCAGTGCATCAGGACTAGGTTAACATAATTCTCTAGTCAGGCAGATATAGAGAGAACTGAAAAAAATATACCTTCTCTTGTATCTGTCGGGTTCCCCAGATGGAGAAAGGAATGATGAATCTGACTCCATGTTCTCACAAGGCTAATTTATTACTTTATAATACTATATTATGTTAGAGAATACTATACTAAACTGTACTAAAGAATACAGAAAGGATACTTACATAAGGCTAAAAGATAATAATGAAAACTCTTGACTCCTTCCAGTGTCCTGACACAGCTTGGCACTGATTGGTCATTAAGTCAAAACAATTCACATGAAACCAATGGAACAATCACCTGTGGGTAAACAATCTCCAAACACATTCCACATGTGAACACAACACAGGAGAAGCAATTGAGATGAGAATTGTTTTCCTTTTTCTCTGAGGCCTCTCAGCTTCCCAGGAGAAGAATCCTGGGCAAGAGGATTTTTCCAGAAAATATGACAGTGACACCTTCAGATTTACCAGCCTAAACAAAGGCTTGATGCTTTTGGAAATCTCCTGCACCCACAGGTCTGCCCTAGAAATCTGGGAATTCCCATTCACTCAGTTCATTATCATGGAAGAGCAAATACCTTGGAACAAAATGGAACATAACCTGTTTCATCTCCAAAACCAGTACTGAACAGTGCTGCCTCAAATCTTGACAAACCAGTGGTTTTTTGGATCACAAAGAGAAAATGATCAAGAGCCTCATGTACAGTAGCTTTTTGTCCACAGCAGAATATTCAATGACATGATGGTAAAACCATTATCAAATCAGAGGTGAGAGAATTGCTGGCCCATTAACTCTGCCAATAATTGAGCTCATTACAGATCATGGTGCTGTGCTGTCAAATGACTCGATTTTAATAACACTATAAAGAAAATAGAGACCCTGTTCCAGTAATTTCAGCCATCTGAAAAGCTTGTGCAGGAAGCAGTTTATACCAAAGGCAACATCCAAAACCACGAGCAAAATTTCATGTTGCCAAAGTCCTGCAGAACAAAGTGAAAGGTAGAAGAACTTGATTTTTAGGGTTATGATCTCACTCTGTCCAGACACCAGAACCTTAAAATCAGAAGATGGGGAAGGAATTGCATAATTTACCATCTAATTCCAGGTTTTCACTAACTTCTAATATATTGATAGATTTGCAGTAGGATTTTGTGGCAGAAAGGTTATTTCCAAATTTTCACTGGGATTTGCATATTCTCCATAGGTTCCTCTTCCCTTCTGATAGAAACATCCCAATTAGCAAGGGCTAATGCTCCTCCTCTAATCAAGTCATGATCTCAACACAAACAATGCAAGGAGCTCTTGGGAAGGTGAGTCAAGGAATAATTTAGGTTAGAAAAGACCCGTAAGATCAAGTCCAAGATTTAAGCTAACTCTGCCACATCCACCACTAAACCAGGTCCCTAAGCTCCACACCTACATGTCTTTTTAAGACTTCTAGGGATAGTGAATGGCTGTAGCTGTCTGCAGAAGGTGATCCTCTTTGGTTCCTTCACACACACAGGATCATCAAAACTGGGAGATCAATCTCAGTATCACTGCTGAGCAGTGTGTACAGGACTATTTTATTTACTGCTTTCAAAGGACTTTATTTTTTCAATCAGGGATTCCATAATTCCTATCATCCCATCTTCAGCAGCTCTAACTTAAAACAGAAAAAAAAAACAAAACTAAAAACCATAGCAAACTTTCCCTGGAGGTTGCACTGGTGATACTGGGGTGTCCCTGCTTCCTTGCCATCCAATTTTGTCATATTGCAGAAAAACACCTGCCTTGCACTAACCCAGACTTTTTAGACAGGAACCATCCTCGAGTGCTGTGCCCAGCTCTGGCCCCTCAGCTTGGGAAGGACCTTGGGACACTGAGCACATCCAGAGGGGACAGCGAGGCTGGAGAGGGGCTGGGAACACAAACCCTGTGAGGAAGCCCTGAGGGAGCTGGGGGTGCTCAGCTTGGAGAAAAGGAGACTCAGGGCTGCCCCCATCACTCTCTGCAGCTCCTGAAAGGGGCCTGTGCTCAGCTGGGGCTGGGCTCTTTCTGCAGCAGCACTGACACAACCAGAGCACACAGCCTCCAGCTGTACCAAGGGAAATACAGGGTGGATTTCAGGAAAAAGTTTTTTACAGGAAGAGTGATAAAGTTCTGGAATGGCTGCCCGGGGAGGTGGTGGAGTCCCCATCCCTGGGTGTGTTTAACAAAGCCTGGATGTGGCACTGGGTGCCAGGGTTGAGTTGAGGGGATGGGGCTGGGCTGGACTCGATGATCTTGAAGGCCTCTTCAAACTTGATCATTCTGTGAATCCTGTGGATCACAGCAGGATCCAGCTGAACCTGGGAAAAAAATATTCAGGAGAATCAAAACTCAACCAAAGCGTGAGCAAACCAGTGAGGTGCTATTGCTGCAGAACCGAAGCCACTGGGGGTGTGAAAATCAGACAAGCAGTGCAGAGAGAGACTAAATGTGAGAGAGAACAGATAAATTAAGAGAGAGCTCTAAGTTTGCATAGAATGAGGTTGAAAGCTTGCTATCATGTGATGTTCAAAGGTGCTCCTGCCTGGGCAGGTCACGCTGAGCCTCTGCACAGCACCCCTGGCTCTCTTTAGACCAGGCTCTGTGTGCCCAAGCTCTCCTAAAGGCCCTTCAGCAGTTTTATTTCTAATAAAATGCTTCTGAAAGGGGTTTCTTTCATGTTCGAATGTCATGCTTTTGTAATTAAGCAAGCTCTAACTCTTCCCATGGGCTCTATTCTCTTTGTCCTTTACAGAGGAACAGAGCTGGAAGCAGAGAGGGAAAAAGAGGGGGTAAGCACAGAATGTGATAATAATTTAGAAAGGACCTCTAAGACCATCAAGTCCAGTCATTAATCCATCACTGCCTGCAGATCACATCGACAACTCCATTTCAAGAGTAGAGCCCAGGTCCTCTCAGTTAATGCCACCAATCTTTCTGGATTATTTTACACAAAATGCACCTCTTATTTCACTCATTTCCTGCACATTAGTGAGAAGGAAAAGAAGAAAAGAGATAGAAAATAGCGTGCACACTGTAACAGCGCTGCCATTTGCAAAAACACCTCCCACCTCCCTCTATGACTGTCATTAGAGAGCAGTTTGTGGCACAGGAAATTCCCCTCAAGTCTACTTGCTTGCTTTTCAAAGATAAGGGCTCCATTTCCAAACCTGCCAGTTCCCTCATCCTCAAGAACCTCTCTGCTATAATCACTCTGTTCTCCAGACCTGAGTTTTTTTTAAAGTAATAGGCGGAGATATCACAGATGCTCTTACAAGCATTTTTCCTTGTAATTTTGAAATCTTGATTCATTTTTCAAAGTCTTATAAAAATTATAATGCTGGGTAAAATGATGTGAGCCACTGTACACAGGAGCACAGACTAGAGGCTGTTAATTCTCCCCCTCAGGCTCTAAAAGCCTTGAAGACTCAGAGCAAACTCAGGAGCTGGCTAATGATTTAATTTTAGGCTTCTTGAAGACTGGTTCATGTATTGAAACTTGAATTTACATCAGGTCTATTCTTAAGAGAATTGAGAGGTAGAAGAACGGGGGCATCTCCACTGCCTTGAAGCAAAATAACCAAAGTACACAAAAAGTTTTCTTAGAATCTACTTTAGTTTGAACTATATTCAGGTTTTGGTAGGTAAGAATTATAAAATAAAGGCCACTCTGAACACACCACCCTGCTGAAGTTTGATTTCCTCATGTGCATCTCTACCTGGGGGTCTCTTCCATGCTACTGATTCACACAACCTGTGTGACTACAAGAAGCTTGATCTCATCTTCATTCAGCACCAGCTGAAAGCAATAACACTCCTTTAAAGTAATTTTCTCCATCAGTGATCTCCCACAAGCAGTTTCCTAAAGATAATTTTCAAATAGTGAGATAATAAATTCTCGTTCCATAGCACATGGTCATCAAATTCCTGCTATCAAAGGCTTTATATTTCCATATTTCTATGTTGATATAATATCGTGGGTCCTGCAAAAGGGAAGTGCATACTTGTACAAAATTTATCTCCCAAATTCTCTCTCATTCAACAGCTTTGTTCTCCAAGATGCACTTTGACTCTCCTGTAAGCTTTTTTCAGAGCGGGAATATATGGATAAGTGAACAATTAAATTAAAATTTATACACAACAATTAACAATTAAATTAAAAGTTATGCCCAACTCGGTTATAAGTGCAACCTGTTCTCCTCCACTAATGAAGTGGTGTTTTTCTGGACTCAGTAAAATCAGTGTTTCAGAGGGCACTGGTGAGAATCCTGATTCCTACTCCTTGCATTCCTTCAGAGGCAGCAAAACCAAGCTGCTGCTCTTCTTTGGTAGGAAATCAGTTTGGTTTGTGTGCTGCTCCACATCTCCATCCACATCTCTGTGGGTAAGGAATATGGGGCTCCAGAGGGTAACAGAGAATGTCCAGGAACTACTACACCTGCCTGGCTCTATTCTTCAAGCAAAATGACCAGCAAAAGAAAAAAAAATATTTATTTCCAAGGTACTGTATATATATAGTTGTGGCATTCATATACTCTGAACAGAGAGAATTCTCTCTCAGGGTTTTTTTCCTGGAGAAGCACAGAGAGAAGAAAGAGAAAACAATTCTTATCTCTACTTGCTGCTCCTGTTGTCTTTGCACATGTGGAATGTGTTAAGATTGTTTACCTGAAGGGATTTGGTAATTAGATTCTGGTAATAGTTGTTTATATTAATTAACCTATGGAGTCAAAGCTGTGTCCTAGCTGTCCGCAGAGAGTGCCCAGTTTTTCTTTAATATTCTTTATAGTATAGATATAATATAGTATAATGAATGTAATATAATATAATAAAACAATTGTTCAGCTTTCTGAATCAATGGAGTCAGATCCACCATTCTCTGTGTCAGGGGACTCTGTGTCATACCAATCATTCCCTGTGTCAGGGGAACCCTGCATTTACAATATATAGATTTATAAATTTATGCATGGAGTGATTCTTGGAGCTGACCTGTACATGACCAGGAGTTGGCCTTTGATGATCCTGGTGGGTTTTTCCCAACTCAGGATATTTTCTGATATGCAGGAGACAGCAAACCAAAGAGAGGGGGATCCAACAAGCATGAGGATGCTCCTCCCATGGACCTGCATTTCACATTCTCTGCTCACCAGACACTGCTTGAACATGGTGTTAAGCCTAGAAAAGACTTGTCTCCCTCATGGAATCCTCCACTTCTTAGAAAGCCTTGAGAACAACCTTGCAGGCAGCCAGGAATCACCTCCTGGAAAATTACACTGCAGATATTCCACCAGTACTTTTATTTTTCATCAGCTCCATTTGAAACTTTGTGCTGTGCTGTAATGGCTTTCATGGTTCATTATTCCATCCAGTTGTACAGCACACTGAATCCCATAATAACAACTCCCAACACTTCAAAATTTACTTGTTCTCCTTGTCATGTCTAATGGTTTTTTTAGATTGCTAGTTAATAATAATCCTAGGCAACAGCATAAATACTCTCACCAAAAAAAAAAGTAAAATGAGCATGTCTTCACTCCATGCTCAGTGTTCAGACTGTGCATCTTTCTTTCCCCCTGTGAATTCAAGGCATTTGAAGTTTACTGACCCCGTTAGCACAGCTCTGCTGGGAGCTACACTTTAAAAGTGAAAATATCTAACTGCACATATCAATTCTGCAGCACAGGGGTGTTCTGAAAAGCTGAATTAGCTTTGGGGAAAAGTTAACCTTGTCACTGCAGAGTGACAAAGCAAAAACTCACTGGTTGAGCTCAGCACAGGCTCTGTCACCCTCCTGTAGCAGGGGAAGGCAGAGGCTGTCAGCTGGGAAATTGGAAGGCAAATAAAGTGATGTGCAGAAGGAGAAGCTGAATGATAATCAATCAAGAGCTGAGCAAGGGGAGTCAGGATGGGAACAGCATGAGGAGAAAATGGGAAAAATATACACTGGGATGCAAAGACTGATCCATACCCAACACACAAACCTCTGAAAAGAGTAAGTGATGAAGGAGCTGCCAACAGATTTTCCTCTGCATATGCTGCTTTTTTGGTGGCTGAGGATGCCAGCTCAAGAGGAGGGCTGGGAGATGAAGCTTTCACTTCTGTTCTTGCTTTGGAGATGAGGGAAAAAATGTGGAAAATTCCTCAGGTCACAGGAATGGCCATTGTCAAAGTTAGAATTAGGATTAATGCTCACCTGGCCCTCACCCTTCAGTTCTGCCTCATTTTTTGCTGTCCCACATAGCCACAGGTTTGCCAAAAGCATCCAGTCACTGCTGCCACAGGAATAATCTCCAGTCCATCAAGGCTGATCTGGAAGAATATAAATTATAATGTACTGACTGTGCCATTGATCCACTGGTTCAATGAGCCACAGGAAGAAAACGGAAGAAGAAAAAGGTGATTTGTGGAGGCTGGTTTCTGAAAGACAATAAATAAATAAAAATTAAAATAATCTAATAAAATCAAGTCACTTTGGAACCCCAAAATATTCACGTCAAATGGCAAATGCGTGTTCTGAGACAGCTTTATCTCCTAGGGCTGGATTTCTGCCCCTGAAGTGAAGAAAAGTTTAAAATCCAGAGTTTCTCAAAGAAACAAAAGAACTTTTTACTCCCAGTCAGGCAAGCAGAGCCAGTGGCAGGCTGGATATAAGGCAGAATGAAAACCTACCATGTTTTCTTTGTGAAAGGCTCCTTAGTGACACTTCAATGACAAGAGGTGACCTGATTTTCTCCCCAAAATCACACACATCCCTCGAGCAATGTCCCCTCTAGAGAAGACAAATCAGTGCTTACATCCTGGAAAAATATTGGAGCATTGGGTATGGCTTATTTCCTTCATATGGGGCTAAGTTTTGGGTTTGTGCTGGAAATGGCAGGGATAATTCTGGGATGGTTTTGTTGTAGCTGAGCAGAGCTTGGACAGAGCCTTTTTGTGCCTCTCACCCACCCCATATGAGATGGGGCTGGGGTTGCACAGGGAATTGGGGGGGGAAACTGTAGGGGGATAGAACATGAGTAAATAAAGGTAGTATAGAATGTAATCTTACCCCATAAAGAGTTGCAGCTGGGTTAATTATTAAAAATTAGGAGCAGGCCTGATGTTAACAGGCCACAGCTGTAACCAATGAGAAGAGTGTTATAAAAGAGTGGATTGGTTGGTTGAGGGGGAATTGGAGTCAGTTGGCTACTGAGAGGACGAGAGCTAGTGCCTAGAGGAGTTTGCTACAAGAAACATCAAGGTGGTACAAAACTCTAGCAATATGGAGCCTTTATAATGTAACACTAATAGAATTCTTGCCCTATATTTACAACAGGTAATAGCTGGCACAGCTGATCCAAGGGATCTTCAGGCAGTGTGGCATCATGCTCAGCAATAAAACTCTGAGAAAGGTTGTCCAGGGATAGCTGCCTGGGGACTGGATGGGCATCAGTTGGTTTCTATGCAACATGATTTTGGTGTTTCTGGCGCAGACTGTGAGGTTTCAGTGGCCGTGTTCAATGGTTCATAAGCAAGAAAGGACTTTCTGTCTGAAAGTTTTGTTCTTTCCATGAGCTCCCCTTTGCTTCACCTCAAGGAATGTGATCCTGCCAAGACAGTGGCACATGGGAAAAAGCTGATGCTGCTTAAAAAGCATTAAAAAAAAAAAAAAAGTGGCTGTGATAAACAACAAGAATCAGACATGACAAAAACATAAAACGTGTTTTACTGTGGGGTTGGATGGAACAGGATGTACGTGGGCTGCAGTTTCATTCCCTATGGGACAGAGAGTGAAAACATCAATGTGAACTCTAATTGACGTGAGAGCTGTAGTTGAACCATGTGTTGTGTATTCACAGGTGTGAAAAATACAGGAATTAATACTCACACCAGGCTTGTGACAAATGCCAGTGTGGAAATATGCAACATATGTAGCACAGGGATTATCTGCAGAGGTGTTGGATGTTAAAAAAAATCTGTACAACAACAAAGGTACCTTTTCAAGAAGTCCAAGAACTAAAGAGAGATTTCCTCTCTTAAAGAGGAAGAGTGAGTCTGTACCAAATCACAGAATGGTTGGGTTTGAGGATGCCTTTAAAGATCATTCAGTTCCAATCCCCTGCCATGGTCAGGAATGCCACTCACCAGATCAGGCTGCTCAAGGCTCCAAAAAGCCTGGCCTTGGAAATTTCCAGGGATGGAGCATCCACAGCGTTTCCAGCAGCCTATTCCAGTGCCTCACCACCATCATATTAAAGAATTCATTTGTTATAACTAATCTAAGGCATGAGGAAGGGACAGAGGAGTCACTGAGCTCAGTTGGAGCCTAGGACTTAAAAATGCTAGGATTGCTGTTCCATCCCTGCACAGACCATTGTAAGAGTTGGACTCGATGGTTCTTGTGTCCCTTCCAGCTCAGAATATTCTGTAAGTTTGTAAAAAAATTTTTCATGCACTTGTAGACTTGGAGGACAAATAATAAATAGATAAATACTTTATTTTCCAGGGTTGTTTTCCTGTCCAATGATAACAGAGGAGAACCACTGTCTTTTGTGACTCCTGGCTTTAGTGGTTTGAAACTAAATGAGGAGAGACTTAGATTAGAGTCAGTTTTATGGATGTTTTTCAGACACAAGACATTGCAGCCCACATTGCTACTACAGTGAAGGAAAACAGCGCTGACACCTCGCAGATTGTGCCATCTGATTTTCATGGCTCGATTCCCTTTGCAAGGAAAAGGAAATAGACTGGCAATGTCTGCAGAACTTTATGTTTTGTAAGGCCTCTATGAGATTTTTTTGGGGAAAAGCAGTTGAGGCAATGATGTGAATTTTACATGCAAACTTCTGCATCAGGCTGTAGCCTAGCAACATCAGCAACCCAGCATCCAAAAATTGTATCCAGCACGCTGGTGAATTCAGCAAGTCAGACACCGGGGGAAAGTGTGTGGCTGGTGTCAGCTACATTTTTCTTTAAATTAGCTTTGATAGCATCTTTTAAATCCCTTATCCACGAAGAAGAGGCTGTCACAAAGCTGGAAGGAGGTTTGCTGTTTATCACTGCACTGCTGCACTCCTGGAGTGGAGGAGGACTTTTTTTTTTTGCTGACAATTCTTTGCCTTTTTGGAGCAGTATCACTATTGCTAAAAGCTCCAGATTGGAGAAACTCCCCAGATTTTTTTGCAGCAAACTTTTAGTGGCTGAACTTTGGTTCATAAAATTAAACTGCAGGAACCTGGAAAGAAGGAAGTGACGGAAGGAAAGAAGGAAGGAAAGAAAGAAAACCAACCTACCAACCAAACAAAAAAACCCAACAAAACAAACAAAAAACAACAACAAAAACAAAAACAAAACCCCAAAACCACAAAAAAACCCCTTTTTTTTTTGCCAATGAACTTCCAGGTGGCTGGAAAATAGATCCGATCAGCAGACTGGAGAGGCAGCCATGAAGAGAGCAAATTGGTAACTGGTTATGAGCAAGATTCTTCAGGGGTGACACACATCCCACCAGATAAAATTGTAGCTAGACAGCCCCCAGCAATGGGTGGAGCTGTGGAAATTACCTGATATTAACAAACCATGACTCCAAGAAGGCTTTAGCTCTCAGGAGTGAAAACAGCAGGATAAGAATCTACCCAAGAGATGGACAGCAACTCCATGCACTTAAAACAGCAACTTCAGAAAAATAAAAAACAGGACCCAGATGCAAACATCTGTTAACAATAAAAGCTGACAAGATGCATTTATGCATTGCACAAAACATAATCAAGATTCAATCTGCCAGTTTTATTCTCAGCTGTTAAGAATTCAGAGTGCAATTTGGTGTACATGATCATGTTGCTTCAAAAAGCATCTGTTTTTCAGCCTTTTGTGCTCCAACAGGTGCATTTCACACCAAATAGATGCTGTTAACTGTTGTCACCTTTAGATGTAAAAGGATCAGGTGGATAATCTGGCATTTTGAAATATTGGCAACTCCTCATGAGATCACAAGCTATTCTACTTTCCCTTCATTGACTTCACAACACTAGAAACTGGAGGACCAATGTAAATCCCTTTTCTACTAATTCCTAAAGAAGGTGAAAATAAAAATCATTCACTTTCAGGGATTTTTCTGACAGATTTAGTTATGCTAAAGACAGCTTGAGAATTCTTTTGTAAATCTAACTGATCAGAATGCACATAAAAAGGAAGGCAAAACAAATGAAACTATTTTCTAGGCCATAAAACTGAACGACGTGTAGCTGAAATTAAAAGCAAAATCATGATCATGCTATACATTTAATACGCCTTGAAAATAAACAATAACCTTAATAAAGATTAGAAATAATGAAAGAATTATTTAAAAGATTGAAAATGAAGCAAAATTGATAAATGGGATTGTTGCATTGTCTTAATGCCTGCTGTAGGTGCTGGGGCTGGGGAGAAATAATTCCAGGCATGAGAACAGGTTGGGGGGTGACCTGATGGAAAGCAGGAGAAGGACCTGGGGGTCATGGTGGCCAGCAGGTCAGTCATGAGCCAACAGTGTGGACAAGAGGGTCACTGGGATCCTGGGGTTCATTAGGAAGAGTGACCAGCAGCTGGAGGGAGCTGACCTTGCCCCTATGCTCTGTCCTGGACCTGTGGCCAGTTCTGGGCTCTGCAGGTCAAGATGGGCAAAGAACTTCTGGGAAGGGTCCAGGAGGGGAGAGGATGATGACTGGAGGGGGTTGGAGCATCTCTGCATTCCCACTATGAAACAAACTCCCTCCATGAAGGTGATGCCTCAGGTTTTAGATTTTATATTTTCAGATTCTGTGCTGCTTCAGTGTGTGGGTCTGAGCTTCACATCAGGGGATGCTGAGCTCTGTGCACAGAGCAGGGAGACAAAACAATTCCTGCTCCAGCTGGGCACCAAGGACAAATGATCCAAATCTCAGCCCAGGAGCACAAACCCCGTGGGCTGGAGAGAGAAAAACAAGCAGGGTGGGACTGCAGGGGCTAAAGCTGGAATGGGACAATGAACTGCAAGGTGCAAATGGAGCAGAACTGATCCCAGGGAGAGACCCCGGGAGCGCTCGTGCATTTTGGGGCCATTTTGGTTCATCTTGGGTGCAGCCCTGGCTGGGCTCTTGTGCTGCCCAAGGTGCATCCATGGAGGCCTTTGAATAAATCCCTGCTTTATTCTTTAACTCTGTCCAGTCTCTGTTCTAGGGCAGCCTACACAAGGCATCAAAGAGAACAAAAGCAAAGCCTCCCTGTTTTTCATGTTCTGCATTTTCCCTTTTTGAGAATGTTGCTGTGAGCAACAGAAAAGGAAGGACCTTAATAAGGAGCATTTATTGCAAATGAAAGGAAGCAGCCTCTGGACTTCAAAGGTCATTTTTGGAACAGCTTTGCTTGGGAAGGAGCAGGGTGGAAAACCTGTTCTTCCTGAGCCCTCCAAATACCCAGGTAGGGAAAGGGAAAGAAATAGAAAAGAATGTGATCATATGAGAAGAAATGCAGGAAAAGCCTTAATTGGGGAGCAAAAAGAAAAGCAAATGTTTTCATCAGAAATGAGCATGTTTATTGTTGGAAAAATAAGGAGATTTTCCACTTTTACTGTGCCAAAGAACAAAGTCAGCTCCGTGTCCCCAAAAAGACAATATCCTGTGGGTAAGCTCAGAATCTACTTGACTGAAATAATCAAAGTGAAGATCAAATTCCAAGATGGCACTTTAAGTCAGGAAGTCTGTAATGTCTGGTGATTCCAGAGATTGCTGATGTCCTCCAGGGGACACTGTGAGCATCAAGAAAGACACTCAGGAGCTCAGTGTGAAGACTCAAATGACAATAACAAGCTGGTGGTTTAATTTTTGCTGTGTTGAAGAAAATTAGAGGCATTAAAGACAATAAATTAGTATTTTCCTCTTGGCCAGGATGTATAGAGGCTGAAACTCAAGAGCATGATAATGTTTGTCACTTCCTTTTTACAATTCCTTTTTCCCAGCATGAGTCCTTGACTTCTTCAGTATTTCTCTGTGTTTGAACTCCTGGCTGGTTTCTAAGAAGCCTTGATTTGGAATTATTTTTAATATTCAAAGAGCTTTCACGTGTCAAACAGGTTTCTTTTTCCTTACTTCTCATCAAAAATCATTACATGAACAAAGATCATTTTGATGTCTTATGTAGATATTTTATGAAAAAAAAAAGGATTAAAGCAGAAAGTGGCTAGAACCACAATAGAATATTTTACTGAAAGGTACAGATAAGTACTAATTAAATAACTAGGGAATCCACATGAATTATTTCACAGATGGGAAAGTCTTATTCCAAATAACAGCCCAAACACAGGCAAGAAAATTCCTTCATCCTTAGAAGATTATCAGGAGGTCTGTCATTAACTATGGGGTTGAGAATGTGTTTTTTACGTGAATTTTGATTCAGTTTCTCTCTAGCCCGAAATACTTCAACCAAGAGCTGAGAAATTAAAGAAAAAAATTGTCTTATTAGCACACAGTCCTCAAAACACTTACTGAAGGAAGCAACCTCAATAAATGGTACAGATTATAATAAATATTAATAACCCTCTGCTATCAGAGAAATGTGATGTGTCAACCTCCCATCAGATCTCTCCTGGTTTGGGGTGGGAAAGATGTTTATCTGCTATAAAATTATGTAAGGAAATTTTGAGAACAGAAAATCTGGACTAAAACTTGCTATTAGGAGTAGGGGAAGAAAAGAAACACAAAAGGAGAGGATGGGAAAAGAACTGCAGGAAAGAAAACTAAGAGTGGGAAATGGATGAAGAGGAAAGTGGAGAAAAAAAGGTTAAAAATAAGAGAAGCAGAAAAGCACAGAAGAAAATGGAGACTTTTGATGGAAATTTATTGTTCTAATTCAGGAATTGAAAGGTTGCAGACTAAAATGCCAACATTTCCCTTGCTCTCAATATCCAGAATATGATCTATTACTGTAATTTTGCAGAGCTCACTACTCAGTGAATATGGGAATGTTTAACTATCAGCAGTAAATGTCCATATTTACAGAAAATGCAGGGCAACAGAATAATTGTTATAATTATTAGGATGAGTAGAAAAGTGGGAAATGACATGGAAGTCAGTGAGGGACACAATTATAATATATGTTAAAAAGATATTAAAGTGGAAGGGCAAGATCTTCCAAAATAATTGTGAAAAAAAGGTTAAAGCAGCAATGACAATATTATAAGAAAAAAAAATAGATGTTATCTCAAAAGAGAAATTAAATGGTTTGAGGCAAACGACAGATTTTTCTACTTTTAATTAAGGCAAAAGGTAAAAGAAATTTAGCAGATACTAAAGAACTACTCTTGCTTCAACTAGAAAATTGCTGTATTGTGTCCATTTTCCCTTTGTAAAAAGGACTGTATTTAAAAATCTTATAACAAAGTCCAGAAACATTTATGATCTAATTTTATAAAGCTCTTAAAAACAAAATGAACTTTTGTACTCTCAGAGTTATTAACTCCATCATGGAAGGTAAACACATTCCTTCCTCTGGAAAGAAAATAATGATAACAAAAACAAAGCTCATGGAAGAGCAAATAATTTAGTGCATATGAATCTGGTTTTTAACATGAAAGGTTTTAGCAAAAGCAATTGCAGTTTAGGGAGATACACAGAAGTCTTATTATAGATCAGTGAGGGTTTTGTTTTCCATGAAAACTCAAAATAATGTGGGAAGAAAGTAGGGACTGATTTAATACTATTTTATTAACGTGTATACACACAGAGAAAATGATGTTTTCACATCCCTAAAAACTCCAGGCTTAACTTATTACAGCCCTTTGGGCACAAAAAAAAAATTACTTTGTGAAAAGAAAGGGGATTTCTGTGGATGCCATGTTGGAAAAAAGACTGGCTACAATGTTAAATACAAGATGTAAATGTTTTAAGGTTTTTTTTTCCATAAAGATCCTCAAGTTTCCATGCTCACTGGGGGAAATTCCTGAGATGAACACAAAATGAGCAGCAGTGATCCCCAAGGCTGCCTGGGACTGTCTCAGCCATGAACCTCTGGCCATTCCCATCAGTTCCAGACACAAAGGAAAAGGGATTAATCAGAAATCAACACAAGCCAGTGTCCATTCCAATGGTGATGCCTTGTGCAGGCTGACCTAGAACAGAGGCTGGACAGAGCTAAAGAATAAAGCAGGGATTTATTAGGAGCCCTCCATGGATGCACCTTGGGCAGCACAAGAGCCCAGCCAGGGCTGCACCCAAGATGAACCAAAATGGCCCCAAAATGCACGAGCGCTCCCGGGGTCTCTCCCTGGGATCAGTTCTGCTCCATTTGCACCTTGCAGTTCATTGTCCCATTCCAGCTTTAGCCCCTGCAGTCCCACCCTGCTTGTTTTTCTCTCTCCAGCCCACGGGGTTTGTGCTCTTGGGCTGAGATTTGGATCATTTGTCCTTGGTGCCCAGCTGGAGCAGGAATTGATTTGTCTCCCTGCTCTGTGCACAGAGCTCAGCATCCCCTGATATGAAGCTCAGACCCACACACTGAAGCAGCACAGAATCTGAAAAATAGAAAAGCTAAACCTGAGGCATCACTGGCATTGCTGCCTTTGTGCCATGCCTGCCTGAAAGCATTGCTCCTAAACATGTAGGGGATGTTCCATCTCCAGAAAAAAATGATGAACAAGGAGAGTTGTTAATTCAGAGAGGGTTAATTAGGGGTTAGATGTATTTACAGTTTGGGTGGGTTTGCATTGTGCTGGAGGAGAGTGGAGTCAAGGATTTAATTTTCCATAAAGAGTGGCTGTGTGAAGTGGGCGACACATTCTGAGATGATCAAAATAAAGAGGCGTGTGAAGGCTGCCCGTGGCATTTCCAAGCTCTACAAAACCTGATGTTTCAGATGTTGTCCTCCATCTTCTCACCCTATTGTGATCTCAGATTTCCCCAGATTGTCCCTCTTGATTCCTTTTCCTGGTTAGGCCTGCAGCTCATCCTACCTTTGGTGTTTCCCTTTCATGAACTCTGCCCAGGCTGAGGTGTGAGCCCAGACTGGCTGACAACACAACAACCACTGAGTATCAACTGTTTGGAAAGCTGTAGTGGCACCTACCTCGAGCAGCTCTTGTGTATTTCACAATTTAGAGGAATTCTGATTGTCTTCGAATTGCTTTAATGAAACCTTAGCAACATAATACTAATAAATGCTTGAATACATATTTTAAAGCAGAAAGTTTATGGTCCTCTTCAGAGATGAACAATTGGATGGAAATTATATTGTTTCTGTAAACAAAAAATGAATCTCTGGACACCCTCTATTGTCATATTGCATTTTAGTTAGAGCATTCATTCATAAAGGTGTCACATCTCCAAAACTGGAATTTTTTTTCCACCACAAGGAAAAGGTAAGGAACAGTAGTGAGAACACAAGGCCATCATTTATATATTGGTTTTTAATGTAAACCAACTTCATATCGATGGGCTGGAGAGCAATGGGGGGATCAAATGAGGAGATATTTCAGAGTAAGCTTGAAACAAATTTTGAAGCTATTGCTGCAAGAAGCTGAGAATCATTTTGCAAGAACATGGAAGGGAAACTACAAACATTCAAAAGTGTGAGTTTGCCACTTTAGGCAGTAGAATACTCAAACCTCAATAAGCAGCATCACTTATGGTCTCTGACACCCTGGAGAGAAACTGGTCACTTATTTCAAGATATATTGACTGATTTGCACCATCATGACAGGAATGACTAGGAATTTTTACAGCTTTGTTCCTAAAATTCACAGAATTCCAAGTCAGCTGCTACTGTCTTGTTCCACTATGAGATAAGCAAGTCAAGAACGTGATGTTTGCTCTGATGGGGTCACAGGCAATGGAAAGGAGAGCTGGGTTTGTGCAGTTTTTGTCACATCAGCTGAAGATTTCCTCAGCCCTGCTCTAAAGGGACCCCAAAAACAAATTCAGGATCTCTCTTTTGTTTCCCTCACATCCACTTGATGCCTTAAAGATTCCTAAGGGATGAATCTCAGTCATATTCAGGGAAAAGAGCAAACACAAAGCTCCCATGTCTAGGACGGAGGATGTTCCCAGTACATGTTCATTATAATTTTCAAGTTTTTTTCAATTATCTTTTAGGAGAAAAAAGAGACATTGGGAAGACAGACATTTTCAAATACTCAAACTGCACTCAGTGACATTTTTTCCAGTGCTCAGGAGAAAATTTTCTCAGATTGACTCTGATTTAATAATATTATCTTGTCTCTGTTCATTCACAAGCTGAGCAGGGTGAGCAGGTAAAACAAAGAATTCTCACCATAAGGAAAAATTATTTGTCCAGACACCAGCAATCTGTCATCTCTCACATCCACTGTTCATTTCCCAGCCACTTTGAGCTTGATCTGAGCACTTCTTTCACCCAAACCATGACTGAAAATTCACACTAATGTCTAGAACTCAGTTTTTAATACTGGAATATCCCCTCACCCAAACAAGAGAATTTGAATGTGGGTTTCAGAACTGATCAGTGACCCAAGGTTTTTGTTTGTATCCCTGTTCAGAAATGTAAAGTGTCTTTTCTCCAGTCCCTTCAAAAATCCTCCTTGATTTAAGCAGAAGGGAATCTTTCTTTCCAATGCTCTGTGTCCAAGCTACACTTGGAATTAAGATTTCCTGCATGGCAGTGAAAATACCCAAGATTCTGACACCAGCAGCCCACTCTCAGTGCTGAATTTTGCTAACTCCATCATGCCACACAGAGGCAGCCTTTCTCCCAGTTTCAGGGTGCAAAAGGTGAGTCTTGAAAAGCAAAGGATGTTTCCTCTCCCATGAAATGCAACCAGCACAAACCTTCCTTTAGAAACTCAGCTTTTGTTTGCATCCATTTTTCTGGAAGATTAGAAAGACACAGAGCAGTGCAGTGTTGGGTATTTGGTTAGACTTAGCTCTTGTCTGCAAGCCATTGCAGAAAACAAAGGGAAGAAGAGATCACAGGAAAAGGAAAATATGATTTAAAAAATATATATACTTGCACAATCTGAGCTAAGTTTATGGTTCATGTTAAGCACAAGCTGATTCTTAGAGTTTCTGTGCCTATACACACAGAAAGAGAATATTCATTGCACAGCTTTCCAAAGATAAGTTGATATGGGAGTAAATCACACAAAACTCCATTTTCTTCATAGTGGAAAAAGCCCATTCTTTATTCACACTCCTTTTTATACACTTTTACAGACCTTGTATGGGACTCCAATTGGTCAGTAGTTTTCTTGCCAATTACTTATTGGTTAGTAATCAGTTGTTATTCTGTATTGATTGATCACTCAAACTCTTGGTGTCTATGTGCAGGGACAGTTGTTTGGGAGAGATAGTTTTTATTTCTCTGCCTAACAGTGTAAAAACAGTTTATACAGGTTCTAGTTGTTTTTTACCCAGAAATAGATTGCTGTATTAACAAACTGCTCACAACAGGATTGCTTTCACATGGGAATTTGCAAAGTGCAAGCTTGACAAGGCCAGCCACTGATTCCAGGAGAGGAGGCTTAATTTTATGAAGCCTTTCTTTATGATTTTTTCTACTTTACTGCAACAAGTTAATAGTGATAGCAAATACAGGTACTCTTACCTGAGTCTCTTTCACCTCCTCCATTTCAACTAAAAAGAAACAAACAAACCACAAACCCAATCACCAAACTCTCTCAACTTCCTGACAATTTCTTTGAAAATATAAATTTTCAATATATATTTGAAAATTTTTGATTGCTCCCATACTGGTTTACTCCAGCACAGGAAATGCAGGATAACATCCAGACTGTCAGCATCCCTTTTACTCTGTCAGAGCAGATCAGAAGAGCTCCCATCAGGCACATTTGCTATTACACCTCAAATGTTGCATCTGCTCCCACAGCCATTTAAGGAATCAGAAAATTCTGCTCATGCACAAATCCCCAGCAGACACAAAGCTCAGCAGAGCCCTTCAGGGCTTGGGGAATGGCTGAAAAATCAACCCAGTGTGGCCCCAAAACAGCAGCAGGAGAACCCTTGGGGCTGAAATGCGCATTAAAGGTTGCACTGAACTCTGGCACCCTGGCAAGAGCAGCTTTTCCCTTGGGATAATGGGATGTTTTCATGGCAGCCTGAGGAACCCTGGACCACCACATGCTCAGGCAGCTCCACAGCGCTCGAGACAATGCAAAAAGCACAAAGAAATGGTTTTTCACAAACACGTGGATGCAGCAAGGATAAAACACAAGAGCAAAATGCTTGAGACAATGCAAAAAGCACAAAGAAATGGCTTTTCACAAACACGTGGATGCAGCAAGGATGAGAACCTGAGAGCAAGATGCTTTACAACGCAAAAAGCACAAAGAAATGGCTTTTCACAAACACGTGGATGCAGCAAGGATGAAACACAAGAGCAAAATGCTTTACTGGTGGAAAGGAGCAATCCCTCAGCCCGTCCCATATGCATCAAACACACATTGCTACAGGGTCTCACTTTACTTAGAACAGGTTGAAAATTTCTAATAAGAAAATTAAAATTATTGGAGCTTGGAGGAAGATTTTTAACCTATTCAAGACTTGTCTCACAGTATCTGTCATGAAATATTTCAGACTCAAGACACCGATTGCACTATCTTTGTACGGTCTGGATAAAAAAAAACAACAAAAACTCAGATAACTGGGGACTGTGTTTCAAAATTGGTGGTTTTGGAGATTTTTATTTCCCAAATCTGCTTTTATGAGATGTATAGGAAAGATAAAGACCTATACCTGCTTCTGATTTGGAAACAGAAGCCTTAAGGCTACTGGAAGTCTACTGAAAAGATAGTGGTAAATAAAACACCTTTTTTATGTGGAAACAAACACATATATAAAAGATATAAAATACATCATTTATATATAAACAAAACAATGTATTTGTTTTCATATATTAATATAATCATTCATGTATATATTTCAGACTCAAGACACCAATTTCACTATCTTTATACTGTCTGAATAAAAAAAAACAAAACAAAAAACCAACAAAAACTCAGATAACTGAGTTAAAAAGATCCTAAGGGACATTGTTTCAAAATTGGTGTGTTTGGGGTTTTTTAGTTCCCAAATCTTCTTTAATGAGATGTATAGGAAAGATAAAGACCTACATCTGCTTCTGATTTGGAAACAGGCTACTGAAAGTCTACTGAAAAGACAGTGGTAAATAAAACACCTTTTATATATGTATATATATAAATAAATAAAGATCTATATAAATATATAAATAAAAGCATATATTTCTAAATATAAAAGATATAAAGATATAAAATACACCATTTATATATAAACAAAACAATGTATTTGTTTTCATGTATAAATATATATAATTTCATACACATTTCAAATTTCATATATGAGAAAATCATTCAAATATGCAAACTAAAAGTGGAAAAATGTGAAGGCTTTCTAGCTGGAATGGAAGCTCATTCTGAACCAGCTGTTAATGTGAATAAAACAAGTAGCTTGTTCAAGCCCTGCCTGAAGCTTAGGTCCCCCCTCTCTCCAATACCCTCCTTGTCAAGATCTTCCCCACGTTCTCCCGCTCAATGTGATTCATTTGAGGTGTTAGCAGAGCCCTCAAAGCATCTCTTAGGATCTTCTTCAAAGAAGCCAGAAGTCAATGCAGTGAGTTCTTGAGACTTCTCCGAGATACATCAGAAAGTCTCTTTTCTCAGCTTGGCAGCTGAAGGAGGAGTCAGAACTCTTCTATTCTCAGTCTTAAGGTTGTTTATAATTTCTTATCTATAAAATTCTTTCTCTGGCCTGCTGAGATCTGTTCAGCAGGTCAGACAGAGGCACTCTGCTGCCCTCAGGGTGGTGTTATCTTTTATACTAAAAACTATGTGTACATTATTTACCATAAGTTTCCAATACCTATCACCTATGTTAGACAGTGAGCTTCTACTCTAAACCAATCTGTAAGTGCCAACATCACAGCAGAAGATGGAGCCAAGAAGAAGAAGGAGAAAGGCTGGACATGCTCAGATTCTTCTATCTTTCTTCTTGAGCCCCCATTCTAAAAACTGTAAAATTCTACATTTTCACCCTGTGATAAATTCACTGTCATTCTACTTAAACTTTCATGGTTTGCAGATCTTCATATAAGGTTGGTAATTTTTTCTATGGATCAAAATCAAAGGCACAGGGGTCTTGGGCTCTGTGCCAGGGTCTCTGAGTCCCCTGGTAGGGGCTTGAGTCCTCTAGGGCAGCCAGAGGAATTTCTTGGGTTCCGACAGTGAGTAACAAAATATTTTGTTAAAACTTTCACATTAAACCCAAAACTTTCACATTGGATATGATTTGTTATGAGTTTCAAATTATTTGGATATTATTTGGTTGGCTATTATTTGTTATGAGTTTGTATATTATTTGGGTATTATTTGGTTGGATATTATTTGTTAGGAGTTTGACCAGCATTTCTGTGGAGGAAGAACACACAAGCACCAGATTCCCTTGGGATTATTGCTCCAGTGGTTCTGGAGCAGAGCTCCTGCCCTCCATGCCCTTCCAGAGAGCTCAGGGACAGCATCTGAATGATTTGGTTCCTCTTGAGCAGCCGAACTCATCAGAGAGGATTTGGGAATGGCTGGAAGGGAGAGGCTTTGCCAGGCTTTGATCTCACCCTCTCTTTGAAGATCCTGACTGCCCTTAGCAGGAGCTCATCTCAGCACAGGAAATCCCAGGCATGGAATGGTGATTTACAAGATCCTGGCCTGGGGAGAAAAATAATCCTACAAACAGAAAAAAAAGATGGATTTAGACAGGTAAATTAGCTCCAGCAGCCAGAGAGTTAAAACTAATTCAAAGGGGAAAAAAAGTAACCAATTAAGAACAAATTAGGAATTTATGGATAATTAGATGAGTCCACCTCGACTCAGGACATGGTTCCTACTTATCCAAACTGAAAATGGAGAAAACTTTTACTGTGTATTTACTCAGTAAGATTTTAATTATGGAATCATTGTGGAACTTGTGGAATCCACTGCAACATTTTGGGGATAAAAGGATGAGATGACTGATAGATAATGGGTGCTCAAATTGAAAATCCAACTACATTTGCAATCTGAATCTTTAAACTAGAGAGGAAAAGCTTTGAAAATGCTGACAAAAGCATTCACGGGGAGATTTGCATCAAGAAACCCAATATACCCTAAGACTGATGTCTTGAAATGTAGAACTGTAATAATATGTCCTCACCAGAGAAAAAGGGGCCAAATTCTCATTTATTTGCAGAAAAACGAAGGGATTGTTTTGTTTTGTTTTGTTTTTGGGAATAGGTTTAGATGCAAATATTATTGTATTCCTTCCCCATTCTTCTCCCCCCTCCTTTAATAAAGTAGAGTTCTGTAGTGGTTCACAAAATCAAATTAAGTTAATTTTTTATACTGACAATTTAAATGAAATAAGGGCACAATTTGAGTAATTAAGGCAGTGTAAAGCACAGAACACATCCCAGTTATCTGCTCAGCACTGACTGATTTATCAGGTGTCCCACAGCACACAGGACATGGCAGTGTAGCCAAGTATCAGGACTTTGGAGCTGCACATTCCCAGTCAAATTCTAAACACAATTCTAAGTTCTGCCAGATCTCAATATTTCATTGCATTTTTTCCTCTCATTTTAATAATCAAACTGGCAAAATCAACACACTTCAATATTTTTAAACAGACTTCTCTTACTTTTTTCTTAGCTGGGAACTGAAGTGATAAATGCAGCTGGATCAGGATTTTTGCTGTTCAAAAGTGCATTTTGACTTGCAGACATCAGTAATGCCATAAAAAGATTAACAGCACCATGGATAGGGCTTGAGGGAAATAATCTGCAAACACAAAGTTGCTGAAGACTCACGATTTAATTGAAAGTGACTTTCTTACAAAATGAATTAGTGACACTCTGTCCTGCAGCTCTGGATCTCAGAGTGATTTACCCAATTTTCACGGAAATAAAAGAAATTTGAGCAAAAATCAAATTAAAAATATAGCCTCATGATTTTTATCAATTACACAAGTGATTTTAAAGATGAAAAAGATAATTTAAGCCATCTAAGTGACTCTGCTAAGACACAAACTAATTAATAAGGCTGTGTCTAATCAATACTTGTTTTCTCAGTGAGATGAGCCACAGCACAGGGTTTCTTTTCCAGGCTGTTAAGAGCTGTGGAATTCCCTGGGAAGAAGCTCTTACACTTGGATGTGCCAAGGCTTTCTACCTTTGTCCTCAGTGGTGTTTCCAGGCTGGGAAAGGCACCCCCACGCATTCACAAACCACGTGGCACCTGAGAACTTCTGAAAGGTGCTTGAGCAGCTGAACAAGCTGAGCAAAGCTTCTGCTTCTCAGCACAAAGGGCAAGTGCTTGGGCGGGTTGAAGTACCATCACCCACAAGTGGCACTCAGCCCTTGTGTCTCCCAGAGGCCACGGGCTCAAAGAATTGGAATTTCTGGTTTGGTTTTTTTTTTCCCCTTGGAGGTTGGCACTGGGCTTTTGCTGTCTGATGCCACAATAAGCACCAGGGTGAATTGAACAGTGTAATGTATTTGCAGGGACCCTCGTGGCAGGGAGGAATGATGAATCTGACTCCATGTTCTCAGAAGGCTAATACTATATTATATTAAAGAATACTATATTATACTATACTAAACAATACAGAATGGATACTTACTAAATGCTAAAAAGAGAATACTGAAAACTCGTGACTCTTTCCAGAGCCCCAACACAGCTTGGCCCCAATTGGCCAAAGAGTGAAAACAACTCCCACCAGAATCCAATGGAACAATCACCTGTGGGTGAACAATCTCCAAACAGATCCCATATGTGAGCACAACACAGGAGAAGCAAATGAGATAAGAATTGTTTTCCTTTTCTCTGAGGCTTCTCAGCTTCCCAGGAGAAAAATCCTGGGTGAAGAGATTTTTCCAGAGAATTTGAATGGCACAGAGTAAAGTGCAAAGAAGTGTAAGTGGCAGCTGTGTAATTTGTTTAATTCACTCAGTTTACTCAGAAGTAACTCATGGTTTCCAAGTCAGGCACACCCTATTCTGTGCTGAGATGTGCTCACTTACCTGTGAAACTGAGAGCCAGAAATCAGCCCAGCTCTTCTGAAATGCTCCCTTTGAAAGCAGAATAACAGAAATACTTCTAAGTCCTTTCATCTTCAGTGAAAGCTCCAAGTAATTTTCCTTTTTTTTTCCTCTCTCTCTGGACTGGTGACAGGGATTCAGTTCAGTAGAAGAATAATCTTGCCCAAGTCTTCAAAGACAACATGAGAAGTCCAGTGAAAAATTCTTAATCAGATCTTCTGATTACAGCAGAGGTCAATCACACAGCCACTTTTTGAAGAGCTTGAAAGGTTTTAAGTCAGGTATTCTTTTATAGGCACAGCACTTGAATTGACTGCTCTGTTTCCACTTTAATTGCCAGCATTTCTCTTGACATGTTTTCTCTCCAGCCTATGTCTACTTTAACAAGTTCTGCAGCTCTGGAGAGAGAAACTCTGTTGAGCAAAATAATTGGTGTTGAAGAGTCTGTGTTCACACTATGTACTTTTCAGAGGGTTTTATTTTGAATTATCCCATCCTACTGTCCAATGGCATTTTACATGTTTGTCAGAATTGCATCTTCCAGTTAATTTGCACCCAAAAGAAATTCAGTTTATTTTCTTTGACATGGCTCCATGATGTGACAATACAGGATGGGAACCATGGAGAATTGGGAGAGTCACTCCCAATTTGCAGATTGCATTTCTGATCTGTAAATGATGTCTGCCTAAATTGTAGGCAGCTAAAATCTGCTACTTTTCAAAGTGTAACTCTTTTCCATGAGAAAATTCAGATCCACAGGATACAAGATCAGCATGACCAACTTGGCAGCAAAAACAAAACTCACAGCAACAAAAGAGAAAGTAAAAGAGAAAGTAAAAAGAGAAAGACTACCAAAGAGAAAGTAAAAAGTCTGAAAACACACAGAGGATGTTGGTCTTCCTCACTCACACTTATCATATCAAGCAAAAAAAGAAGGCAAAGGGCCACAGTATGGCCACTATTTTATTCTCTGATGGGAAACTCGGTGTAAGATGAAAATTCCTATTTTATTATGGTTGTGCACCTCAGCCCAAGGAAGTCAGCACACCTTCCAAGTGAAGGCTGGAATTTTCTCCAGCAATTTTGCAAAGCTGCTGCTTTTCAGTTACTGAACTGTGGGGTCCTTTTTTGTCCCTGCAGCTCAGAGCTGCAAGGATTTTAATTTCTGAAGTAAGTTCCACTGTCAGAAGCATGAAGTCTGACTGCTTGATTACATCAAATGACACATTTCATTCACAGAGCTGCATTCATGAAATATGCTTTACCCTTTAAAAAGGAGGAGCAGCCTAAGGATTATCAACTGAACTTCCAAGAGCTAAGATGGTCCCTGCAAGTTTTCCTTGAGGAATTACCTTGAGAGTGCTAGGACAGCCTCATCAACAGTTTTATATATATATATATATATACACATATATATCCTGATATTTTCTTGGGATGGATAAATTTGTCTTCACATCCTTGAGGTATTCAAGATCAAAGAGAACTGACCAGTTTCCCAGTTATATGGAATTCTGGAACGTCCAGTGGTGACCTCACAGACCACAGCAAATTCATCAAAGAAGGCCAACATCCCGTGCTGCAGGGGCTCAGATGGTCCACTTCTAATATCCAGTCTGTAGGAGGGGAGGTTTAGATTCAATATGAAGAAATTCCTCACTCTGAGGGTGGTGAGGCCCTGGCAAAAGTTTCCAGAGAAGCTGTGGCTGCCCCTGGATCCCTGGAAGTGTCCAAGGCCAGGTTGGATGGGGCTTGGAGCAACCTGGGATAGTGGAAGGTGTCCCTGCCCATGGCAGGGGTGGCACTGGATGATCTCTAAGGTACCTTTCAACACAAACCATCCTTCTACAATCTAGACACTCCAGGAAGACAGATTTTCTTCCCAGCTGCCTTGCAACTGTGTCTCCAAAAAGAAAAATTTACCTGTACCTTTTGAAAAATCTGAGAGCACACAGAGAGTCTCACTGCAGTGATGGGGGCACAAGTTAAGTTTTGTACTGGCTAAACTCACCTGTGTCCATCAGAAGAAAGTCACATTTACCCAAATGCTGGAGCCTCCAGCCTAGACAGCAAATTTTTAGCAAAGAGTGTTCTTGGAAAATTTTCTGGAAGAGCTT
The DNA here is from genome assembly GCA_039654755.1 of Calcarius lapponicus. Taxonomy (NCBI): domain Eukaryota; kingdom Metazoa; phylum Chordata; class Aves; order Passeriformes; family Fringillidae; genus Calcarius; species Calcarius lapponicus. The sequence continues at coordinate 11,234,690 of CM077464.1, read as the reverse complement.
TTCTCTCTCAGTAGCACCAAAACCCTCCTCCCTGGCTGGGCCAAACATTTCCTTACAGTGATCAGAGGCATCAGTTTTGTTTTTGGTTGGCCAACTACAATATCCAAACTGACACCATCTTCTCATCTTTTTGCAAGATCCTTCTCATTCCATCAAATATCAATCACTTGTCTCCTCCAGTATCAAGAAATAAGCACAGCAGAGCAGCCAAATGTAGTTCAAGTGGGAAGTTTTGTATAGACATAACCAGGAACAGGACAGCTGAAAAAGAATTTAGAAATCTGAATAACTCCTCTGAATCTCATACCTCAGTCATCTAAAAAGCAAAAGACTTCAGCTGTAGAACCTTGATGTGATTTTTCTCTCCACTCTAGGCACAACCTCCTGGTTTTGCCTTGCTCCTGATCTCTCTGTCCAAGGTGGTCCTAATCAAGCATTGTTCCCTGATTACTCTTAATGAATGTGTTGAATGATTGAGTATCAGCAGGGGTTTTAAAGCTGTCTTCCAACAGAGTCCTGAGTGCCCATTTCCTGGGGTGGTTCCAAACAAGTGCGCTGACAATTCTGCCTCTTCTGAAGTTGCTCACAAACCTGTAGACACAGTTCTTTTCTTTCCATTTCCCACTAAAACCCCCAAAAATGCTCACCCCATGTGGCTGCTGCCAGCCATACCCCACCTGCAATGACAACCAGTTATTTTCCTCATTTTCTCTGTGCTCACCCACTCACCAGTGTCCTTCTCTGTCTGTTTTTTCTCATCACACACACTTCCCAAGGACAGAGCTGTTTTCAGTTCTGGGCTCATGCAGCAGGATCACAATCCATGCTGAAGTTTCCCAGGTATTACAATAATTACAATAGAAACCACACCAAACATGGATTACTGGTGAATGAGTCAAGCAGTGCATGTCCTCACAGTGATATTTTGAATATAAAGGAAAAGCTTAATGGAGTAGAAAACACATCCACATTAACAGTGTCAAAAGCAAGTTAATGCTCATGGGGGATCCAAACCCACACCACATTTGACTTTGAAAAGGTTAAATTCACCCTCTAACTATCAAGGCTTGCAGCAGACCCCACACTGTCCCTGGGAACACATTGTCAATTTGCTGTTCTGACAGATGATCCTGAAGGTGAGGAAATGATCCAGGAAAGTGGCATTGATTTTGAAGAGCAGCAAAATTTGCCAGTCATTGCTTGTTGCTAAGCTGCAACAACAACAAGGAAAAAAAAGCCTCCATCACCTCTCAGTGTGTCAGTCCCAAATATCAATGAGATGTGGTATTTACAGTGTTTGTGCAAGGCCCAGGGAAAGGCTGAGGTTGCATCCTGCACTTAGAGCAATTTGGATTCGACCTTAAATACCAGGAACCTCCTCACTTGGTTTCACCCAACGAGCTGTGTGATGTTTTTCTTTGGGCAATTGGTGCTTTTCATCTACAGGCTGTGATCCATTTATAAAAATGCAGGGCAAAAATTTAGAGAAAGGGAAAACTACATGGCCTTAACAAGTCTGCAACTTAGACTGCAAGCAGGTGTTTGTGAGACCCTCCTCTTAGGAATCACATGCCCTTCAGAGCATTAAATCTCAACTCCCAGCCTGGAATTTGTTAACTAGAGCTGGACAGCAGAGCTGCAGCCAGAATAAACAATTTTTTATGGCAAGCTTGTGCAAGGAACTTGCCTCAGTGGTCTGTTCTTTCTTCCTTGCTCTAAATATTATTCATCTCTAACAAAACCCAGCTGATGACTTTTCCCCACACTCTATATGCTCTCTGAAAATCTGATGCAAGACACACAAATTTCCACACAGAAAATTTCCACTTGCTTTGTGTCCAGGGGAAGGAGAGAGCTGGCACCAAACTTTTAACCCTTTCACAGAAAAATCCCTGGATAGTAGCAGGGAAGATATCAGAGTAAATATTGCACAGCTCCTTTATACTTTATACCTTTTTATCCAGCTCCTTCATACTTTACATATTTTTACCCAGCTCTGCAGAGTCCCCAAGGTCAACAAGTAATTTTGTGAGTATATTTACCAACAATAATTACATGAATAATATGAATAAACACATAAATCCACAGGTAGAAGCTGGGTTTTTTTACAGACTACATGCAAACACCTTACTACATGAAATAAATACTCTTTGTCATGACAAATGGCTTGCAGAAGAAATTTAAAGCATAAAGCTCAGAACAGTGACAGAAAGGCTTCCCTCCACCCCTTCTTTTTTCTTCTTCTTCACACCTCTCACACCTAGTTTTACACGCCGTATTTTTACAGAGGTCAATAATATTGGTAAACAAAGTAAGGAGTGGAAAATGATGTACAAACCTGTCAGGTGATGAATTCCTTCCTTGAGCACATCAGAGGCTGCACAGGTCATGAGATGACAAAGCATTATTTTCAGATATCCAAACATTCAATCAAGAACTCTTTCCTTCGTAATTTCATTCTAAGGTCTCATTTTCCCACTCCTCTTCCTACACTGCCAGATTTAAAAAAACCTCCAACTCCCAGATCCACCTCTTTTATAATAACAAACAAAAGCTTATATTATATGCCAAAGTCCTCATTTAAAAATCACAGAATCAAAAAATTATTTGGCTTGGAAAAGACCACTAAGATAATCAAGTCCAACCGTTAACCCAGAACTAGCAAGGCTACACCTAAACCATGTCCCCAAGTGCCACATCTTTTAAATCCCTCCAGGGATGGTGACTGTACCACCTCCCTGGGCTGTGCCAGTGCTTGGCACCTCTTTTGGTGAGAAATTTTCCATTTCCTCTGGTTTTATCACTGTGAGAAGAGACCAACCCCCACTGGCTACAACCTTCTTTAAGGGAGTTGTAGGGAATGATAAATAAATGGAGAAAGAGGACACAGACTCACACAAAAATTACAGACATAGTTCGGTCTCCACCTACTGAAGCAATGAATACACCTTGAAAGGGAAGCAATAGTGAAAACAAAAAACAAACCCAAAATGAAGCACTTCAACTTGATAAAAATAAGAAAGTTCAGATTCTGAAGGCAGAATTCTAACAGCATGGAAAAGATTATTTTTTTTCTTCATAAGAGGATAAAACTGAGCTACCTAAAGAAACAAGCCCAGAGCAAATATCATGTATTACCATCAGATTTAAAATCCTCTCTTCCTTTCTTCCCAGGAACCCTGTGGATTTACATGAGGCATTTTTCCATCCATCTGCATTGTAAGCAAGAACAAGGAGTGTGAAAGGGATTGTTCCCCTGAAATCAGCACTTCTGAGGTTGCACCTTGAATCCTGTTGGCAGGGAAGATGTGTGCTGATGCCTTTACAAACAATTCCACGGGTGAGGGGATGGCTGTTAACTGTGGTATTTTCAGGGTCCCCAGGATGAAGGAGGAATGGAGAATCTGACTCCATTTTCTTAGAAGGCTAAGTTATTATTTTATGTAATTCTATTCTATTCTATTCTATTCTTTTAAAGAATGCTATACTAAAACTATGCTAAAGAATAGAGAAAGGATACAGACAGAGGGTTACAAAGAATGATGATGAAAACTCGTGACTGGCTCCTCTGACACAGCGGGATGGTGATTGGTCATTAAGTAAAAACAATGCACACGTTGGACAAACAATCTCCAAACCACATTCCAAAGCAGCAAAACAGGGAGAGCAAATGAGATAATATTAGTTTTCTTTTTCTCTGAGGCTTTTCAGCTTCCCAGAAGAAGAAATCCTGCTGAAGGGATTTTTCAGAAAATATGACAGTGACAGTTAACAGCTTTGAAATGGGGCTTAATGTCTCTCCCAACTTCAGCCACAGGTTTGTTACAGAGCCCGAGCAGTTTGACTCCTGAAACAGCCAAATGGGGCTGCACAACCCTGAGTTTCTAAACTTTGGGGGTAAACAACCTGTTCAAGAAAGGGATATGTGGCAGACGGTTCGGGAAGACTGCACCTTCCCAGTACGATAAGGTCCAACGAGAACACTGGAAAACGACCAATCAACACATGGATCCAAAACCCACCAATCCTGGACATGAGAGGGCTTATAAAATGAGGGTTTTGCTTGGGTTCGGGGTTCTTCTCCTTCTGAGAGACCTACTCCTACTTTTTGGGGGAGAACCCAGGGTGTTTGGAACATGTTGTTATCTTTGGGTTGTTGCGTGGGAGTTTGGGCCTATCTCAAACTCCCCATCCTCTGTGGTTTGTTTTAATAAATGAGAGCCTTTTTCCTTCTCAAAATCTGGCCTCATTTGAATTCATAACAGTTCCCTTCAGCAAAGTTGTGCTCCTGTTTGCTCCTGCCTCTGTCTTATCTCCTCGAATTCCTCTTGCCTTCCCCGGACCTACCCTCAGTAAAGTCTGCTGCTGGATTTCTATGTGAAGAGCCCTCTTGTCTTTCTGGTGAGGCTTCAATGACCCCATCTGGGCTCAGGCTGGGGCAGTTGCTACCACAGCCTCAGTGGGGACACTTTCAGAGCCACAGGCACCCTGAGAGCACCTGCCAGGAGAAGCTACCACCACCACCCTCAGGCAGAGGGCACCGAGGGCCAGAGTTTGGGATAATAGGCTGTGCCCTCTGGAACCTTGAGAGAGAGAAAACCCCGCGGGGATGTGCCCCAGGGCCTCTCTCCCTTTACTGAATGAAGCTGCAGGATCCTCTGTCTCCTGTATGGATGCTGCCTTTTCCCAGAGGGATTTCCCCACACTGTGATCACTTTGGGCCCCTCATGACAAGAAGGACATTGAGGCGCTGGAGTGTGGCCAGAGAAGGGAATGGAGCTGGGGAAAGGGCTGGAGCACCAGGAGAGGCTGAGGGAGCTGGGAAAGGGGCTCAGCCTGGAGAAAAGGAGGCTCATGGGGGACCCTGTGACTCTGCACAACTCCTGACAGGACAGGGCACCTCAGGGGTCAGGCTCTGCTCCCTGGGAACAAGGACAGGAGGAGAGGAAAGGGCCTCAAGTTGCACCAGGGACAGTTTGGTTTGGATATTAGAGAAAATTTCTTATTGGAAAGAGTTGTCAGGCATTGGCACAGGATGTCCAGGGAAGTGGTGGAATCACCACCCCTGGACGTGCTCAAAGAATTGTGTGGATGTGGCACTGGGGAGGAGGGTTTAGCAGTGAATGTGGTGGTGCTGGTTAATGGTTGAACTCAATGATCTTCATGGTCTTTTCCCAGCTCAACAATTCTGTGATTCTTTGTTTTTATGAACTGAGGGCAGTTTTTCAGCACTAAATGGGGCCTCTAAGAACAGCCCCAATCCCATCACCTGTTTTTCTCCTCCAGCCAGCTCCAGATTGCCTTGTCCTTATTTGCCTTTCCTTGTTCTCCCTGTCTCTCCACAAGAGCTGTACAACTCCAGCACAGGGACAGAGCAGGAGGGAGAGGTGATGAAGCAAGTCAAAGCTCTCAGTTGAGCTCAACAATAAAACTTGCATGAACTTGGAGCCAAAACTTTTGTTTTGCTTGAAACGAGGAGCGGAAGAGGGACTGAACTGTCCCGCCTTGTTTTTATTGCTGATTGGAGAGCCACAAATGTCCACACATCAATCGAGTTAAAAAGCAAGATTGTAAGAACCAGATGTTGGGATATTTTTGGATGCAATCATGGATCAGGCCACAGTGCTTAAGAGCTCCTGTCCAAAGCTAATTTTTGAGGGAACAGAGCACACATCACGCACATGTTTGCTGGCTCTGTGCCGAGCCCTGCACAGTGCGCTGAACGAGAGCTTTTCTCAAATTGCTTTGGCTGGTTGGGTTCTCTTGGTTTAAATCCTCCTATTAAAGCTCACAGTGAATTGCATTTTTACTGCAGAATTATACCAAAAAGCCTGCAAAGGAAATAATTTAGCTATCCAGGTGGTCGATTTCTCAGTTTTGTTCAGTGATTGGTTTTATTTTTCATAGAGATTATTGCCAATTTATTTTCTCTTACTCACTCTAAAGTTTTTAAGATGTTTTCACGTAGGGATAACATTCCTGCTGTAATTTTTGCCTTCCTTTTTTGAGATGAAAACAGCCTAAAGGATATAAATGTCTCCCTCGTTTCATTCATGAGAAATCACAGTAAATTCACCTGTGGGACTCAGCTTTCCTGGCAACCCAAAAGTCATGTTACCACATGGGGGCATGCACCAGGAGCAGTTTTGCATTTGATTTATATTTTATGAACTCTTTATAGCAAAAGAATTCCTCTGGGGCCCTAAGGGTGGGGAAAATGGGGAGCTCACCTTGGCTTTAGTAAGAAGAACCAGACACTCCCATCTCTGCTTAGGAGATGTAGGTTTGGAAAAGAAAGGAAAGAAGGAGAATCAAGGCCAGGTTGGATGAGGCTTGCAGCAACCTGGGGTAGTGGAAGGTGTCTCTGCCCAGGGCAGGGGGTTGAAATTGGATGGTCTTTAAAGTCTCTTCCATCCCAAACCATTCTAGGATTCCATGACCGAACAATTTGCCCCCAAATGGAACCAGTTCTTAAGATCCAAGATATCTTGAGCATTGCTGTGTTAAATCACTCTTCTGTAAAAGTCCTATCACATCTTGAACCACACAGAAAGGAACTTCTTTCTAAATAACTCTGTCCTATTTATCTGCCTGTTATTCAGTCCTGCAGCTCCAACAGAAAATAACCCTGAAATGTTCAACCACTGGGATTTCCAGGCCTCAACTACTATTGATTCTTGTCCTCCATGGTCCCCGTATCTTCAGAAGATAAACTTTTTTCTTGAAGTTTCACTGTGTCCTTTTATCCTTTTTTTTTTTCATTTTATTTTTTCTCTACATTCTGCTTTAGTAAAATTCCTTTTAAACATCCATCCTGTGCATGAAGGCTTGGTTTTCCCATGTCATGTTGGAGAGCACACTCTGACCCAGAAGAGCTGTCACAAACACTGAGGAGATGACTACAGGCTCCTGCCTGAGGATGATCAAACTGAATGGAAGATAATAGCTTCAACCTGTCAATCACTGAGCCATTAGGACACCAACTGTTGGGCAGAAATTAATGAGCCAGGGTCTAATTTGACATGGATAGAACTGACAAATGTTGTGACCATGGTATCTCAGGGCTAAGAAAAAGAAATGCAGCTTGCTGCAGGATTCTTTCTTTTCAATCCTTTTTAATGCTTTTATTAATAAAGTGAATTGCAAACTGATTTAAGAGTATAAAAACAAATTTTTGCAGAGAAATTTAAGACCAGGCTGGGCCATTATAAATCCTCCAAGGAGAGGTAGGTGATAGAAGACCTAATAAACTATTTAATTTCAGGCAGTTGGGTGTTTGCATTATAGGCCTGAGTACCTTTCGCAATCCAGGGAATGAGGCAGCTGTCCCCAAAGACAAATGCAAAGCATTGCCCCTGATTTATATAAAGTGACAGCAACCCTGACCTAACCTCACCTGCCAAGTTCTATCAAAAGGCTCTCCACATCCCCACTATTTGTCTTTCTCCCAAGTGTTTGAATCATGGATCATGAGGAGGAGGGAATCATGAGGGATGGTCCCTCATTGGTACCAGCTCCATCACCAGCCACGCTCTTGCTACACTGAAATTAAAAACAAACTCCCATTTGCCCTGAAATGACAACAAATAATCAATCAATCAATCAATCAATCAATACTTCTGTCCTTTTACCACAGAAGTAGTCCAGGGTTTAATGGATGAGTTGGACTAGAGGCAGCAGCAAACCAGTGTGGGATTAGGGGTAGTTGGAAAGATTTTCCTTCCCCTTGGTCCTGAGGTGTTCTGGGAGCTCCACTGGGTTCTCTGAATGCACAAATCCTGATGGTTGAAAGGATATAAAGGGTTCTAAAACCCTCTGGGACCTCCCCTGTATCCTATATCAAACTGATAGTGATGCTGTGCAGAGCTCTCAGCAATTTAGGGCAAAGCTGTTTCTAATCACCTCTCTCTTCAACTGGGAAGCACCAGGCAAGAGATACAAATGAGTGAAACCCCATAAAAATCCCAAAGCTGCCCTAGGGGAGCCTAAAGATCAGATTCTAAGCATCTCAGTCAGCAGAAAGAGGGCAAACAAAACATTTGCTCCTGAAACAGAGATGATAAACACAGCTTTTGTACCAATGGGCTCCTGTTCAAAAACATGAATGAATACCAGAACCTGCCCAAACCAGGGAAAACAGCATTAGAGGATGTGAAATCTGCATCTACATGATAAATTAGTGACACAAAGGATTCCCCAGCCCTGAGTCTCCTGTGCTTTGGGGTTTCACACTGGATTTTGCTAATAGCTTATGTATCTTCCCTGTGCACCAGTGCTCCAAGGCAGCTTTCACAGACGTGTCATATGGGCTCCCAAACATGTTGTGACTGCAAGGATCTTTATTTTGGCAGGACAGGCCTGGGGAGGGGAGAAGATGCTGCTGGAAAGTGAAATCCAACCCATTCTCCTGTCAATACACTAATTAACAATTGGCAAGATTATGCTAAATACAACAGATCTTTAATTTTAACAAGATGTTCTTCATTAAGCAGGCTAATCAAACATGAGCAGCACCCTGAGAGAAAGCACAGACAAGCAAAGCAACACAGCCATCTTCCCCTGCTCCCTTTTCCTTGCTGAGGCAGTGCCAATCTTCAGCCCTGGGGGATGATGAATTTTCCTCTCCTTTCTCCAGATAATGGGCAAGGAAAGGTACAAGAAAACCAGAACTAAAGAAGGGGAAGAGACTTACCTAGATTTAGTGGGTAATTTAATGATTACAAAGAGACTTGTGTAAATAAAAAAAAAAAAGTAGAGGCAGGAATAGAAAGGTATTCTTTAATGTGCACAGAGTTTTGCAAAATCTCAAGCACAATAATAACTTTTTATTAAATTTTTTCTCCTTCCAAATAGGAAAGGAAATGTAAAAACTCATCCTGAAACAGAAAACTTTCCCTTCTAAGTTCAGTGCAACATAACACGTAGGTTTCATGTCCTTTCCATTTTTTTTTAAGTCTTAGAACAAATCAAGAAAAGTAGCAAAGGATTTGTCCAATCCAAATATTTTGATTAAAATATTTTTATTGTCTTTGTAGTTTGAGTAATGAGACTTCCAGATTCAAGGCAAAACAGTTCCATTAAATAGATAAATTATAGGGTTTTTTTCTGCACAACCTCTCTGGGAAAGCCTTTTTAACTCCTTGACTGTCCTCTTGGGTGAAATATTTATCCTTATACCCAATCAGAATCTTTCTTGCTTTAACTCATGTCAGTTTTCTCGCATCCTTCAATCAGCACCATTATTTTCACAATTAATATTCATTTCTGCATCCTCCTGTATTTCACTTAGAATTTCTGGTGTCAAAGGACACAAATGATCAAGCCAGAACTGCACTGAAGTTAAATCCATGTGTGCATCAAGTGAAAAAAAAAAAAAAAAACACCAAAAAACAAGCCAGGACTTTTCAAAACTCAGTCATAAGCCAGAGTAAACTTCATACTGAATCTCAGTTTCTAATCTCAGGAGAGGGAAGAAAACCTGCAGCTGAGATTCTGTCTCTGAGGTTATCAAGAAGTGTGACTGAGATGTGTGAAGGTCACAGCTGTGAAGGGGAGCAGTAGCAGGGATAATGCAGCTAATAAGTCAGACATCCAAATTATTATCAAGCTCCCCATTGAGCTGAATTCACTCTTGCATTGCTGAGCTTGGTAGTGGAGACAAGAAAATGAAAGCTGGAAGACACATGGCTTTGCATCATTTATAAAATATGAACTGAGGGGGATCCCTGAGGGGATTTAGCTCTGATTCTGCCATGGAATTGTGGATGTTTATTGGAAACTCTTCACACCTCAGAGCTCTGCAGCTCTGCTCCCTCACCTGTAGTACCCCATAGCTGATTTTTCTATCTCAGCCCAAGTTTGTCAAGACCATGGGGGAGAAAGCAGACAAACACCATTAATTTAGTGTCTGTGAGCATGAGACCAACCTTCTTTTCATGCTTAAAGCTATAATATGACAAAATGTTAGCAGAGATGCAAGCATGGATTCCTACCTGGTGTCTTTGTGAAGGGGAGGGTCATATCCAGAGAGGCACAAAGTGGACAGGTGATGACAACTCAGATTGGAACTCTAAAGTGATTTGATGCCTTGTGCAGGCTGCCCTAGAACAGAGGCTGGACTAAGTTAAAGACTAAAGCAGGGATTTATTCAAAGGCCTCCATGGATGCACCTTGGGCAGCACAAGAGCCCAGCCAGGGCTGCACCCAAGATGAACCAAAATGGCCCCAAAATGCACGAGCGCTCCCGGGGTCTCTCCCTGGGATCAGTTCTGCTCCATTTGCACCTTGCAGTTCATTGTCCCATTCCAGCTTTAGCCCCTGCAGTCCCACCCTGCTTGTTTTTCTCTCTCCAGCCCACGGGGTTTGTGCTCTTGGGGCTGAGATTTGGATCATTTGTCCTTGGTGCCCAGCTGGAGCAGGAATTGTTTTGTCTCCCTGCTCTGTGCACAGAGCTCAGCATCCCCTGATATGAAGCTCAGACCCACACACTAAAGCAGCACAGAATCTGAAAAATATAACAGCTAAAACCTGAGGCAACAGCTTCAGCTAATGCTTCAGGTCATCCAACCCTTCTTACACCTCTCTGGTTTCCCACAAACCTTGTGACACTTGATTTTGGAGTGACTTCAGTGGGATTTCACGACCATGGAGGTCTCTAGTGCTTCTGAGCATCTGGCACCAAGTTCCTTATCTTTCTGCAGCACTTTGAAGATTTTTTCTACAAAGCATCAAACCAAGGTGAACTATCTTCCACTGAAGGTTTCATTAGGGAGGTTTTACAGAGCTCAGCTGGAGGAGAAGGAGCAAAAAATAATCCTTAATTTATGAATTTTCACTCCAAGCACAGTGACTCCCTGTTCAAGCTGAGATTTTCATATTCTGTTGTTAAATCCATGGCTTCAGAACCTGGTGGCAATTTGAGTTGCTGTTCTACACAAGTAGCCCTTAAATAATCTAACAAGACATTTGCACATCTAGAATGAATGTCAGGTTTCAAAAAAAAGGAACAGGGAGCTTTAAAAAGTCCTGATTACCTTGTGCTCACTATCAGCTTTATTCCCTTTGTTTTGTCTCTGTCCCATTCCATCACAAGTGAGCAACATCCATTATTAATCTATCTCTTTGGAGCCAGTCCCTGTGTGTCTCTGTCCCCCATTTGATCAGCCATCTGGAAAACAACAGTTTCTTGACAGCTTTAAAACATTTTCCTTTAAGCTGCAGCATTGTTCACGTGCAGAGAGTGCATTTGACATGATGAGGGCTTTGGTAGATGGCTTTGGTAGCAAGTAGGGGAAAAAAAACATATGCACACTGATTAAAAAAGCTATAAACCAAAACACAAAACCTCACAAAAACCCCAGAACAAACAAAACAACAAAAACCCCCCAAAAGGAACAAAACTCTCCCAAAAAACCACACACAAACAAAACCCAAATCATCAAATATCAAGCTCAAAAAAGGGATGATTTCCAGTTCCATGACAGTTGTCAACCCAAAGAGTTCTACCTTGATTTCATCTGTTTGCCAGCGCCAATCAATCCACAATTAGCACAATTAGAATTTGGGATAAAATGTGGGATAAAAACACTGGAATTGGTCATATAGAAATTTATATAAATAGCCATTTCTGGGGCAGAGGGAACTGAGATAGAAAGAGTTTGTTTCTGTCATCTACCAGTCAATACTTGAATATATTCTAGTTAATGCTGTGATTTATCCAAAGTCTTAACTGCAGATATTTGCCTAAGTGATAACAGTTGCCAAAGGAGAAAAGACTCTTTTAACTGAGAAGAAGCTGAAATTTTATATGACAGCTCCATGTAGGAAGAAGGGACAGTATTGTTCTTTTCTTAGAACATGACATTTTGGATGACTTGAGAGAAAGAAATTTAGAGTGAATTTGTCTTTGAACAACAACAATAATTTTGTGATGTTGTACAAAAATAAAAGATAAGCTGAAAATTGACCAATGGAAAAAACATCCTGGAATATTTCAGGATATCAATCTCTGACATAAGTAGAGGTATTGGATTATTTTTAATTTAATATTCTTATCAATTAATATTATATTTTTAATATTAATAGTAATATTTTATTATTTTATTTAATATTAAATATTATTTAATATTCAGTTTATCTCACAAGTTATACAAAACTTTATTTAAAACACATCTCATCTCTCTGAAATCAAAGTTCTGACAGGAGTAATTATAATTTTTAAAAAATCCTAAAGATTTCAGTATTATTTGCATGCTAATAAAAACCTTTCTGTTTACTGTTAAGTATAAAAGTAAGCACACCAGGAAAAAAAAAAAGAAAAGTAAAACAGGCTTGTGTTCATCTCATCTTTCCTAAAGAACCAGCTGAAAGCAAGGCCAGCACTGCAGATCCCCTCTGAAGCCAGGCTAAAGAAAATAAACGGAAAGAAAAAGAAAGATAGGAATGTTTTTTAACCTTTGTCAATAACAGGGGGGCAATTTGATGACGAGAATTCAAACTTAGACTTCAGCTGAGTGCCTGGAGTTTGCTAGGATTTATCTAAAATTAGGTGCTTGTGTCCAAATGGGGAAGAAGACACAGCAGATGGGAAGGGAAATGGGGAGGGGGTTTTGGCAAGACATTCGTGTCGTGCTTGATGGGAGAAACATATTTTGGGAAGGGACAAAAATGTCCACACAGAGAATTCCAGGCATGTGGAAGAGACTAGGTGTGAGACTACACAGAGCCTCAGAGGAGAGGCAGACCCAGCAAGGATCATGTTGTGTTTGCATGGAGAGTGTCCTGCTATGGAAAATGCCTTGGAAACACAAGGCAGGAGATTATTGTATTTGCAGGGAATGCTCCAGTGAAGGCAGGAATGAATCTTACTCCATGTCCTCAGAAGGCTAATTTATTACTTTATGACACTATATTAGTTTAAAGAAAAGTATACTATACTAACTAAAGGATACAGAAAGGATACTTACTGAATGCTAAAAAGATAATAATGCAAAACTCGTGACTCTTTCCAGAGTCCCAACACAGCTTGGCCCCGATTGGCCAAAGAGTCAAAACAATTCACAGCAGAATCCAATGAAACAATCACCTGTGGGTAAACAATCTCCAAACACATTCCACACGTGAGCACAACACAGGATAAGCAAATGAGATAAGAATTGTTTTCCTTTTCTCTGAGGCTTCTCAGCTTCCCAGGAGAAAAATCCTGGGTGAAGGGATTTTTTCAGAGAATGTAAATGCGACAGGAGATCAGCGATTACAAACTCTCAGAAGTCAAAACAAGGCATGTCAACATCACTGCTTTTTTGTTTTCTCATGGTTTACTTTCTCAAAGTCACGCAAGGATGAGGTTTCAGTATCTGACTGTGTTTTCACTGCTGATAAAAACATAAAAGGCTTGGGATGGTATAGGGGAGAAGATTTTGGGAAGAGGGGTCAATGTTTAGAAGTGCTCTAAAATGTAGAAAGTTGCCATTTCTTAGAAAGCACAGAACACCAACATAATAAGCACACAGAGAATTGTAGAATCATAAAATCACAGAGTGTTTTGACCTGAATGGACCTTAAAGCTCATCCAGTCCCACCTCCTGCCATGGGCGGGGACACGTCTCACTATCCCAGATTGTTCCAAGCCCTGTCCAGCCTGGCCTTGGACACTTCCACGGAACCAGAGGCAGCCACAGCTTCTCTGGGCACCCTGTGCCAGGGCCTGCCCACCCTCTGAGTAAAGAATTCCTCCCTAACAGCTGATCTAAACCTGCCCTCTGTCAGTTTAAAACAAGAGGAAGTCCATTTCCCTCCTTTTCATGACTCCCTTAATGTAGTGGAAACATCTCTGGAAACATTCAAGGCCAGTTTGGATTGGGCTCTGAGCAGCCTGGTCTGGTTGAAGACATTCCTGCTCATTCCAAGGGTGCTGGACCAGGTGGTGTTTGGAGGCCCTGAACTGCTTCAGGATTTTTTGAAGGCTCTTTTTGAGCATGCCTTTGGGCCAGCAGAGGTGAGACGGCCCCGTTTTGGATGTCCCGTGTTAATAATGGGTTTTGATCAGCACACAGCAAGAAGCAGCAAGGAACAGGGATCCTGGAGGGAAGCATCCCTGGGAGTGCTGCAGCCACAAAGGGAAATGCCTGGATGTACCAGCTGTTAGCCATAAGGAAAAGAAAGAATTGTTAGAATTGTTTCACAGTTTTAAGGCACATTCTCATCTTAGGGAAGCTAAGCTTAAGCTTTGCAATGTATTACATTCTTATGGGTTTATCCCTTAGCTCATCTTTTAATTAAAATCCTGCCCCAAAATGCCAATAAATCCCTGCTATTTGAGTTCAGCTTATCCATTAAAGTGGATAAAATTGTTGACTTTGAGCCTTAGATGTTCTCTTCAATCTTCTCTCCTAGATCAAAGTGAAAATCTGGGAAGCTGTTTTTTTTTTTTTCACTTCCCAGTACAACTCCAGTATGTTTTGGGGGAATACGTTGTCTCAGAGTGCACACCTCGATCACAGCCTCTCCTCTGAACCTGTAAGCCTGGCTCAAACTCTAAATAAAAAAACCCTTCTCATTTCCTCATCATTTCAGAGAGTTAAAGCAGCCACATTTCTCAAAGTTTACTTGTCTAAAAATATCTCCACACACTAGGTATGGACTTTCAAGCAAAAGTAATATAGTCACAGCTTAGTTCACAGTATTTTAGCCGAACATTTTTATTTAAGCCCAGCCTGAGATAAACAGAAAAGCACAGAGTGGCATCAGCAATACCAGTGAGCAGATGATGGGTAGGAAAGAGAAGCATTTGGTTGCTTGAAAAATGACTTTATTTCAGGTACATTGCAAAGGGAAAGAGAGGGAAAATAAAACCTAAAGAGGAAAGAGGAAAAGATTTTATTTAGCAGTCTAAATCTACATAGCAGTTTAAATTTTAAAATTGAGCAGGCAGCTCAATTATTACTCTATAAAAAGCTAAAAAGAGGTATCTTGAGCTGCTATTTCGAGTCAGAGCTTTTATATGACGCTAAGAGGCCCCATATTCTATTTATTTCAGTTGGATTCACTTAGTAATTTTTTAACATGGTAGAAAACTCTGTCAGACACTCAATCTAAAGAACTACATTTCCTTTCAAGACAAATCACTGCCACCTGAGCAGATGTTACAGCCCATTTCTTTGTGCTCATCAGTGATTTCAGCTGCTCCTTTTCTCCCAGAAAAAGAGGATGGGGAAGAACAGCAGTGCTAAGAAATCAGGAAATATATAAATTCCAGCAGAAATAGCAATGTGTGTTTTTATCCCACTCAAACAGAGGGCACTGAGGCCATGTATTAAAGGCTGCTCCTAATTGCTGAACATTTGTTGTTCCTCTCCTATCCAACCCTGAATCAGCTGTGAAGTGTAATAGCAGTATTTTCTCTACTGTAATATATATTTTGAGAAAAAAAGAAAAAAAGATGTTGGGTGCTTGGACATCTCAGACTACATGGCCCCAAGCCATGGTTAAAAAAACCAACTGACTTTAACAGGAATGTATTTCTGGAGAAGAAGGCAGTTTAGCACCTTCTTCTCTTAAGTTATCATTATGTGGAGAAGCTTAGAAATGAAATAAAATGTGAATGAGGTTGTGAAATTTTTCCTCTGCTGTCAGAACACAGCCTTGGGCTAGAACTGACCCAGAGTTCCTTTCCTAGCCAGGCACTTCATTGTTTGCATGGCTTGAGAAAGGGAATTTTAATGGCTGGATGGTGAAGAATCTGCCATTTCTGATGTAGCTCTTGCAGGTGAAACTGGCATCATCCCTGTCGAGTTTTATCTTCTTTTTTTGCCAGTGTTGGGATTAAATGTGTGAGATGGAATTTCTTGTTGGGACTCAGATGTTTATCAGCTCTTATCCATGTCACAGTCTCACAAACCCTGAGTTCTGCAGCACTTCACTCCAACAAACTAAAAATGGAGCCCCATCTCTCTCTCTTCAAGGCCTTTGAAGGATCAACTGTCCAATTAAGAAATGACACCTCAATTATTTTTACTTTTAACCCAATAACTGTCACAATACAACACGAAATGAATGACACTCACACGCTGAGATGTCCAAGGCAAAAAAGGCACGTTTATTTCTGGACCTCGATATTTATAGAATTCCAAAAGTGACCATGGATTGGAGGACGAAATTGCCACCTCTCCAACCACACTGGTCAAACCAACAGTCCATCAATTTTCTCTTCCTCCAGAAAGGAATGCAAAACAATCTTAATTTACATGAAAAGTGCGTGAGAAACTCCACTACAAAAATATAAACATCAGAAGGCTTTGAAGAGCTTTAGATGAACAGGGTGACAAATAACCAACCACCCATGCCCCCAATGGGGACTTTTTTATCCAATTACACAAAACCACCCAAACCCATGGAGAAGAAGGAGAAGAAGAAGGACCAGCCTCTGCCCTAAAACCTCCATCTTGCTTTATATCTATTACTGTATTCTAAAACCCCAGTCTCTAAGTTTCCCACCCTGTGATATCACACACTTCTATTCAAACTCCACACCCACAATCCCAGTTCTGTCATTCCATTTTGGAAGCTTCTCCACGGCCTCAGGTCAATGCAGAGTTCTCTTGGGGGTCAGTGCCTGGCAGCACAGAAAGTCTGAAATTCTCAGAAACCAGGGTTCCAACACATCCCCACTTCCCAGATCTATCACACACCCCCAAAATTGCCACATTCCAGCTCCCAGCTGAGGGGCAGGGAGGTCAGAATGTCTGAGACAAAACTGGCATCCAGCACAACAGGGTGGATCAAAATCTTCACACCAGATCATCCAAAACATCACTGAGTGAACAGGGAGGTAGGACCTGGTTTGGGTTGTAGGGATTCAAAAGGTCCATCACTGATTATCATGATTATTTAATGAGGTAGTAGCTTCTATTTCACTTTTAAATAGCCCTGTATGGGGGTTTATTGAGTAGGCACAATCCACAGAGAGAAAAAAAGATATGCAGAAGACTTTCACCTGACCTGAAGGTCATAAAACTACACCAGGATTTAATCTGAGCCATAACTCTACTCAGCTGTGGGTTTCAGCTGCAGATTTTTTACTCCATGTTGATCAATGTGATGAGGAACCTCATTTCATTTGAATTCTCCTGGGTAAATGCTGCCTCAGAAGGAAGCTTTCATTTCCAGCAACAATCTTTTCAAGCCCTCCAGGTAAATATAGGATAAGGTGGAGTTTAGACAATGTTTAATAGAAAAGTGAAATCACTGCAAGGTATCAAAGCAGCACCTGCCTTTGTTAAAATCAACCTTGACAAATGCTTTAAAGTTGTTCCTTTCATTCCCATGCAGTGACAAGCTGACAACAGCCCCATCCATAAAGAGCAGAAATCTCCCAGCAGATCTCCAGCTCCACACTCAGCCCAAGGGTTTGTATTTTCTATTCTCCATGGCTCTGGGGTTCTATTCTGACACACACTACTGATGTTTTCAGCCCAGCCAAGGAATTGCTCCTGGATCCACAGGGTTCCTCCCTTCTCAGGCTGTCTCAGTTCTCTCAGTTCAGCTCAGTTTAGCAGCTGGGGTCAGGCTGTTTCTACAGACAAAGGCCAGGTGAGGTGAGGGCATGAGCACTTTCCCTTTGTTGGAGGGGTTGCTGCTTTTACTTCCAAGCATTTTTTATATTCTGTGCCCTTTCTGAATCCTCGCATGGTTTGGCTGAGGATTGAATTTCAATCTTCCTCTCAGATTAAATAAGTTTTTGCTATAAATAAGGATCTATCTGCCATCCCTGATTGGCTGTTTATGACCTCCCACTCTAGGGGAGTTTCTCAAAATGCTTTCCCTCTTTCTTGTTGAAACCAGTCCTCTGTGACTCCATGATTCCTTTCCCAGCATATTTTATTCATGAATCAGAAAGACTGAAAAGCTTTTATTTCTCTTCTTTGTATTTTCTTCTTGCCTTGAAGTTTCTTATCAGGAGGAGGACAGAATGTGGCAGCAGGCCTTGTTTTGGTGTCTTTTCCCTCCCTTTCAACTCAGAAGTTCATGTAGAGAGATCACATTGTCCAGAGGACTCAGCCTATTCAGGATCTCATTTTTGTAAACATAGGATCTACTTAGAGAGGCATAGGAGTGAGATAAACACTCCAAACCCTCTCCTTACACTTTTTAAAGTTTGTAAATGTTGCCTAACTAGGTAAACATTTTGTTTGTACTTCAATTTAAGGTCTCTAGTCAGGTAATTTTATAAAAGGGCAGAAAGGGCAGACACAGGGGACTGGGAAGACACCAGGAATTCAAAAAGTTGCAGGAGATTCCCTCTCTTGGTAAAATTTCTTTCACAGAATCACAGAACCATGGAATAGTTTGAAGGCCTTAAATCTCATACAGTTCCACCTCCTTGCCGTGGGCAGGGTCACCTCCCACTATCCCAGGCTGCTCCCAGCCCCACCCAGCCTTACCTTGGGCACTTCCAGGGATCCAGGGGCACCCCCAGCTTCTCTGGGCACCTGTGCCAGGGCCTCAGCACCCTCACAGGGAAGAGTTTCCTCCTAATATCCAATCTTGAACCAACTCCTTTTAGTGTTGCCCTTTTTTTCCTATTTTATCTCTCAACGCTCATGGTGGTTTTGGCCAACTTTTAAATGATTGGCTTTAGTTACTTCACTGATGGAGCTTTTCCAAAAAAAAAAAAAAAAAAAAAAGCTGCAAAATTACAAGGTTGTCCTTTCCCAAGTGCTCACCCAAAGGTTTGATTCACCCAGTTCAGCTCGTTCTCACTCCCTTCACAAATGTTTTAATGAGGCAGTGGCAGGGAAAACTGCTTACATAACAAATTGCATAACAAATCTTATCTTTGCCTCAGAAAAGTTGGCTCACAGCAACCATCTGGGAAATAAAAGCCTGAATCATCTGCCGTGCATACACACACATATAGATCTATATATTTATATATATAAAAATATATGTGTGTGCACATTTGACTCTTACATGAATCACACCCAAAGCTCTACTAAAATGCCACACCAGCTGAAATCTTCCTCCAAAGCTGTTATTTCTGAATGAAAGCTGTCCCCCTTCAATGAATGATGCATTTGAGCCACTATAGATATGCAAAGAGGTCTTGTTTGCACTGTGCAGAATCTTCCTGCAAAGCTTTGACTACTCATCTCCTGTGCTGCTTCAGCACATGACTCAGAGTAGCAGTCACCAGGACCAGTGGAAGGGAAAATGGGGGGGAAAGTGTAATTTTGATGAAGAAACAGATTCCTGTCTGTTCTTCACTGGATTTGGGAAAGATCTGTGATGCCTTTAAGTTTTGGAGGGCAGAACACAATGCACCAAAATGTGATAATTATAAATTATACGGTCACTGCCACCATACATAATTTCTCAGGACTTTGAGACAAATGCTTATCTCCCACATAGAAACGAGGTGTAAATGAGTCTTCAAACAGAGAAATCTTGGCTAAATCATGACCCACCCGTAGCCCAGGAGGCTCCTTTTGGAGTAAGGTGATGTGTAAGTCAGACTGCTTCCATGGGTGCAAGATGTGTGCACCACCAGATTGCCCATCAAACCATATTTAATATGACCCAGGTGTAGGTGCACACTTGTATTCCCTTCAAAATAATCAAAAAACCCTCCCATTATTTAGTATTTACAGCAAATACTGTCTTAAAAGCTGAATGGTGTCTGCTGAAGGGTACAGATGGTATTTGAGTTGACCTCGAGACTGTCAGGATATATTGCCCTGCAATTTTCATTGTTCTGTTTTTGGAATAAATTTGAATTGAAGCTCTGTGTGAGTTCATATTCTTGCTCTGTGAGGTTATGGTTGTTTTGATCTGGTGTTAAGATGTCTTTCCTCAGGTTTCCTGTTAAATGGAACCATGCTCTGAGGGTGTAAATGATGAGGTATCATTTGCATTACAAACCTTACACATGGTGTACAATATTTAATATACTTAATTAATATAATATTGAATTACTACCTTATATGAGTAGAAAAAGAGAATATCAGTAATATAGAGACATGAAATATCATGAATAATAAAAACCAACTAGAATTGCCAATAAAAGCAGGAGCAGTGGTGAATCAAAATTTCACTGAAAGGAAATGATGACATTCTCTACAATGAATGCAGAAATGTTGATAAAAGATTTTTCAATGAAATGTGAATATCTGTGTAAAATTGTGAACTATCAGCTTAGAGCTTTCTTCACCTACTATTTGTATCAATATAAATATTTCCTCTGAGAGCAACATGAGAGGGATCAAAGCATTAGTTTGTAAAAGTCTTTCTAGGGAAAAATGTCATATTTTCCTTATCTGATCCATTTTCACTTTATGGTAACTCTTACCCTTTGTGCTCTGTTCACTATGGATTTTTATATATCAAAACTTGGGCCAAACAACTGTTTAAAGGACTGTCAGAGAAAATAATCTTTGCTGAATTAGAGAGAAGGACATTATTTGGTTAAAAAGTTATATAAAGAGTTGGAAAGTGATGATAGGAATAAATAACTATTTCTCCCAATGGATGACATTGAAATGGGATCCTTCTGAGTGCTCTGCTATAATCTGGACTGGTCAAAATATTTGTAACTGACTTAGAACAGGAAAAGGTGAATGGTGCTGTGACATTTTACTGATGACAGTATTTGATTGAGTAAAGATCAAGTACTGCTGGGAGGATTAGAGAAAGG
The DNA here is from genome assembly GCA_039654755.1 of Calcarius lapponicus. Lineage (NCBI taxonomy): Eukaryota > Metazoa > Chordata > Aves > Passeriformes > Fringillidae > Calcarius > Calcarius lapponicus. The sequence goes on along the minus strand of CM077464.1, from coordinate 11,214,001 downwards.
TATTTTGATACCAGTTGGCTTTTGATTGAGTGGGAGATGAGGAAAATACAGCACGAATAAAAACCTCTGAGATCGAAATTTGAGAATTATAAGGAAAATAATGGAGAACAAAATGAAAGTATCAGCATGGTGCTGATACCTTGGGATGTTAAGGTCTGATTTTTCACCTCCATGATTCATGGTTTATGAAAAGGAGGAATACAGGATTACATTGTAATAAGGAAATACTTGATTAACTTTGCAAGGAATGAAAACTATTTACAATTACTTCCTTGGTCATATAAAATGTGCAAAATCATTTATTTCTATTCCAATGCATAATCCTGTGAAAAAGTGAATGGTTTTAATCAATGTGGGTTTATTAAATAACTTCCTGTTTCCTTCAGCGTTAATAATGTAAAATGGGGAGGTGATTTTATCACTACAGATTCATTTAAAAAATTACATATGTTATCGTGTACTTAACTGTAACCTCTTTACAAGGGAAAGAGCCTAACACCCAAAATATCTTTTCCAAACATTGCTATCTTTTGTGGTTTTGGCAATATTCCCAGCAAAAAAAATAGAGGATTGGAAGAACCCGAATATAATATCCAGAAATGATTGCTTGGAGTCCTACCAAGTTTTCTCTCATTAGCAATAATCTCAGTGGCTTTAGCCAACAGGAAAAAAAAAATCAAAATCTGGTGTTAGAAAGATTTTGAAAAATCTTGGGCAACAGTAAATGAGTGGTTGCTGCTATAGGTGGAGAAGGCAGGAATCTCCTAGGATTTGTTTTCATTTATGGCCTATTGTCTAAGCAAGGTCATCAGTACAGAAATTAGCATCAAGGTCAACTAAATTTGTCTTCTGTGATTCAAATTTTGGGCATTTTGCATTGGTACACAAGTGCATCCTGCTCCAGACAGGAAGAAAATGAAGAAACATGCTGGAGAGCTGGGGGTGCTCACCTGGAGAGGAGAAGGCTCCAGGGAGAGCTCAGAGCCCCTTCCAGGGCCTGAAGGGGCTCCAGGAGAGCTGGAGAGGGACTGGGGACAAGGGATGGAGGGACAAAACAAGGGAAAATGGCTTCAAACTGAAGAGGGGAACTTGGTTTAGAGTTTAGCAAGAAATTCTTCCTGGTGAGGGTGGGAACCTGGCACAGGGTGCCCAGAGAAGCTGTGGCTGCCCCTGGATCCCTGGCAGTGTCCAAGGCCAGGCTGGACAGGGCTTGGAGCAGCCTGAGACAGTGGAAGGTGTCCCTGCCCATGGCATGGGGTAGGCCTGGATGACCTTTAAGATCCCTTCCAACTCAAACCATTCCATGATACCGTGAAGAAACAGCTCCTCATAAGATACTTAACAAGTATTTGGTGTGCCCTGATTCATTAGAACATATATGGCTTCTACATGATTTAATATTTGCAAGGAACAGTAAAAAACTCTCATCCTGAGACAGGCTGTAAGAATTTGCCATTTAAGGAGGAGTCTGTATAAGGAAAACCTTTTCAAACTGAACATGAATTGTGATATTGACCATGGGATTCCAGTTTGGATCGTCCAAAACCAAAATGGAGACATTCCTTTTCTCCTGGTAGAGAAACTGATGAAAGGGAGAGATTAAGAAATGTTTTTCCTCCTTTAAATAGTTGGAAATAAAACATTTTTCTCTTAGGATTTCTACTCTTTCAGTCCTTTAAATGCCAATGTCAGAAACATCATCATTGGGGCATGTGACACAGGGAAAAGATTGACTTACAGCTAGGCAAGAGTCCAGCTCCTCAGCAGCATACTGCCAATTATGTGCACTTTAAATTAAAGGATTTCCTTCTTCTCCCCAGTTGACTTGGGATATTTTTGACTCCCATTTAATTGCCATTCAGGCTGCATTTCACAGGTGTACATACAGAAGGTATGCAGAAAGGAGAAAAAAATATAAATAACAGCAATTTTGAAGTGACTTCTGCACAGATTTTCTTATGTAACAGAAGCATTTTCCACTCCATTCTTTTCACCATTACTGAAACCTCAGATGAACAAGTCCCTGGGCAGGGTATTCCCAGACCCTTAGATCAAAGCCAGCCCCACACCATGGAGCAGGATGTCTCAACACACGTTCCAGCAGGCAGCAGGCCATGGAGCACTTCTGCATGTGAGGAAAAAAAGAAGTTAACTTTGGCCAGCGTGGTAATGGTGCACACAATGATTATTGACAAAATGTGGGATTTATTGATGGTGTTTAGCAAGTTGCTTTGCCTTCAGCATGTCATGATCACAGAATGGTACTGTAAAGATATAAACTCTAATTATTTAAAACACAACCAGCCCTATTTATTTATTTTCAATTGTGGAGATACTGAACTTGAAGTCCGGGGCCTTTCAGAGTTGCCATGGCAACTGGACATTTTGATGGGTGATTATAGTGGTACCATTTTGGCATCAGGCATGAACTTTGATTGCTATGGCAACGTCACAGCCATAACTTCTATTTCATTCAGCTCATACTTTGTTCCTGAGGAGCCTCTTTGCTTGCTGCTTGTGAGGAAGCTGAGAACTGTGTCAGCTGCATCAGAGAGGAGCTGTTAGGAGCAACACCAAATGGGCTTTCCCAGCTTAAAGAATACTCCACATCAAGGAACGATTCACTCAGTGCTCTCATTACCCCTGGGAAGGAGCTGAGCTTCTTGGCTGACGTAAATGGAGGTGGCTCCATTAAGGGCAGGAAAGTCTCTTGAATTCAAATTGGGCACCAGGGAAAAAAGCCCACATTTCTCTGGTTGAATATGCATTGATAGAGGTGAAGAATCCCTCTTGTCTAGTTTGGCGTTCAAACAGTGAAATACAAGGAAATGGTAGGGATGATAGAGATCAGAGAAAGAGAAGAAGGTTCAAAAACAGAAAAGCAAATAAACAACAACAAAAGAAAAACCCTGGAAAAATATGTTTACCAGACAGTTTAGCTTTTTGAAATTCATATCAGCTTGGAGATAAAAAAACAAATTTGTCAATATTTATGGAGTTTTAGCATGAGAAAATTCATGCAGGTTTCTTCAGGTACAATGGCAGGAGATTCACTTGAATTGTGGGAACAATAGAGAGATTCTGAAAGGCAGTTACTTCTTATAGGCAATAAGGAAGTGAAGGCTTTTTTTTTTTTTTTATTCACACAGAACCATCAAAAGGATAAATTTCTTCATATAATTTCTTGTTAAACTCTTATTCTTCACCAAAGGATGTTCCAGAGGCCAAACACTGCCGTAAACAGAAAACTCTGAAGAAATTTAATACAACAAAGTCCATTGAGGATTATTAATATAAAGACAAAATTTTCTTTCAGGAAGTCTCCAAACTGCAATTCACTGGATGCTAGGAGAACAGGAGTAGTGATCTCACTACACAGCTGAGCTTCTCCTAAACCCTTCCATCAACAAGAACCAGTGCAAAAGGGATGCTGATCTTGGGTTTGGTTGCTTGTGGCCATCCTCCTGCTCTTAAACTCATTAGTCTGTGACAGGGTAAATAGATAAATAAGGATATCTTCAGAAAATCACAGAATGGTTTCTAGGGACCCAAGTTAATCGCATCCCAACTGCCCTGCCACAGAGAGGGACACCTATCACAAGATGAGTTTGCTCAGAGGTCCATCACACCTGGCTTTGCACACTTCCAGGGATGGGACATCCATGACTTCTCAGGGCAGCCTGTTCCAGTGCCTCACCACTCTCACAGTAAAAAAAAAATTTCTTCATTATGTCAAATGTAAACCTACCTTATTTCAGTTTAAAACCATTTCTCCTTGTCCTGTAACTATGGGCCTTGTTAAAAAAATCCCTGTCTTCCTTATAAACTCCCCTTCATTTATGGAATATCTGGAATAAAGTTTCCTTTATTCAGGATGAACAACCCCAGGTCTCTCAGTCTCTCATCACATCACTCCAGCTCTCTGAGCATCTTTGTGGTCCTTTTTAGGATCTGCTCACACAGTTCTAAATTTTTCATGTACTAGGGACCCAAGAACTGGACGTAGAGTCAGCATCCAGAGTTTGGTGCTTAACAGAAAGGAGATTTATACACTGTGAAGCACAGGTGACAATCTGTAACTCCTGGAGGTGACACATCTCACAACCAGTCACTCCTTCTGACATCTTATCTTTCAGCATTAAGTAAATGCACTGACATACTGATTTTGCTAAAAAATTCAAGCACAAAAAATGATGAGTTGGAATAATTATAATGCTTAAAAGTCTGCTCAGACTTTCTTAATTTATTACATCAATTTCAGTTTGCACTGCTCAGAAAAGAATGTCTGAACCCATCAGCGAAGAGCAGGACTTTCAATGAGTTGCAAAAAAGAAAAATATGCAATAATTTAACAGGCTTGATAATATTACTCATCTGTATCTCACTGTAGTTATTTCTAGAACTGAACTCACCTCTCCCTGGTACAAGTATGTGAATAAATTGTACCTCTATATAAATAAATAAAGAGATGGCAGAGCTGTGTGGGCTGCAGTAAAGGATTATTCATCTATTACAGAATGTCTGCCAGATGCTTTGGAGCATTAGATCCACCTGTGTATTTTAGCATCCAAAACTTTGATGTTTACAGGATTTAATCTGTTCGGTTCAGCTCATACTCCAGAGTCCAACACCAATACCTAAAATGATCTGGAGATTTGAAGCTACTCCTAAGTGTTAAAGGTCATCACTACAACCTGAAATGTGCTGGGCTGAAATCTTTAGTTCCACATGAAATTGTACAAGGAAGATGCTCAAAGTGCAGCTGTGTTGGGCATGGATGTGTTCTGTATTTTTGTTACAGAACTCAGCACCCCAGCCTGCTCCTTCACCAACACCGCTGCATTTAAAGAAACAATTGGTCAGGGACACCCAAGGGTGTTCACTACCCATAACCTTCAAGCACCTTCAAGCCCTGTAGCAGGACACAAAGTTGTTTTGCTAGGATCTAGTCCTCAGAGATTTGTGATTGTCCTGGACTGCCAAGCAAATTCTATTCTGTTTGCCATCTGTATGGCAGCTGTCTTCTGTTCAGTGGGCAGTTTTCCTTATCTCTTCCACAACCTCTCCTCCCTCCAGGGAGACATCTGTTGATAACAGGCCATTGAATGTCACTGCATGACTGAGCATCCCATTGTGGGATGCTCTGCTCAGAGGGAGGAGTCAAGCATTCCTACCTGGATATAATCTGGAGATTCTGGAACACCAGCACAGCTTCTCCACTGGATTCCCCAGAGGAACAGCAGCTGCCTCTTCCCCTGGATCTTCAGAGGAAGAATACATCCTTCTCTACAGGATGTATTCTTCAGCAGAACCACCTTCTCTACAGGATGTATTCAGCTCCAGCAGAACCACCCTTGACACTGCAGGAAGGCTGAGCCACATTTCCAATGGGACTGCCACCAACACCCTGACCAACAGGTCATCAGGTTGGGTTCTGACTCTGTCAGTGTTGTTTTGGTTTACTGCACTGTTATTTTATCTTTTTATTTTCTTCCCTAATAAAGAACTGTTATTCTGCACCCATATTTTTGCCTGAGAGCCCCTTAATTTCAAATTTATAACAATTCGGAGGGAGGGAGGGTTTACATTCTCCATTTCAGGGGAGGCTCCTGCCTTCCTTAGCAGACACCTGTCTTTCCAAACCAAGACAGTGATCTTTTCAAAATGATGACAAAAGAAGATAACAAGTGCTACTGAAAAACACCTATCTGTTAAGCACAGCAAGAAGAGCACACTTGATAGAAGGTGCAGGAGAAGGACAAAAATGAAGTGTTCATGCTTCTAATCCTTGTTTAAAAAAAAACCAAAAAAAACCCAAAACAAAACAAAACCACAAAAGAGCTAAAATAACACCAAAACCCAAACCATCATGACTATTTAGAGTTCTGAGAATTCTGCTTTTGACAAAACAGTGAAGGACAGGAACCAAAGTTGACAAAGCCTGAATTAATTAATGACTGTCTGGAGTTTCAGCCTTTATTCAGCCCCAATTTTTAGTTCTAATGAAAGAAGTTGAATTTTAGCTGGGGAGCTGAAGTACAGCTTCCTTCCAGGAAAGCAAAAGTGGTAATCACACTTAGATCAGTTTGTCACTGATAAAGCTGTGAATGCTTGGGACAAAGACTCTCTGTGAGACTCAGGCTCTTTCTCTGCCTCAGGTCAAAGGCTGTTGCCTAACGCTCATCAGTTACTTCACCTCCATGTACTCCATTCTCCCAGCTGTGATAATGGGAATGATGGGATTTCTGATGTGTTATTCACAAGCTTTGTGTTTTATGTATGGGAAGAGCTGTCTGTGTTTTTTACTTCCTTACTGGGGCAAAAGAGGTTGATTTTGTTCCTTTCAAAAATACAGGTTTTCAAAGTGACAGATGGCCTCACTATTGTCAGTTGTCAGAGGCTTTTGATCAGCAGTGAAGCAGAAGAAATGTATAATGGATTTTATCAGGTATGCTCTAAAAAGCCTCAGCAGAGTAAGACTTCTTGATCAAAAGCACAAAGGAAAATATCACTCTTTTTTGAGTGCACGTGTGACTCTTCACAGACATGAAAAATGTGGGCTGCTCTGCACAATGAACTTCATCTTTTCAAGAGGGGTACAGATTTTCAAGGTTGTGCTTCTTATTGAAGATTATGAAGTGTCAATCAAAAAAAAAATCACTAAAAAATGCTTCCATGTCAGGGAAAAACACTTGAGTCAGTCACTCCTGCAAATATGCATAGAATCATGGAATGGCTTAGGTTGGAAGGGACCATCAAGATCACCACATTCCAATCCCCTGCCATGGGCAGGGACACCTCCCACTATCCCAGGATGCTCCCAGTCCTGTCCAACCTGGCCTTGGACACTCCAGGGATCCAGGGGCAGCCACAGCTTCTCTGGGCACCCTGTGCCAGGGTCTCCCCACCCTCACAGGGAAGAATTTCTTCCTAATCTCTACTTTAAACCTGTTCACTTTCAGTTTAAAGCCATTAAAGCCATTAACTTTTTTTTTTTCCTTTGCTTTGACCTTTCCAACACAGTTTTTGTACGTGATACTCGTGCCTGGACTGAGGCTGCCATCATCCCCCAAATCCCAGCTCAGGAGATCAGGTTTGTTGGGTATTTCCTACCATGCACAAATTATGAACTGAGCATCAAGAAGAGAAAAGCACACAGCAGATATTTCTTGGCTGACACACACTGTGGAGAGCAAGGGTCCATTCTCTACCAAGTCAAAGATTAATGCACTCATGACCCTAAAAGTGGCTGCTGGCCAGGCCTGCTTACCCCTTTGTCCCGTTGATTTGCCATCTCTCAGTTCTCTGTTTCTTCCATGATATCTCTTCATAATATCTTCTCATGTACATTTTTTTCTGTCCTGGAATGCCTACATGCCACTGCCTCAAAAATGTAACTTCTCTCACATGGCTTTAACACACAGACCTCTTCTTACATCTCAAAATCATGTTCCCAGCATCTGCTGCACCAAGCTGGGCCCAATGAGATCACACAGATATAACCACAGGCTATGGGTTACGAGAAAAGGGTTTAGGGGAGTTTATCTAGCTCTAACTGGACACAGCTCTGACTGAAAAAAAACAAGTTTCAGAATTTACTACATGTTGGAAGAAGAGGCTGAGTGGTTTTCCTCAAGCCCTACAGTGTTTAGATTACCAGAACCTACAGGAAATGGACTTCAAAAGATTTAAGTTAGTCATGCACAAACAGTTCATCAGAATAAAACACATTTGAAAGCAAGTTTCTTAATCATCTTTCAGGAACTACAAAACAAAATGAAACAACCAAAAAAACCCAAAAAGTAGGTCAAAAAGAAGAGGGTATTAGTAATTCTCAAAAAGCCAGTTCACTTTCCACTGAATCTGAAAAATTATATCAATAAAATTTACAATCAGAGTAACCCAGGATGATGTTCCAGCAAAGCAACGAAGAGCATTGATCTGATCTGATTCCTGCCAAGGATGTGCTCATAAATAAATGCAGAAGTGGTGGCATAAATCTCTCATGAATGTCTAAAACAGGATCGTTAGCACCCAAATCTAAGCAAAAAATATGTAGAGTGCCTGACATCTCAGCAGGACCTGTTCAGTGCAGCAAGTGAGGAACAGAAAAAACTCCTTACAATCAAGAATTGATTGACTTTTAGGAAGAAATTAATCTCCTTTGGGGTGGGAGGACTTGGCACAGGCTGCCCAGAGGAGCATTTACTCACCAAAAAAACAGAATCCAGAGGAAATTGTTTAAAAAATTAGCAAAACTTGAAGAGAATGACTTACAAAGTAATGCTCACAAGCTCTAAATGAACCCTTTTACAAGATTAATATATCCCCTATTTGTGTTTAGGAACCCCTGAGAAGCACAGCAATCATTCTGCTCTTCTTTCTTGATTCATACATTCCTTTCTGGTTTAGTTTTTTGCTTGTTTGTTTTGGGGGTTTTTGTTGGTTTTTGAGGTTTTGTTGCTGTTGTATTTTTTTTTTTGGAGGGGAAAGTAATTCATGCATGACACCAAATATTCTGTGTATAAAGAGAATGTCTCAGTATCATTTTCTTCAAGCACAGAGTGGAGAAGATTAATCTTCTGTGGGTCTGCAACAAAACTGAAATATGAAAGAAATTGTGAGGAACTAAAACAAAAAAAAATTAAAAGGGTAAAAATAAAGGTTTTATGCTCAGCTTTTTTAAACCCCTGTGATTCCACTGGCTGGATAATACAGGGAGTGGTTCCATGCTCCTTCCTGTAAGTAGGTACTGAAGGAAAAACTACCACCCTGGAGCTCCTTGTTATAATTTCTCTGCCAAAACTTGCTTATCCATAGCTGAATCAGCAGAGATAACAGCTCCACAGTTGCTCCTGTGAAGATTTTGATAACTTAGCTCAACGCTTCCTCATGAGGAATTTATTTGAGGCTGACTGATTCCTGGGTTAGAGCAGAATGCTGTCCTCTGATAAGCAGCCTACAGTGGTAAAAAAAAACTCCAGGAAAAGGTGAGTGCTTTGTGTTTTAAACCAGTGGTGGGAAAGAACAAATGAAAAAAATGTGGGATTTTATTAAATTTATTGGGATAAATTTAGCCATATTGCACTGGAGAGGTCATCATCATAGAATCATTAAACAGCTTGGGTTGGAAGGGACCTTAGGGAATATCTGGCTCCAGCTTTTCACATGGACAGGAATTTACAGTCAGTGGTGATCTGGCCTATGATATTGATGGGTTTACAATAAATATCTAATATCAGGCTAATCATACCCTGAAATGGTTGTTCTGCTGAGGGAATAATTGAGGTCCAGGTGGCTACACTGGAAGTGAAAATTTTTACTCTGTGGAGATGTGAAGGAAGATGAAGCTCAGCTTTAATGTCCTGATAGACTAATCCAGCAGGAAGGCACTTCCCACCCTGAACAGGGAAGATGTTTTCCCAGGCTGTCTGGGAAATGAACCTCATAATAATAATAATAATAATAATAATAGTAATAATAATAATAATAATAATAAAGTAATATATAATAAACTTAATATAGTACTATATAATAAATTTAATATAGTAATATAACAATAACTAATACAATAATATAAAATAGTTATTTTTATATATCAATATCTAGAATGGATTAATACATAATAATAATATAAATATAGAATATTATTAAAATAATAGTATATATATATATGCATATATGTATATATATGTAGTTATATACATATCTATAATTATAATAATAATGTTTACATAATAATTATATACATAATATAAATTTATATCAACATAAATTTATCTTAATCTATATTATTAATTATATAAATATAAAATGATATGCATATTAATGTACATATTAATATACATATTAATGTGTATTAATATATTTTAATATATAGTGTAATGTGTTCTATAATAATATACAGAATAATATATGTATATATACATATATGTATAAATTAATAAGCATATATAATATATATTTTATAATTTATAACGTTGTTGTTAGTAATAATAATAATAATAATAATAACAACAATAATAATGATACTATGAACCTCATGACACTGAACCTGACCAGGTTGCCCTGATGGAGAGGCTCACTCAGGGATGGCTGTGCACAGCTCCTGCTGTTTTTGTGCTCAGCTGATCAATGGAAGCTCTCCTTTGGTGAGGGCAATATCTCAACTCCAGCCGTGCTGCTCAGCTGCAGAGATGGAGCAGCTGATCTGCTCCCAGGGATTCTCTTCATTTTCTCAGAAATATCAGCAAGACAAAACCAGGAACTTTCCTGTTACCTTTAGGGATTTCTCCTTACGGGGTGTGGAGGGTTCAGGGTTTTGGGCATGGGGGAGGTGTGAGTGAGGGACAAAAAGCAACACCCAGTGGATTTTACTCACTAATACAACCCTAACCCTTTCATATAAATTCCATGTATGAACTCTGTGGGTGAATCCACACCAAACCCAAAGTCTTTTTTGTGATTAACTGATTAAAGGTTCTTCCCCTGTGAGTGTCTCACTCCCTCCTCTGGAGCACCCAGCATAGAAATCGTTCTCTGCCTCAAAATCTGTCTGCTTTTGTGCTTAAAATGACACTAACAGCTAAAAAGGTGCACAATTCTTGTGGATGTGTCATATAATTCAAAGACAGAGTTTATTCTGTTTCTGGAGAAAATGAGAATTTGTGGGAGGTGCTTCTTGGAGATAATGGTCTCGAATAGCAACTTCTTGCCTAACCTGAAAATTCCCAGAATACTCCAGGAAAATTCAAGAGGCAAATTTGAAAACTCACATCAGTTGTGAGCCCCAGAATGAAAGAGCTTGGTGTAGAGAGTTGAAATACTTGCTGAAATTTGCATTCTTATTTTATTCATCATATATTCACATGGGAAATTCACATATATTTGCCCTCCCATAAATGCAATTCCCTACAATATGTTTTTTCAACTTCTTTCACCACTCTTCTGTTTCTGATCCTTTATTTACCCCTCAAGAATCTCAAATACCAACATCCTGGAGGTTCTTTAGGCATGAAACAAAGACTCAGGAGTAAAAATCCACTCAATTCATAAAGTCAGTGACATAAATCAAAAACCTTGGAGAAAAAATCTCTGAAAAATCAGAAAGAAAGAGATAAACTTGGTTTTCACCCAGTGTTGGGTTTCATTTTGGAAATGTAAAGGGGATCAAAAAGTTGTCCAGATCTAAAATAAGCCATTAGCAAAATGCACAGGCCCTCCAAACACTTGCTGGGTAAACAATTTTTCAAGCTGAGAAGAAGAGGCTGAATTCAGAGATTTACAAATTTGGGTAAATTTCAGGCAAAAATGAACTTCCATAATCCAAATTATTCATGATTCATCTGCAATGCTGGTATGGCTACATCATGTTTGCTTCTGAAATTTGTTCTTTTTAGCGCTGGCTTTCACTGCACTGAATTTCTCAATCTACCCTGTATCTCTTTCAAACCTAACATATTTTTCTTGTCTGTGCCTCAACATCTCACAACATGTTCTCTTTTCAGCTGCTACATTTCAATTCCACATCTGAATTTATGGTCCATTGTTTCCCTTTAACCTTTCTGCTTGGACACTGAAGATCTCTGTGCTGCAGATCCTTCTTGTGAGTCAACAGCAGCATGAAATAAAGGTCAGCTCAGTGATGCAGGCTCCTCTCCTCCTCAGAGAACAGTCTGGCCTGATGGAGATTCCCTTTGGGATGATAGATCTGCTCCAGGTGTGGTGCTGGAGAGGCTGAAACCAGCAGCTCTTTCTGAATTCCTGATTCCCATCGTGTTTCTCCCTGGAAAGAACATTATTCACATGTGCAGCAAGGCTGAGCTGGCCATCAGCTCCTCAGGGATGCAGCATTTATCCCAAAGGCAAGAAGCAGGATCAGTGCTCTGTGTAGCTGAGCCTGTAAGAGCAGGAAATTCATCACCCTCGCTTGTGTTCCCCCGAGGATGCAGTTTGTGCCATCAGCTCCCTGGGTTCCCAGCACAGGAAGGACCTGGAGCTGCTGGAGCCAGTCCAGAGGAGGCACCAGGATGAGCCCAGGGATGGAGCAGCTCCTCTGTGGGGAGAGGATGGGAGAATTGGGATTGTTCAGCCTGGAAAAAAGGAGCTTGGGTTATTTAGCCTGGAAAAAGGAGACTCAGGGCTGCCCCCATCACTCTCTGCAGCTCCTGAAAGGGGCCTGTGCTCAGCTGGGGCTGGGCTCTTTCTGCAGCAGCACTGACACAACCAGAGCTCACAGCCTCAAGCTGCACCAAGGGAAATACAGGGTGGATTTCAGGAAAAAGTTTTCACAGAAAGAGTGATAAAGTTCTGGAATGGCTGCCCAGGGAGGTGGTGGAGTCCCCATCCCTGGGTGTGTTTAACAAAGCCTGGATGTGGCACTGGGTGCCAGGGGTGAGTTGAGGTGTTGGGGCTGGGTTGGACTCCATGACCTTGAAGGTCTCTTCCAACCTGGTCATTCTGGGAATTCTGTGAAAAGAGAAGCTTTGGGGTGACCTCGTTGTGGCCTTCCAACGCCTAAAGGGAGCCTGCAAGGAAGAGGGAGAGAGACAGTTTACAAGAGCATGGAATGACAGGACAAGGGGAAATGAATTCAAACTGACAGAGAGGAGGTTTAGATTAGATATTGAGTAGAAATTCTTCCCTGTGAGGGTGAGAAGGCCCTGGCACAGGTTGCCCAGAGAAGCTGTGGCTGCCTCTGGATCCCTGGAAGTGTCCAAGGCCTGGCTGGATGGGGCTTGGAGCAGCCTGGGACAATGGAAGGTGTCCCTGCCCATGGCAGAGGTTAGAACTGGATGATCTTTAAGGTCCCTCCCAACTCAGGCCATTCCATGATTCTATGAGTCCTCTAGGATTCCATGATTCTGTGAGTTGATGATCACAACTCCTTGAAATTCTTCAGGGCAATTCTGTCAGCACGTCAATAGTAAGTGGACTCTGCATGGGGCTCCATCACATCAGTATGCTCCTCCTGTCCTGAAACACAAGGTAAAAGATGAAAAAAATTATCAGTAGTACCAGGCTCTTGTGTATCTGTACTTATTCTACTACTAACTGGGATGTCTGCCTTGCCTAAACACAGCAGAATCAAGGAATCAGAGAATATCCTGAGCTGGAAGGGACCCAAAAGGATCAGCAAGTCCAACCCCTGCCCTGCACAGGAAAACCTGAAAAATCCCACCCTGTGCTTGAGTTGTCCAAATGCTTCTTGATCTCTGTCAGGTTTGGTGCTGTGACCACCTGCTTGGGAGAGTTTCCAGGGTGAAGAACCTTTTCCTAATATGCCGCCTAAACCTTCCCTGACAGGGCTTAATGCCATGTGGAATTTATGGCTGAGTACAGACAGATTTCTGACCTTCACAATTAATTTTCACCCTCTCCTTCTATCTCTAAGTGAATCTTTGTTGTCACTTCTTCACTGTTTCATTGATAGATATTTCACCTTTCACTTTTCCTATTCCCCTCCACGGTATAAAGCAAGAACATCATATTTTTTTTTCCTGTTTCATATTTTCCCCTCTGTTTGGTCCAGATGGAGAGTTTCATAGCAATCCTAAATGACACAGGAAACAGTTCTGCCTGACTGACTCAGTCTCTTTGCATAACAGGAGCTGTACTGGGAATCTTCACTTTAGTGCATAATTGTGGTAATCCAAAGGCATTCTCAGCAAAGTGTATTTTCTTGTGTATGAAACACACTTGAAGCTGTTGATTGATGCACTTAGAATTGCTTCATGCACCATCTGTATCCATCTGTGCATGCTTGAACACTGTTTAAAACCCTCACTCCATCAGCAGTACATTAGATACAAGTGGTATTTCTGTTAATAGAGTGTATTAATAAAGATTAAATGATGTCTCACTTCATTCAGCCCTATCAAATACATTCATTGTATGATCCGTTGAAAATTAGAGAAGTCTCACTTAACGTGTGTTAATGCTTCAAGCGCCAACTCTCATCATTCTCATTAAAATTGTTGCACAGAATGACAGACTTGTTTGAGAAAAAAAGCAAGAAGCAGCAGTTAAAAACATAATGATTAAAAAACTGAAAGCATTTTTGGAAAGAGAAATGTTTAGAAGTTTTTCTCCCCCTTTTATATACCTATTTTGGTCTAAAAGGAAATTTGAACAAAAACTTTAAAAGTTGTCTCAAAAATTTATACAGAAATATTCTTCAAACAGAACCATTTTAACCCAGGCCTTCTCATTTACATATTAATTTGCATAAATCCCAGAACATACCAGGGATGCTTTCTTTCACTAATTATCAGTTCCTTGCCAGTGAACATAGGCATCTGGGATTTTGATAGGAATATAATGACTTTAAAATCATTACAATACAAAATGATTTTAAAGATAGCCTGCTCTAACAGAGATCCTAAGAACTTTGCTGGCATCTCACACAGAGTCATAAAATCATGGAATCATAGATTCATAGAATCACTGAGTTATAGAATCATAGTCATAGAGCAATGGAATAATAGGATAACAGAGTCATAGAATCACAGAGTCACAGAGTTATAGAATCATGGAATCATAGTGCTGAGACACTGGAACAGTTTCCTGGAGATATTTTGGCTGCCCCATCCCTGGAAGCTTTCCTGGCCACGATGGATGGGGGTTGGAGCAACCTGGTCTAGTAGAAAGTGTCTATGCACATGGCAGGGGTAGAATTGGATGATTTTTAAGGTCCTTTCCAACCCAAACTATTCCCTGATTTTACGATTTTAGCATGCATTAACCTTGCATGGATATCTGGACACCTCTGAGCATCTCAAATGACACCAGAGAACTTTCTAAGAACAACAGAATCAAGTCCCTTGTGAGAAAGTCCAGTGCTTACCTCAAAACACATTTCTCTGAGGAGCTGAATCACTCTGTGAATCCCACAGACAGCAAAAGGCATCTCTGCCCTGACTGTGAGGGCCCAGACCTGCACGAGGATGCCCAGCACTGATATCTCCCTCTATCAATTGACTTTCATCCAGGGACACAAAGGTGAGAGGTGTGGCATTCACATTCTCTGAAAAAATTCCTTTGCCCAGGATTGTTTTCCTGGGAAGCTGAGAAGCCTCAGAGAAAAGGAAAGCAATTCTTACCTCGTTTGCTTCTCCTGTGTTGTGCTCACATGTGGAATGTGTTTGGAGATTGTTCACCCACAGGTGATTGTTCCATTGGATTCTACTGGGAGTTGTTTTCACTCTTTGGCCAATCAGGGCCAAGCTGTGTCAGGACTCTGGAAAGAGTCAGGAGTTTTCATTATTATCTTTTAGCCTTCTGTAAATATCCTTTCTGTATTCTTTAATATAGTTTAGTTTAGTATTCTTTAATATAATATAGTATCATAAAATAATAAATTAGGCTTCTGAGAACATGGAGTCAGATTCATCATTCCTGCCTTTGTTGGGACATTCCCTGCAAATACAATAAGAGGCAATGAATGTGACTCAGAACTTCATGTCATTAAGTTCAGCAGAAGTTGTTTATCTGGACCATTTTTCATGATGGACTCATTTTAGTGAGTCTTAATTCCAGGTAAAATCCCATAATTAAAAAAAAATATGGAAAACACCATCCATAGATATAATGGGAATATCACCAGACAGGGATTCTTTGCCTTCCCAGACATAAGCCAGGGATTGCTCCAGCTGAATATTTCAGAGGAATTCCTCAGATGTGCATTTCATTAACTGCATAATGCCACCTCTTAGTCCTAAATCTGGATTTTTTTTTCCTTGACATATGGAGCTCTCAATGCACCCTGTTCACAGAGCTGCTCCCATCTCAGGAAAGCTCATTTCCAAAAACCTCAATTACTGTCACCTCCTTTTACTTGACATTAATTGCAAGACAAGCAGAACTAGCTGTAGTTAGGCCTGCCATGCTGATCTGCAACTGATTTAACAGCTGCATTTCTGCTTGCTGTTCAGTGCAGCACTACAGAAAACAAAACAGCTGTGGTGCTTTTAGTTTAGGGGGAAGAAAAGCTTTAATTTCATTTTTTTTTTTTAAATCCTATCTAAGACATATTTCTAAAGAATCCACAAAATGCTTGTTGGAAATCAAGAAGTACAGGCAGCACCTCTCATGTATGTACATAATCAGCAGATTTTGGTTTTTGGGGGGTGGGTTTTTGGTTTCTGTCTTGATTATAATAATCTTGAGGAAACTGATTAACCCAAAGTAAGTGATTTCAGTCAGAAAATGCTTATAGGGAGGGAAAGTGAGGAGGCATGAACCATTTTTGCTAGTCTTCAATATAAATATTTTTTAGAAAAATAGTGCTGCTATCTTTTACTCAGCTTTGAGAAGGCAAGAACTAGTATTTTATACCAATGATTTAATTATTTCTATACCTGTGTGCTGATTTTCAAAGGGTCAGCACATCTCAGGAACTTAGAAAATCTGTGTATAAAACCAGACTTAATTTTTTTTCTCTATAAACAGGAGATAGACCCTGAAGTTTAATCCATGGTTCTGCTCAAACACAGTCAACATCCCTGACCTCTGTGTGCCTCTGTTTTTGCCTCTGTCTCAATCAGGACTTTAATATCATCTGTACCGCACAATTTTAATGTATTCAAACAATTCCATGGGAGTAAAGTCCAGGCATTTCCTCAGGGGGCAGGGAGTGGGAGCTGGCTCTGGTTTTAATTCCAGTAATTGAGTTCATTACCCGTAGCTGTCTTTTGAGCACAAACAGGGTAGGAAGGCAATGTGACCCCCTGGGAGAGCAAAGCTCCAGGAGTCTGATGTCTGTGATGATTTTGGTCCTAATCTGCTTCAGAAAAGAAAAGGCTCTTCACCTCTGACATCCTTTATCTTGTCATCTCATTTCAAGTATTTTTAGTGCCAAAACAAGGTCTGTCCTTCACTGTATTTTTATATAATACTTGAAATTATGTGTTTTCCATCTGAGCTGGAATATACATGAAGTGCTGATATAGAATATCAGGTTATGATTTCACACCATGATAGGGGTCATTCCAGTTAATTCACTAGTTGTAGTATTTACATACCAATTTCTCATATAAAGACTCATTATTTCCAGAAAGAAACTGACTGTTTGGGGAAATTAAAGTTGTAATTGGGTTTCTCCTGGGACATGTCAGGCAGATTTTTTTCTCTAACAATGTCTAGGGCCTGAAGATTACCCCTCCCTATGGAGTCACTGGTGAGCTATAACTGCTTTTAACTCACTCAGGGATGGTGAAGTTCCAGTCTGAAGCCATGTAAAATCCTCCCAGGCATCCAAATCCCTCTTTACATTTATGGTGGGTTTGCATGGCAAGGTTCTGGCAAGGGGGTGAATACAGAGGTGGCTTCTGTGAGGAGCTGTCAGGACCTTCCCCTGTGTCCCTGTCCTGGATTGTAAGACGTGTGTGTGTTCTATCCCCATCTGTCAGAGCTGGGGCAGTTCTCTCTGTTCATGGGGCAGTTTTTTCTTTATCGCTGCCACAGCCAACCCTCCCTCCAGGAGATCTCTGCTGTCCATGGCCAGGGAGTGTCCCTGCAGGGCTGATCCAATTCCAGCATCCCATGGGGAGATGCTGCGCCCAGGGCAGGAGCCAAGCATTCCTACCTGGATCCAATCTGAGCCTGGAGCAGCACAGCAGCCTTTGCCCCCTGCATTGCCAGAGGAGCAGCTTTCTGCTGCCCTGCACTGCCAGAGGGAGCCCAGGCCCATCTGCAGCAGCCCTGGAGCTGCAGAGGAAAACTCCCCCCTTGTGCAGGATCCCTGCTGCAGCAGAGCCACAGCTGGCACTGCAGGAGGGCTGAGCCCCCATGGGATGGGGCTGTGACACCCCCTGACACACAGGGGGCAGCTCCTGTTCTGACCCTGTCAAATTTTTGTTTTCTTTTTTGTACTATTGCATTTGTATTTTTATTTTTCCTAATAAAGAACTGTTATTCCTACTCCCATATCTTTGCCTGAGAGCCCCTTAATTTAAAAATCATAATAATTCAGAGGGAGGGGGTTTACATTTTCCATTTCAAGGGAGGCTCCTGCCTTCCTTAGCAGACACCTGTCTGTTCAAAGCAAGAGAGTCCCACAGAGCCAGTTCCAGCCATGAGATGTTCTCAACTGCTTTCAGCAGCTGCCAGCATCTGCAGTGCAGGGATCTATGAACAATTTGTAATCAGAAGGAGATAAACCCTTTTAAGCATGGTTCCTCTGATGCATTAGCAATATCTGTCCTTCTTGATGACTTGATCTGCTCCCAGTAAAACTTATTTCTCTCTTCTGATGCTACGGAGTCTCTCAGCTGAAGGTGTTTACATTGTAGATGTCTATAAATGGTCAGGCACCAGCCTATATTTACAATCTGAATGTTCACCAACTGATTCAGTCTGAAACATGAGACTTCCTGGCTCTTAAAGTCCATCTTATGAAATTAGAATTACACGTAAAGAGCATTGCTTGTAGTCAGGCAAGGGAAACTGAACAAAGCACCTTGTGCTCCTGGAGCTGCCCTTGTATGGAGAATTTTGTGACTACATTTCTGAAAGACATATCAGACACTCAGCTTCCTGGAGGTTTTGCCAGCCTTAAAATAATTTCAGGTCCCCTGAATTTCAGAATTTCAACATTTCTTGATTTACCAGCTGCTCCACATTTCCAGTGCACCCACAGATGCACATCCATCTCTCACTGCATACACCTAAATGAATTGGATTTTAATATGAGCAGGGGGAAGTACTATAAAACCAAACAAGATTATGTTACAGGAATTAAATCAGATTACATCTCAGCTCCCCAAGTCGATGGGAGAATGGAGGGAGGGACTGTATTAATTAAAAAAGATGATGTTTAGACATGCATTCATGGCTATGTAAAGGCTGAGAGCAGATATTAGCTGAGGTCACCACCAAGCTGACTGCTGAGCTTGGAAGGGGAGGTGCAAAATGGCAGGTGAATGAAAAATGCTTTTCTTTGGGCTTGGCTTGCAGGGAAGAGCTGCTGCCACAGCACTGTGATGGTGAAATGTCTTTTTTAGAGCACCCACAGTGAGGGATTTTCTGCAGACTGGGGTTTTAGAGCTTGTTGTCACCACCCCAAGCTGGCCTTAAATGACCAGTGTCACAGACACATTTTATGAAAAATCCTTTCCTTAGAATTTTTTTCCTCCTAAGAAGCTGAGAGGCCTCAGAAACGAAATGTAAACATTGATTATCTGCTGCTGTGGAATGCAACAGGTGCATCTGTGATTGGTCTCATGTGGTTGTTTCTAATTAATGGCCAATCACAGCCCAGCTGTCTCAGACTCTCTGGTCAGTCACAAGATTTTATTATCATTCCTTTTTCATTCCCTCCTCTCCTTTCAAGCCTTCTGATGAAATCCTTTCTTCTATTCTTTTAGTATAGTTTTAATATATCATTTTCTTTTAATATAATATATATCATAAAATAATAAATCAGCCTTCAGAAACATGGAGTCATTCTCATCTCTCCCCTCATCCTGGGACTCCTGCAAACCACCACAGACCAGCACTGGAGCCTGGTGCTGGCAGATTTTTGCAGCACTTTCAGATTTTACATTCTAATGAGAGAAAATCTCCAATACACAGCTCAGACAGACTCTCTGCCTGCCCATTGCCATGCACAGGCACTGAGGTAAATTTGCAGAGGAATTATAATCCCTAATCCTCCCAACCCTTAACCCTGATGTCTCTCCAGCCTCCTCAATAAAGCAAATTATGCAAATTTTGCACGGTTTCCCATCAGAACAAAAATAAGATGGGCCTCCAGCCTCCTGGTGCTGCAGTAAACCTGGATCTGGCGAAGGAAAATCAAAGCAGAGAGAGAAAGAGGGGACTTTTTACCAAGAATCCTCCCTCAAAGCAGCCTGAAAGCACATTTAGCTGCCTGTAGCATTTCCTTTTGACAAAGAAAAAAGTAATAATCATCCCCAGCTGCGACCCTAGCAATAAACACATTCCTATTGTCGTTCTCAGGCCATAAACCCACAGTTTCTCTGCTGGAAACAAAGACTCGTTCAGGTGCCAAGCATGAAGGGCTGTTATTTGTACAAAAACTGCACTTTTAGGGGAAGTTCACAATCACTCCAAGAGGTCTGTGTGCTTTCAAGCAGTGTGAGCTCCCAGCAGTCTGCACATCATTGAGTTTGTGTTGACTTCTCCGCAGCCACAGAAGACACAGAGTTTAAAATATTGTTGTGTTCTTCCAATTCAATTTACCAGCTTCTGCCTGAGATGGCTCACCTGCTGTGGACCTAATTCTGCTTCCAGTTATACAAGAGTAAACCAGCAGGAAAAGCTCTCCCCAGCCCTGAGTTATATATTGGAGGGAGGAAAAAAGAAGCTGTACAGGTTCCCTTTGTCACAAGGGCTGTACAGCAACACCAATCCTCCTAAGAGCTAAAGAAAAGGGTTCCAAGAAACCATGAAAATAATGCACATTTTTTTCTTTGATTCCAGCAAAAAATATTGGCCTACTGAACCCTAAAGGGGACTTACACAGGGGTTTATGGAAATTCATTAGGTAGTTCATTATTCATTCCTTTTAATTTTGAAGAGTAGTAATCATTATTATGATAATGCTGTTATGACCCAGAATATCAGCTGGTCTTAGAGAACAAAGAACAGTCTCAAAAGAACCAAGAATTGTCTGAAAGGATATGATTTATCTGAAAATAGATGTCTGTACCTTGGTTGCTTCTCTCAACTCTTTCAGAATCACTGGGAAATAGGGATTTGTTGGGGATGATTAATCTCATGTTGAAATAAGTGTCTGCAATAAGTCAGAGGAATCATCTGTTTCTCTGCGTTACTCATAGCAAGAAATTCAGCTCCTGCTGAGCCATATTCATCAACAATGCAGATATCTCACTTTATGGGAGATATTTAATCATGGGTCAGACTCTAAGGTTATACTTCTACAGAGAGAAAAATAATTGATAATTTGAGGTAAGATTTCCATCCTTTAAATGCAGGTTCTCACAGGTTTTATGCTGCTGTGCATCAGCAGAATTTGCTCATCTTGAAAGTTTTTATGGGGTGATGGGAATGGACAGAATGAACAAGAAATTGACTCAGAAAATTGAGTTTTATCCATCTCTGCTTATTATGAAAATAATCCTATCAATTTTTGCTCTTACTGTGGCCAGTAATTTTTCCATCCAGATAAATCTGCATGCCTTTTTGAGACAAAATCCCAGTTTCACTGGATTCCTGCATCTGTGGAGTCTGACTGGAAGGAATGGGCTCTTCAGGATTCACTTTGAACTGAGTGCAGCTTATGTACAGTTCCCTTATAGCTATTTCCTAACATCTAAATCCCATTAGAAACCCCCAAATTCAGTATTTTCCATGCTTCTCAGGGGTTGCCCTGGCTTTCTTCTCTCTGTGAAAAGTGTTGAAAATCCAGAGGAGTGAAAATTATGTTTTCTTTCCTCCTTGTCCGTGTGATCCCTGCAGTTCCCTGCCCTTTGCACTGTGCTTGACTTTAAGGAAGAGCACACAGCCCTTAAGCTTTAAGCACACTGTCAAAAATCATTTAATCTTCTAGACAGGAAAGACAGTTTGGTAAAAAAAAAGAAAAAAGAAAAAAGACCAGATTCTTGGAGTGTATTTCAAGATGCTTTACTTTTTCCTTAGGATTCAGAGATACCTTATAATGTATTAATAAAACAAGAAAACAGTGTGGGTGGTTTTGTTGTGAGGTTTTTTTTTTCCTTTTTAAATGTTTTTTGTCCTTGTTACTACAGTCCTGCAGACCTGCTCAGCAGTAATTAGAGACAGGTTTTGTGCGGATTTCTCTGTCTATCCTGTCCCTGTGGAACCTGGGGGGTGATCAGGATGTGGAGTAGAGAGAACAGGAGGTGGCTGGAATAGCGGCTTTCCTCCTGAATACCCCTCTGCACACTCCCTGTGCTTCAATATTCCCTGTTCTCCACCTCCTAGCCACAGGAGAGGCTTTTGCGAGCTGCTCTGCAGCTTTCACTGCCCCATTCACCATCCCATGGCTCCTGACCCTGCCCCTGCCCTCGTTCACAAGAGGGAAGAGATCTCCTGGGTTTGCTCTGGAAAATTAAGCTGCAGGAGCCAGTGACACATGCTGGTCACCAGACTTTCCCTTGGGGTGGACCAGAGCAGGAAAACCCTGCCTTGGAAGGTGGTGTAAAAGCAGCAGGACTGAGGGAAGCAGTGGCGCACCAGGAGACACTTTGCAGTCCTCAGGAGCAGCGGTTGTGTTCTCTTTTATATTTGGACTTTGCTGAGTTTCAAGTTTAAGGGTCCAAACCCATGAGGACCAGTATCAGAATCTCATTTTATCACTCAGATTGGCAGCACCTTGGTTTGTTCCTTCTGAAGGGCTCCACAACTCCAGAGAATATTCTCTCAGCACCTAAAGACCTTTTGGTAATTCTCCATGAACACCTTCTAAACCAGAATCTCATTATATCACCCAGAGTGACAACACCTTGGTTTGTTCCTTCTGAAGGGCTCCACAACTCCAGACAATATTCCCTCAGCACTAAAGACTTTTTGGTAATTCTCCATGAGCACCTTCTTCTCCTGGTGTGCAGTGGTACACCAGGAGACACTTTGCAATCCTAGGAGCAGTGGTTGTGCTCTCTTTTATATCTGGGCTACTCTGAATTTCAAATTTAAGGATCCAACCCGTGAGGACCAGTATCAGAATCTCGTTTTATCGCTCAGAGTGGCAGCACCTTGGTTTGTTCCTTCTGAAGGGCTCCACAACTCCAGAGAACATTCCCTCAGCACTTAAAGACCTTTTGGTAACTCTCCACGAGCACCTTCTAAACCAGCTCCTTTTCCATGCCCTGCTGCCCCAAACTTTTCTGCTTCAAGGAGAAGGAAAGGGAAGGAAAGGGAGTTTGGAACAACACCTGGCTGTGTATTCTGTGCACTTCACAGGGATCATGACACTCATATCTTCCTTTCCTACAAACCCTCCTTCATCCTTCCCTTGCCCTGCTCGTTGTGTGCAGTTAATTATCTTCTCTGAGACTCTCTTTAATTCCAGGGGAGGATAAAAGCTGGCTGTAACAATGAAGCACATCCCCATAAAAGCAGGAAAAGAAAGAAAAAGAGATTCCAGCTTCATACTGGGTGACAAATCAGTCAATTCTTGGCTGCCAGCTGATAGGATTATCCTAAAGAAGCTTTGTGAGGCTTGGGTTTTATGCACACACACTCATCCAAATGAAGTGATAATGTTTTTGATGCTTGAATTAAATAGTAATGTGAGGATATCAGGCACTGATCGCTTCAAACAACAAAAAACACCAATCTGGTATCTTATTAATCATTAAAATGAGCCCCATGAAAACAGCAGCTTCCTCGGCTTTTATGAACTGGCATTTCTCCACTGAAATCAGGAGCATTGGATTAATTTTCTGCTGTGGGGAATTCTACCCATTATGTTTTTATATTATTGTTAAATGTTACATTAGGGCTGGCACTGCATCGAGGCTTTGCAGGGAGAGATGTACATAAAATTATCATAATGATGTTAGTTGTGAACACCTTTCCTTTTTAGCAGTGTTTCACTTATTTTTTAACATTATTTGTTCAAAAGTGAGACAGACAAAGGTGCAAAGCACAGCATGGTGTTAAAAGAAATATAATATATAGTTTAATATACATGTATAAATATATAAATAAATAAATATTTATTATAGAAACTTTATATAAAAGAAATGGAATATATAATTCTGTGATTCTGTGGTATGTCACTGAGTACATGACAGAAATTCTCTCTTATGCACTCACAAATTTCAGGCAAAGGCAAAATTCCCCCATGATTTTCAGCCCAGCTGTGAAGCAGAGAATGATATTATATGCAGAGGCCTCCACCAGAAACCAAACTCTTAAAGAGCAAAGAATAATTTTCTCTTCAGGATTCAGTTTTGGGTTCTAATTATCACAATTTGGCAAGTTAACTAAGTTGTTGTAATGGCCCATATGCACCACATCAGCCTGCAGGAAATATTAATGCCTGAAAGCCGAACTTCTTTTTATGGATGCTTGGCCTTTTCACAAGCACTAAGTGAAATATATTAAAATTATCTCAGTGAGTTTAAGTTACAAGACAGTTCATTACATGTGCCACGTGGCTGACAGAGTGCATCTCATCAGTAACCACTGCTCAGGTGATGATAGAACTTTAATTGGCTCATTAATTTGAGACTTCAGCTGGTACATTGGAAGTAGAATTTTCCTTGCCTGGTGGAGGTGCACAGACTTTCCAAATTCAAGTAGCAATTCTTGCCAGCACAGGAGGGGAAATGTCTTGTGCTGTTAATTCAGGAGTTTCTGTTGCCTGCACACCCAGGCACTGTCTGTCTGCCTCAGCTCCTGTCAGGATCTTCATTCCAACAAGCTGTCACACTGGCTCTATTGTGTGAGCCAAAAGGAACCAGTCTGCTCCTCCACACCAACCTCTATAACAGCCCAAAATTCCATCCCACCACTCTTTTTGCCCATCCAGTGGCTGGCCTCAAACCAATCTCAATTCAAAGATTTTCTCCATGCAGATTTTACTAATCTTTACTATCCCTGTCACCCCGCCTTATTATATGTTCTCATTTCTGCTTTGATTTGTCAAACTTTAATTTCCTCTTAGAGTCTTCTGTTTTCCCATCCTTTGCCAAACTGTAAGGATGCCAGAGTCAGAATTATGTCTTCTGTAAGTACTCAGATATCAGACACAAAGGGATAACGTGGCTCATTATAAAGTTCCTTCCCTTTTACTCTTTTAAAAAGTTATTAACGCATAAAATTTTACTGCGCCGATTGCTGCTTATCGTTTTGTGCTGCTAAAAAAGCTGCAAAAATCTCTCAGTTAATTCAGAACACCCATGAATTAATACTGCCAGCCCACTCTGTTTTATTTGGCGCCCTGACTCGCTAGACTGTTGGGTCTGCTGTAAATTCAATTATGCAAAGCACCCACTGGGCTCCTGAGCAAGAGAATGTCCTCGTGCTTGTGTTCCACACTGGTGGAGTGCAGCACAAGGTGTTTGGAGCTGCCCAAACTCTAAAGTTTAACTAGGGTGATGTTGTGTCTGGGCTAATTAATCCTGTTTCTCTGTGGAACTAATTAGCTGGGGTGCTGTGGTGCGGTGGCTGTTATCATATCAAGTTTGGTTCTGTCTTGATTTCCTCCAGATTAGGGATCTCTGTGCCTTTCTTGAAACCATGATGTACACACACAACTGAACATGAAGAGAGTCTCACTGCAGAAAACCCTCAAATCCTCAGTTTACAGAATACATCAACCATGAGCATTAAGGAGGGTATCAGGGACTGTTCACTCATCATGTACAGGAAAAGCTTTTAATGCCAAAATCTTTTAAAACTGGACCCAAACCCCACATCCAAATCAGTGACAAAACCAGACTCTATCACAAAATAAAACCCAAACAAAAAAACTGAAAATAAGTCACGTAACCAGAAAGAGAAGAGCTGACAGAAGATCAGGGAGGTGAAGATCTCCACATCAGTTCTGAGTTTGGATCATTGATTTCAGTCATGGCTAATTACCTGAAGACCATCAAGAGCAGTTGACTGGATATGGTTTTCTCAGTTCTTTACCTCCACACAGCAGAAGGACATGGAATTTACCAGCTTTACAATCCTGACGTGATAGAAATTTGTTATCTATTGATGTGCAAGCACAGCTTGCTCCCAGTTTGAGGAGGAAGGGGTGTGGAAACCCAGGGCACTGGGAATATTTCCCTGTCTGCTCTGGGCTGCCCTGACCCCCAGGGCAGCACTGACTTTGACCCTCATGCATGGAGAAAGTTTCCCAGACTTCAAGATAGACCAGAACCCACAGAAGTGTGAAATAGATTCTAGAGAGCAGTGTAGGTGTGTCACTTGGTGAGAAATTGAGGTTTTTTTGGGATTTTTAGTGTGTTGTGGATGGAAGCAAGATGGAGGGCACAGGGTGTCATCCTGGGTTTCTTCTTCATGCTTCTTCTTCCTCCTTCTCCATGGGTTTGGGTGGCATTTTGTGATTGGGCAGAAAAGTCCCCATTGCAGCTCTGTGGGATCAGTTATTGGGTTAAAAGGGAAAATAATCCAGGTGTCAGTTCTTCATTGGATAGTTTAGTCTGAAAAGACCTTGGAACAAGAGATTGTTGGCCATTTTGTGCCTTGTAATGAAAAGCTGCTGAACTCCCAGCAGTGAGACTGTTTTACTGATAAGAAACAATAAACACCTGAGTGTGAACATGAAATAACATCTCAAGTGCCTTCAATCCAGACCCAGAGAAACCCACACCTGGTACCTCCACAAAGAGGTGTAAAATGTGTAGAGTCACTGTGGAAAGCTCTGAACCTGCCTCCAAACTGAGGAGAAGACTCCTAAGGGGCTGTCATTAAATAACAGAGGAAAAAAAGGACCATTGAGTGAAAAATCTTTGCTTTTTTGGAAGATCCCTGTTCTGCCAGCCCCCAAAATGCACAGAAACTGGCACTGCAAGCTTCAGAACTTCAGGAGACCTGAAGGGATGATTTATTTGCCCAAAGAATCCTTGCAAACCACCTGACATGCCCCTGTCACTCAGAAGTGACAGCATCTCTGACAGCTGCACAAATCCAGTTCATACCCCCAGTGTGAACACAACTTTCAGCTGCTGTCCAGAGCCAGGATTGTGTTGAAAGGTGTATTTGGCAAATGGAAATTATCTGCCATGACCTTGTTTCATTTTGAGAACCTGCCAATGTCATTCTAGAGTGAAAGAAGTTCCTGGTAAGGCTTGGATTAAGGTCATGGCTTACTTGGAGCACTCTCCATATGGATAAAAACACAACTCCCCTGAAGTAAAATGCAAAATACTTGAGCTAGTTGGAGTAGTCAGGTCTATGTATAAGTCTGTTTCTTTGTGGGTGCTCTTTGGGGTACATTCTGATGGCAAGACAACTTTTAATTGATGTTTGGAGAGGAATCTGGAATGATTTGCTTGATGACTTGCCGGGATGACTCATGTCCAGCAGGAAAGAAGGCAGTGATAAACTCAAATGAGGCTGTGGGAGGCAACATGCTAGAAGCTCATTATAAGCATCATTCTTTTAACCAGTTTTATGATGCAGAACAGATTCCAGGTTATTGCAACCATTTTACAGCAAAGGGCAGATAAGGACTAGGGCAGGACGTGCTTCCAGGCAATATCCTCTTCTCTTTGTAGAAAATTTGGAGAGTAATTTTCAAAAGAATCTGGACTCGGAGCAATCTGGTTCTCCTCTGCAGCTGGACTGCTCTGGAAACTTGGGAAGAAATTCTACTTATTTGAAGATGCTCTGTGAGGTGTCAGTGTGAATGTGATTTACAGAGAGATGAAATATAGACAAGTTATTATGGAAAGAGCCAGGAAGAGTCCAACTCCACAACCCCTCTGTGAAGGAAAGAATCCCAAAAATCACTGTCTTTAGTTCCCTGTCTTTCACACAGATGAAGACCTGTAGTGGGTTGACCTTGTCTGGCTGCCAGGTGGCCAGAACTTCATATAAAAGCCAAGAAAAAGGAGGAGGAAGTGGGATACTGCTAATTATGAGCTTTGTCTTCTGAAACAACATCCTCTATGTCCTGGGAAGAGACTGGATATTCTCCATCTGCTGATGGGAAGCAGATAATATAGATTTCATTTTCCTTTGGACCACACACAGCCTTTGCTTTTGCTTTGTTAAACAGCCTTCCTCTTGACCCAAAAGGATTTTTCCATCCTGTTTTCTCCCTCTCTGTTCTGTTGAGGAGGGGAGTGATGGAGTGGCTTGGTGGGCACCTCGCATCCAGCAATACCAACCCACCACAGCTTTTTTTTTGTTTAAACCACAGCCCCATCCATTTTTGATCTTGCACTGTGCAGTTTGGTCCCTGATTAAGGAAGGTCTGACTCACACTATCTGTTATTTGATAGCCAAAGGAAAAATAAATGTGTGTATACATATATATATATATATATATATATATATATGGTGTGGTTTACGGAACATATTTCGTGCATCTCCTTGGAGTTTAGATCAGTCATGAGAAACTAAATTTGACTCCTTGATCATGGATGGACAGGAACTACTTCTGCTGGAAAATAAAACCCCTCATTATAGCAGATAAATCACATCCATGTTCTTTGGAATTCTGTCTTCATTCCACTGTAAATTATGGACTACCTGAGTTGGGATACAAGAAAGATCTGCATTTCTGTATAACCAGTCAAGTTGACTCACATCTTATTCATTTATTTGCCATTCCTGTTGTAATATAAATGGAACATTTTAGGGGTGTCAATATTATTTCTGGTATCCTTTAAATATCATGTTTTGGTGTTTTTGAAAAACAATGTGGTTTTTTTTCTGAAGAAAACAGTTCAGTAAGGGAAAAAAAAGAATGAGAAGAAGCCTTAGTGGATAACTATAATTTTCTTATTCTTGTGAGAACCCTGCATTTCTGATTTCCACACACAGACTCTTGATGTACACTGGATATTTGCAAAATTAGTAGCAAGATATGCATAGGAAATTCTTGATAAGTACTCATTAGTCATCACTACCCAATTATGCTAATGAATCAGAAGGAATGGGAAGTGCTGAAGGAGGGACTGCACTTTTAGATGAAGCTTCCAGAAGATCTGAATTGAGGGGGCATTTTAAGGCATTCTGCAGTGAAACAGAAATGGAAGAATTGCAGTGGTGATGTTTAAGGCAATTTACATGAAGTTTTTTATCAGGCAACCAGAAACAAGCCCCCTGTTTGCTTGGGGAATTAAATCAAGCTTCCTGCTGGAACAGAGTGGAATGTAAAGGGACCAATAGTGGGGATTTGGGGTGTAACAAGATGTTGGTGGTTATTTTTATAGAGGTTTTAATAGGAGCTGGAAAAAAGGTAATAGACAAATACTTTGAGAAGAATCCTGCTGGTTTTAGCAATCATAAACTTACCTGACTAGTCTAAATTAAACTCTTAGGTACCCTCAGTGGTCTGTAAGTAGAGATGGATACAAGATAGATACTAAATTCATCCCATCTTAAAACATTTATTTATGATTTCTGCACAAAAATGCCTTCTAGAGGTACCTAGAAGCACCCTTCTCTTTCTTTCTCTCTTCTTTTTACTTGGCAGTAAAAGGAACCTTATAAAACAGATGACAGACGTGTTTAGGTTTTGAATAGCTATTAGATTTTAAATTATGTTTGGAGTTATCCCCATACCTGAGCAGGGCTAGGATTCAAGGCCTCCAAAATACTTAAAGCTGTTCTTCTAATGATGAGTATTTGATTAGAGAAGGCTGGAAATTTCCCAAGTGGATTTTCCTCCTCTTCAAAAAATGCTGATACATAAGGGAGAACATGGTTCAAAAAACTGAGGTTTTTTAATAAGAATACTATATAAATACTGAATATATACTCTCAGTCTAATCTTGAAATACAATTTAAAATCAAATTTCATGTGGAGAAGAGCAAAAGGTTTGGCTATGGCATGGTTTATTGCCACTATACCAGCATGCTGCTCCATATATACTTATTTTCACAGATGTAACAACATAAACCTGGACCCAAATGCAATGGAAAAAATAGGAACTACCTCCAGTCACTTATGAGGGTTTTCATTTGTCTTCTTTGTGGTCTAATTCTGTGTCCCTCTGGTTGTGCTGCTTTGACAGAATTGCTCTAACACAACACTGAGCCTGTACTTCTGTCTTCTTTCCAGGCTGAAGAAGCTTCCCTGGATTCCTCTGTGAGTGGGATTTTGCTGTTGGGATGTGTAACTGAACCAGTCAGTGAGGCTGGCTGCAAAATCAAAAGTGACTACATCAATAAAATCAGTGTGTACAGCTGAGACAAAAACACACTACAAAACAAATAAACCAAAAATCCCCACATTAACCCCACAAAATTAAAAACAAGCACAGTAGCCTAAAAGTACATAAAATACTAAATACAAATAGTACAGACTCAAAGATTCTGGAGAGCATTGTATGTATTCAGCCAGGAAGAGAATCTTCCCACTTTCCTAATACATGAACCATAAAGAAATTTCTGTATGATTTTGGAGAAAAAGCTCATTTATTTTTAATCTTTGCAGGCTTTCACAATCTGCAACCTTACACCATTATCTGGCTGAACAATTGAAGGGAAATGGCTATTTTTATCAAGCAATTTTCAAAATTATATATATATATATATATTATTTCAACCATATCTAGTACACATTTATTTCTGAGATGAACAAGCTTTTACCATCCCTAGTAAAATAACTATAAATAGCATTTTTGAGGATGGCAGTTCTTTACCAGCTGACACAAATCTGAATAGAAAATAAAAGATATAAAGATCTGTCAATGCAATAGAAGGTTTTAAAATCCTTATTTTATGTCATCATCTAGCTAATGAAGGATAGCATGGCCTAGACAGCACAAAATACCATAATAGCACCCCAGTTTCTGTTCTAATATTTCATCTTTAATCTATTCTGTCATCTTCAGTATATTCTTAGACACAGCTCATGGCTTAATCTGAATGCAGAATAAACAGGAAGAAGTGGGACTTCAGGTCACTTCTGAAAATGGTGGGTCTTTAGGTAAGACTTATTTTGCCAGGTACAGTAAAAAAAGAGGATGAAATTAATTTAGGAGGATGTGTGTAGTTCTGACATGGAAACTTGCCCATTAAAATTTCAGCAACTTGTCAAGACAAGGATTAATCAACAAAAACTGACCCTGTAATCTGTACCTGAACCTGTGACTGGTGGTTTATATCAGAAGGGAACCAGCAATGAGGGAATTGTTGAGAAAATCATTTAATCCAACATCTTGAGCATTAGCAATGGAATTTAGATGTCACTTCCCTGCTCTGTGACAGATTCTCACAATGATTTCAAGGTTTGTCACTTAGGTCCAGCCTTGACAGGGATTTAAAGGTAGGAATCACCTAGATATTTGAATAGGTTTCCCTTTACAAACATCTCAGTTAATGCCTCACACAGCAAAACTTACACAGATAATAAACAGTATAAAAAGCTAAACTTCTAGAGGAATATTTCAATTCTAGGAGGTGTGTGGCATTCACATTTTCTGGAAAAAAATCCCTTCACCCAGGATTTTTCTCCTGGGAAACTGAGAAGCCTCAGAGAAAAAGGAAAACAATTCTTATCTCATTTGCTTCTCCTGTGTTGTGCTCACATGTGGAATGTGTTTGGAGATTGTTTACCCACAGGTGATTGTTTCATTGGATTCTGCTGGGAGTTGTTTTCACTCATTGGCCAATCAGGGCCCAGCTGTGTCAGGGGTCTGGAGAGAGTCACAAGTTTTCATAATTATCTTTTTAGCATTCTGTAAGTAACCTTTCTGTATTCTTTAGTATAGTATTCTTTAATATAATATTATGATAATATAGTATCATAAAAGAATAAATTAGCCTTCTGAGAACATGGAGTCAGATTCATCATTCCTTCCTGCCACGAGGGTCCCTGCAAATACAACAGAGGTGGATTTACCTGTCTGAGCACTGACACAAAGCCTCAGGTTTGGTTCACAGGGTCACTGAGGCATCCCAGAGCTGATGGATCTGGTACTGAAACCTGTCCCCTTCTGGAGAGACCAAGCTGGAGATGGCAGAACATCTGAAATTGCACCAGGTTTTTATGTTTAAGCATCTAAATCATATCTCAAACTGACACTTAAAGGTTAAGAACCTAAATATTTCTTAAGTTTTTAGGACTTTTTCAATTGGATGAGCAGAGGGCTACAGCCCAGCATGAGATGCCACTCTTTTACAGGGTGGATTTGTTGTCGTTATAGTGCAAGAGCTCTATTGTCATTACATTGCAAAGGTTCCATATTGCCAGAGTTTCACACCTCCTTGATGTTTCTTGTAGGCAGCTCCTCCAGGCACTGACTCTTCCTTGTCCTCACAGCAGCCAACTGACTCCAGTCCCCACCAATCCACTCTTTTATAACACTCTTCTGACTGGCTACAGGTGTGGCCTGTTAACATCAGGCCTGATCCTAATCCTTAGTAATTGGCTCAGCTGCAACTCTTTAGCAGGTAGGATTACGTTCTACAGTACCTTTATTTACTTATGCTCTATCCCCCTACATGGATTTATGAAATCCTGGCATCATTTCATTTCTGCAACATGAAGAATGTGTCCTGATGTGCAGATGGTGCTATTTAATTTGGGAAAAAAAAATAAAATTGTGGTGGTCAGAGGCTTGATACAATAATCATCCTTTGATTCAGTTGTAGCAGATTGCCTCTTCAGACCTTCCCTTTAAAAGGTTTTTCAGCTTGGAGGGGAAAAAAGGCCAGAAAGGATTGACAATTTTCAGATTCATTTTTTCACTAATGAACAAGAAAAACAAAGCAAGAAAAGTCTCTAAGGAACTCTTTAACTTCCCCCAGAAAACACCAAAATGCTAGGATTGAATTACTATCCCTGAGATCTACAGTTAATTCTATTTTCAGCATTAAAAAAATTCACTACTCAGGTATTTCTTTCTGTAAATAACAAAAAAAATGTTACAAGCTTTTCTTCCTATTCACCACCTCTGAAAAAGCCAAGGCAATCTGCAAAGAACAGAATAATCTGTTCAATTCCTAGGATGATGGAGGGCACTGAATAGTGCTTTCCCCCTTATCATACATTAACCAATGTCATGGTACCCAGATGCTCTCCACTATCACAAAAAACTGGAAATAAAATCTTCCACTTCTCTCTGAAAGTTACAGCAATCCCCAGTTAATATCAATACTCTCATTTTGTTAGTGGCAGCTTGCTTTAAACTGAGATTTTCAGAAAGCATTTTGCTTACAGAATTGCTGAATATTTGACAGCAAACACCCGGGTTGTTTTCCTTGGCTAAGAAATTCCTCCTGCACATGTGGCCCTGGGTACTTTCACCTACTCACAACCACTTTCTAGAACACTGCTGTGGAGGCATAAATTGGGTTTCTTTTTTCCCCTTCTTATTTCAATATTTCATCTGAGGAACTCTGCCAGCTCCTAAGAGAGATGCTCTTGGTTTTCCAGGGTTCCTTTGAGGATTGTTGAATGACCCTGCCGTGGTGATTCCCATTTGGCTCCAGGAGAGCTGTGCAATCCCCCTCTGGATATAAATTATTCAGGGCCTCTTTATTGCTTCATAAGGTTAATGTGAGAACAGCAGTTGGTGTAGATCAGCTGCACTCAGCGTGTTCAGAGCTGAATTAAAGACAATATTTCAGTGCAAACCATCCCAGGACTTCCACAACATCATCTTAACACTCCATCAGTAGCAACAAATGTAAAGCTCTGTAATTAATGTTATGGGGGAAGTTTGGAGATGCAAAATTTAATTACCTGCACTAAATTTAGCTGGAAAATCAGGTTAATTACCCTATTTCAAGGTGCCGTGGAGACTAAAATGTAAATGATGGCTAAAAGAATACAGAGTGGTAACTGGAAAAAAAAAAAGGTCTTGTGAAAAGTTCAGTGGTGTTGCATGGCTGGGTTGACATCCTTTGTGAAGGACATTACAGCTCCACTGTGAGCTTTCACTTCCTGCTGGGGAAAGACTTTATTAATTATTTAATTATTTTATTGTTTATTTATTGGTATTTTATATTGATTTTAGAACAAGTCAACTCAATGAAGTACCAAAATTGATGTGGAATAATGAAAATCGTCATGGACAAATCAAACCATTTCTCCTGCCTATAATTTTATTTTCTTTTCCAGCAATAAGATTGAAACTTCACTTATTTGGCCCAAGTTACACCTTGTTGCTGGATTAATTCTGCTCCACATAAATCAGAAAAACTTAAAACCTTGTGGGAAGAGCAGTGCAGGCCCCACTGATACCCACCTGATATCTGAGCTAATGTGGAGAATTTTTACTCCCCCTCCATTGGTTGTTTTTGCATCGTCATTTGCTGAATATTTGACAAGATTTAAGTGGGTCCTGTAAAAGCTACAGGTGGATTTTCTGAAAGTAGAAATTATCTGAGATTTGGGTGTTATTAAAATCTTTTTGAGGTAATTAAAAGCTGTTCCAGTGGTCAAGGGCAGAGCAAGATTCAATTTCACTGGGATGTCCTGGAGAGATAAAGCCAAAAGACAGCAAGAAGGGATAAAAGCAGTCAGTAAAAAAAGAAAAAAAAAATTAAGCACCCCACAAAAGTAAAAAATTTAAAAACCCCAATAAAACAAATAAACAACAACCCAAAAAAAAACCAAGACAACAAAAAGCCCCAAACCAAAACAAAGCACAAACAAAAAACGCCAAACCAAACCAAAACAAACCTCCCCTTAGAAAAAAACAAAAATCCAATTTTTCCTGCCTATTGACCAACAAGTAAAACAGTAAGAAAAAAAAAAAAGAATAAAAGCCCAACAACAAAAGCAAATAATGTTTCTCACTTATTATTTCCGTCCTGTTGTTTGTCAATGCACACTGTATTCCTAGAGCCTGCAAAATTACCACAGCAGGGAACACACTTTTTCTACAGGAAACAAAAGAAAAAATGGCATTTTGAAGTTACAGGACGAGAAACCCTCAAATTCTTTTTTTTTTTTTTAATTTACATGTCAGAGTCCATGAATTTTAACTAAAATGCAAATCTCCCAGCTTCAGAAACTTGCTGTAAAGCACTGAGACACGAACGCAAGGGTTGAATTAAAACCCAGTTCTACTGATTAAGAAATTTATTTATATATTATATAACATTATAATATAAATTATAGTCTTGAAATGAGATATTAATATAACATAATATTTTATAATATATTAATATATATACACAATTAATATTAATATAATAATATATTAATATATTATATCAACCTACTATTATATTATATGTTATAATATAATATATTATGTGTCTTTATTTTATCTATTTATACATATTAAGAAAAAATTAAGAAATGTATACCTTAAGATATTTGTATATTAATATTATATATCAATAATAAATTAATATATTATTTAATATATTAAGGTATTTATATATTAATATCTGTATATTTAGATATTAATATTTAGATATTTATATTAAGAAATAGTACAAAATTTAATTAGGAAGGGAGACTCCCATTATTTGCCCTTCCATATTTGTAAATCATAAGAGGAAATACTAAGAGCTGCACTAATCCAGATTATTTCAAGGCTTTTTTCATGGAGAAAAACGTGGTGTCATGATGATTAATAATTGAAATGTAAGAAATGAGCCCTTCACTGCTCAGTTGTCTTTAGAGCCAGGTATTTACCCGTCAGCACTTCTAGGCTGCCACAAATCCTGAGCAGCACCAGAGGAGATGCTTAAGGAAGTGATCAATGGGCTTGGAAGTCTCAAGTGGTGCCCATTGCTTGCAGCCTTCAAGGATAAAAGGGGAAAATAAACAAGAATAAAAAGCCATTTTGAAGTTGTAAATAATTTTATTTACTTCGCTCGCTCACTTTTTCCCAATGAGATTTTATTTGTTAATTTAAAAGGATGGATGGATCTCTGAAATGACCAAAGAACTGGAATATCCTGGAGAAGAGCTGAGCTGTGTATGATGAAAATAAGAATTCATGTAGAATATGAGACCATTATTATGCTGTGCAAATACAACCCCATTAGAAGACTCTACAGTGTCACCAGCAATGGATTTGGAAATTGTACACTCTGAAATTATGATGACAAAAAGGAGCTCGCTTTTCAGAAGAGATTGTCTTGATTATGCTTAAATTAAATTATTTCAAATTACCTCATCATATCTACCTGTAGCTAAACACAAGGTAGAAAAGATCTTTCTTTTTTTAGAAACTGGGTTGTTGAAAATCAAAAAGAAAAATTATTACTTGCCTCGAATCTTCCTTCAGCTTTTTCTTCTTTTAATTTTTATTTTTCCCAAAAGATCATTAGGTGCTTGGCACCAGTGCAGGCATATGAATACATCTCCCTGTAATAGCTTTTACAAATCTGATGACACATTTCAGAGGAGAAAGCTTTCCTCTTAACTGTAATAACTCGTGCTAGCAGCCTCAGTGAAGGAGTGGAGATGGTGTTAAAAATTATAA
This sequence comes from Calcarius lapponicus, assembly GCA_039654755.1. NCBI lineage: Eukaryota > Metazoa > Chordata > Aves > Passeriformes > Fringillidae > Calcarius > Calcarius lapponicus. The sequence continues at coordinate 11,177,966 of CM077464.1, read as the reverse complement.
TCAATGACTCAAGGGAGAGCTACAAATTACTGTGCCACATTACAGGAAAATCGAAACTCAAACGGCAAACCTGCCATGGTAATGGGTGAATAAACAGGAGACAGGGAATGGAAAACAGGGATTATGGCTGCCCCTGCCCATGTTGCAAAGACATCCCAATGCCTCAGGTTTTAGCTTTTCTATTTTTCAGATTCTGTGCTGCTTTAGTGTGTGGGGCTGAGCTTCACATCAGGGGATGCTGAGCTCTCTGCACAGAGCAGGGAGACAAAACAATTCCTGCTCCAGCTGGGCACCAAGGACAAATGATCCAAATCTCAGCCCAGGAGCACAAACCCCGTGGGCTGGAGAGAGAAAAACAAGCAGGGTGGGACTGCAGGGGCTAAAGCTGGAATGGGACAATGAACTCCTATAGTAAAAGCAGGCAACCCCAATGAGGGGGAGAGAATGATGCATCTGACTCCACGGATATCAGAAGGCTAATTAATTACTTTATTATACTATATTATTCTATGTTGTATTACACTATGTTACATTGCATCTAAACTGAATCTGCCAAGCACTCAACCCTGCACACACTGCACAGAATCTTGTGAATGTCACCAACAGTCCTGACACACACACACACACACACCTGGGCCTGACAGGCCAAGGAACCAAACCACCATCACTGTGGGTAAACGATCTCCATATCGCATTCCACTTTGGCACAACACAGGAGCAGCAAATGAAATAAGAATTGTTTTGATCATTCTCTTCTCTGCTAGTCTCACTGCTTCTCTCTCAGGTTCAGAAATTGTGAAACCCACAAACTCCAAGGTGCAAATGGAGCAGAACTGATCCCAGGGAGAGACCCCGGGAGCGCTCGTGCATTTTGGGGCCATTTTGGTTCATCTTGGGTGCAGCCCTGGCTGGGCTCTTGTGCTGCCCAAGGTGGATCCATTGTGGCTTTTAATAAATCCCTACTTTAACTCTGTCCAGTTTCTCTTCGAGGTCAGCCTTCACAAGGTATTAATCACACCAAAGAGAGCAAATCAGAAATATATGATGGGAAGATAAGACCTTAATCCCATATTAAATGAAAAAAGCTTTTGGAATTTGGCAGGGTGGCCAATGGTCAGAGCACTGAGGTTAAAGCCTTTCATATTCAAAGCCATGAATGTACTGAAAGGTGAATATTCAGAACATGGGCCACATTTGTGAACATCTGCCAAAGGTGCACGTCTGCCAAGCATGCTGCAGGTAGAAGGGTATGAAAGGAAAACCCAAAATTTACCCAAATTCTTCTTCATGAACTCCCTGTAACTCAGATATCCTGCATTCCTCTTGAAGGTTTAATTAATTATTTCTCTTTAAAAACCTGCTCTGTGCCTTGTTGCACAGCCCCACCTGTTACATCCCTTGGCCTCTGTTCAGGATCAGGATGAATTATGGGATGTCTTCTTTGACCCAAATACCCCTCCAGAGTTTGGATGCCCTCCTTATTATACCAAGAATATCCTGAGGAAGATTTATTTAGGATTATTTTCCCCTTCAGCCAGCAGCCCCCATTAACAGCTACCCATGCAGCCCTTAAAACTCAGAATAAAGAGCACCAGGCAGGTTTTGTTCCCCTGGGGAAGCACTGGGGAGCTGTTCACTGCAGATGCACCAGCCTATATCATTATTGTCTTGAGAGTGAAATGTTCATGTCTCTCTAGGCACCCTGGAGTCTTTCTTAAGACATCTGTCTTTTAGACAAGAGAAAAATGAGGTTATTTCAATTCTGCATGCAAAGCTCCAAGAAACAGTTTAGAGGCAGAGGAGCATAAATAAAAGATTATTAGAACTTATAAAAATCTGCATAAATAAAATTCATCCTCTGAACAGTGGGCTTGGCTTTAACCCAGAGGATCAGCCTCACTTCTCGTGCAGAGGAGAAAAAGGCTGTCAGAAAGTTTATTCAGCTCACCTAATTGATGTCTGGTCTTCAAGCAATACCCTTATCCCCTCCTCTATTGAATAAATCATGATCTGAGCCCACAGCTGTCCTTATATGTTCATTTATACAAAAAATTCAACATCTAGAGAAATCCTGGTCATATTACAAACCTCCAGCAAATCTTACATTTATTCTATTTACAATTATCTAAATTATAATTGGGTAAACATCGCAAATAATAAATCAAGCACCCAGAACAGTGACCAAGGCACCACCTAGCAAATCTGTTAAATCAATTTATCCTCCCCAATAATTCCCAGGCATGGTGCAGAAGTTGCCACAAGCAAAGGAACGTTCCCATTTATCCATGCAGGCACTTGATCCCATTTTGAAAGCTCAGAGATTTTCATGGATCAGAGCTAGCAAATGCTGTCTGGCCCATCTCAATTATTAATATGGTTTTAGCCTGGCTGTGGAGCTTCAGAAGTGCTGATTGTGGTGTGTGGGCTGGATGGAGCCATCAAACAGGGATGGATGGTGTGGATGGAGACAACCAAAGGTGGCTTCTGCCAAGCACAGAGGTGGGCAGAGCTTTGGCTTTGGCTGGAGAAGTCATAAATCCATGGGAATGTTGTATTTCTCATAGATTAACAGTTTATCTTTGGAAAGCCATGTGCAATAAAAGTTGTACTAAAAACCATTTGCCATGTGAACACAGGAAGAAGACTCACAGAGAAGGTTTGGGTTTGGATGCTTGTAACAAACACAATCCCAGGCAGAATAATTTATTGAAAATTACAGCAGCTGGGGGGTGAATGGCCCTCTCTGGGCAGCTCTAAGAATCACAGAGGGGTTTGGGTTGGGAGGATTTTAAAATCTGATCTTTTGTTCCACCCCTGCCATGGGCAGGGACACCTTCCACTATCCCAAGGTGATCCAGGCTCACCCAACCTGACTTTGGACACTTCCAGGGATCCAGGAGCAGCCACAGCTTCTCTGGGAAAGCTGTGCCAGCACCTCCCCATCCTCACAGCCAAGAATTTCTTCCAAATATCCCATCTAACCCCACTCTCTGTCAGTGTAAAGCCATTCCCCCTTGTCCTACTACATCAATTATTTACCTCAGTTTGGGATGAATGGCTCTCTCTGTCTGGCTCTCAGGAGTCACAGGATGCCCTGAAGCTCTTCCACAGATAAAAGAAACTTGTTCCAGGCACTACTTGCAAAACCTGACTATTTAATCCAAGTCCAGGGGCCAAGGGTTTCAGTTCTAGGGAGCTGATGCATCCCTCACCATTTGATGTGTCACACACAAAAGGAAGGCCCAGAGCTGTTAATAAAAATGAAAGATCAGAATTTGTTGTGTACCACATCTAAAAATGGATGTGGTTTTTGGCTTTTCAACAGCACAATGCCTCCAGTGCAATCCGGTGATTCACTGGTGTGGTCAGAAGTGATGGGCTCATTTATTCCTGGAGGGTGATTTACTGGAGTTCCTATTATTGTCCTAATTCTCCCACTGAGGTCATCACCAATTTCCCACCCATAAATCAAAAATCAGAAGGCTTTTTATATCATCTACTTCTACATCCTGTGGAGCATAGTCCAGGGATTTCTCTAACTGGTTCTTCAACAGGTTTCTACTCAAAAATTTATGAGGAGCATTCTGTACCAGTATCCTTCCTTTAGGTACTTTTATTTCTGGGTAATTGCTCACAGCTTGTTTAAAATAGTTAGACTGTGGAAACTTCTTGGAATTCAGATGAAAATAAATTTTTGGGTTGTTTTCCCCTGAGGGTGGAATTCAGCTTTATGAAAATTAAGGTATCAACCTGCTGCCATCTATATGAGCCTTTTTTATTTAATATTAAATAGGTTTTGTTCATTATTTTTATATTAAATTATCTTTTATTCATTTTTTTATATTACACATACATTGTAACCATGTTTTCATCTTCAATCACCAGGAAACCTAACACTTAATATTTACATGAGGTTATAAATTATTTTACAGTTATTTTGTTCTCAGCACAAATTTGTCTTGTACATCCCACAAAGGAATAATTTAATATTTGTCTTGCAGATGTCACTGAAGTCTATATTAAAAACCAAACAAATCCCTAAATTTGAATCTTTCCTCAGAGAACATGCAGCAGGAAATGTTGTTTGGTGTAATGCAAAAACATTAGAGGCTGCACACTGAGTCACTTCTTGGATATAAAACATCCTCCTTCTCATTCTGGGTCTCCAGGGTTTGATTTTTTAGCATAATTTGAAAAGCTTAAGGCTGTAATAAACAGTTTACAAAATTATATCCTCTCAGATTCTGAGATGGGAATTTGTGACAATAAATCCAACCTGCAGATAGCCCTGCAAGGGAAAAACAGCAGCTACAACAGGTGAGTGAATTATGGAAAAGAGAAAAATAACAAGAGGGGTTTTTTCCTTCACTTTCAACTCACTGATTCTCAGTATTTAATTTTTTTTTCCTAATCAACAAAAGAGATTTCAAGCCTGGAAGCTGTCAGAAGAGCTGTCATGTTCTATATGGAACAATAAGAGGCACAATATAGACACAATGGCTATTAGCTTCCTTCTAAATCCTGTAAGTGAAATAATTGGGATCAGGATAGGTTTCCAAACATTCTAACTGAACTTGTTAACAGCACACTTTCCCCTCATTGTTCAAAGATGACAAATGGAAAATGGAAAAAGGTCAATGGAGATCATTCAAGCCTGGGGTATTTTACACCTTTTTTTGTCAGATGTCTTCCATTTCTGTGTCTGTATTACACTATAATTCAATTTTTATGAGGCTTTTGTTTGCTACATTTGCTTGATCCAAGAATTAAAAAAAAATCAGGATTAGCTTATGCTTAGAATTTTTATCTCCTCTCTACATTTGAAGATGAGCATTAACTAAAAATCACTTGGACCTTGTCTATTGGAATAAATTGGGATTTTGATATTTGGGGCTACTTTTAGGGCATGTTTAATACAGTTATTACACAGTGAAGGAGTTAGTGTCATGTTCTGATTAAAATCTAGTTTGGGCTCCTTAACATTTCTGTTCTTACTTTTACTACTCGGAAGCAATTTTTTTTAGCCTGGAAAATGGAATCAAACTTTACTCTCCAAGCAGTGGGACCATGATCCCAGGTGGAAAACCCAGCTGAACTTCTTTCTGCTCCCTCATTTATTCTGGCATTAATTCATCACTCCATCAGACAGCAAACATGAGATAAATAACTGGCATTTCAAAGACAGAAGCTTGCAAAATCTCTCTGAATAATTCCCACCTAATTTGGAATGTCATTGATTTGTTTTGTTGCTTCACCACAGCAGCATAACTGAGATATTTAAAGATAATCCTTTTTTATTATTATTTCCACCCCCACTCTACCCCCAAATATGTTTAGATGCAGTTTATTATCTTTGAAAATCCCAGCCAGGAAGATTAACTAAGAATACAATGTAAGTCAGGGACAGGCAGCTGTTAATGCTGATAAGAGCCAGGAGGGCTGATAATTGTCATCAGAGAGCAACTAAGAAAAGGAGAGAAAATCAATGGATCTAAGCAATTTTCCAAGGAAATCCTGCTCTAAAATGTGGTGAGAAATCAGGGTGGGGGAATAACCTTGCTGCTGAATGTACTCTTGCCTCCAAAGATGAATAAAACACCTCTTGGTAATTCAGCCTCTTAACACTGAGATTTTAAACTATTCCTGCTAAGATTATAAAAGATAAATAAATATTCCTTCTGTGTTTAACCTTGTACTATTCAAATAAAGTTCTATTCTGGGGCTGGAATTCCTAAATAACCATAGTTATAGGTATGAGCCCAAAGGGTCTGAGGTATTTCTTAATTAATAAAATACACATTTTTTTACTTTTTTACTTATTTTATTTTGTCTTAGTAACAAACAAAACAAAACAAAAAAAAAAATACTGCAACGACAATATTTTGCCTGTTTGCTGAAATAAATCCATTGCTTTCAAATCTTTACCCAGCTTTGGGCTGTCTTTTGTGAAAGTTGCTACAGATTACATTCCATTATCTTTCACTTCCAGCCTCAGTGCAGGAGAGAACACAGATGTTGGCATTCCTGACACTGAAAATGGAACTTTTAAAAACAATAAGTCTAAAATTCTTTCCTCTTAGTGAAGCAGATTTGTGGTGCCCTGCATTGTTTCTTCTATAGCTGCACACTAACTCCATGAGATAGTTTATTCTAAAATAGTATTTTTTAAAATACAGATGCACTTGGAAAAGCATCTTTATAAGTGCTTCTTCAGGTGAGATATTTTTAAATAGCACAGAAACATGTTCTGTATTGGCATTTCAGCTTCCCCAGGTGTTTTATCCTCTGACTCTCCCAATATCTGAGTAGTGAAGGTGTGAAGGTTCTACCCCCTTTTCCTGAATTAAAGTCTCAATTATTCTGACATCAGTGACCCTGAAGGACTGAATTTGGTCCTTAATGAGAAAATCCATTAAAAATATTTTTTAAAAAAAATCATCCATGTGTTTTTGTCTCCTTTGAAATAGAGGTTTTCCACTAAACCATCTTGAGGGACCTTCCCAGGAGTCCCAGAGTAGGCTGGGGTTGGAAGGGACCTCTGGAGATCATCCAGCCCAACCTCCCTGCTGACACCTGGAGCACTTTGCACAGGATCACCTCCCTGTGGGTCCAGAGAAGGAGATATTTCTTGTACTAAAGTAGAAAAATCATAAAGAGAGGATTCATGAAGTCAAGCCTGCTCTCCTGGAATCAGTGGCTGGCCTTGTCAAAGCTGGAACTGAAAGCAGCCCTGGTGTGAGCAGTTCATTTACCTAATAATCTATTCCTGGGCAAAAACCAGCATCTGTATAAACTGTTTTTACACCATTAGAAAAATGAAAACTATCTCCCACAAACAACTTTTCCTGCACTTATATCCCAGGGGTTTGAGTGACCAATCAATACAGAATAACAGCTTGTTAATAACCAATAAAAATAATTAATAAGAAAGCTCCTGACCAGTTGGAGTCCCACACAAGGTCTGAAAAACTGCATATAAAAAGGAGTTATGTGAATAAAGAATGGGCTTTTTCCACCACGAAGACAACGGAGTCTGTGTGATTTATTCCCATAGATATTTCTTCTCCCTGAAAATTACTTCTTCAAAGGAATCTCAGGAATGAGGGAAGAGCTGGGGAAGTCACTGTGCATCACAGAGCTGTGCAGTGAAGGAAACACTCCTGATCATCTTTGCTCTTCCCAGGCACAGACATCCCAAAGGAAAAGAAAAAAAAAAAGAGAAAAAGAACAGTGCTAGTAATTTATGTGCAGAAACAACCCATTAGATCTAAGTGAAGGTGACAGTAAAACTCATAGACTACAAACCCTGCAGTCTTTTTATTTTTGCCGTGAAAGATAAATGTTCCTAATTTTCCACCTGTGTGGGCTTGTAATGGATTTACTCAGCGCCTTGAAGCAGCTGCTCCCAAGGTGTGGCTGAGAGGAGAACTCTGAACCTCAATCTGCCTTTTCACCGTGGTGCTCCCATCCTTTGGGCAGGTTCTGCCTGGGATGGAGTTAATTTTCCTCTCAGTAGCCATTACAAGGCTGTGGTTTACATCTGGGCTGAAATGTTAGAATATCAAGCGAGCACTGATTTTAACCAAATAATGCTTTCATCTGAATTGGGTTTATTTCCCCAAGACAGACAACGCTCCTGAAAGGAATCTGCCCAGCAGGATTAGAAAATGGACAGTGGGAATTAGAAGGGAAAGTGGATATATTTACTCACAGCAATTATACCCACACTGCTCAGGGAATGCAGATTTGGCACTGTCCTTGCTGTTCTTGTGAAAGGCATCCCTGCCCATGGCAGGGGTTGGAACAAGATCATTTTAAGGTCCCTTCCCACCAAAACCAGTCTGTGAATTTTAGAAATTTTTGTGATTTTTTTTTTTACTTTTCTGTGATTTTTAGATATTTTTGTGATTTTTTAAGATTTTTCTGTGATTTTTAGATTTTTTTGTGATCTTGTTTTTTTTTTATTTTTCTGTGAATTTTAGAATTTTTCGTGATCTTTTTTATTTTAGATTTTTTCAGTGATTTTTAGAATTTTTGGGGATTTTTTAGATTTTTCTCTGATTTTTAGATTTTTTTTTATGCTCTGAAAGCACTGAGTCCCCTAGAAAAGGCCAAGCTGGAACATCTGTACCTCAAGTCAGCTGTGACTGTGGGTAAACCCACAGGTGTGGGGAGACTGAGGCGCGCAGGTTGTTCCATTCAGCACATTTAATCCTGAAACCAGCCCTGCAGAAGATGACAACAAAAATGGTTTTGTTTTCCTCCTCTGCACTGGAGCAGGGGCACCGGTGGCCATTGGTTTTGTCACTAAGGCAACTACAGGCAGGGAGGGAGAAGGAAAAGGTTTTGCAGAGCAATTTTCCTATGGCAGCTCTGCAGCAGCTTCCCTAACACACAAATCCTTCCTTTGCTGGGAGCACAGGAATGAATGCCTGCTTTGCTGCAGGGGAAATTATTTACCCCTGCAATATTAAAAGAGCAGACAAGGGCTGTGGGAGGTAACAGAGGTGAAGCTGCTTTCTGCAGCGTGGTCTGGGCTCTGTTTCTCGGTCCAGGCATGTGTTTCATGAACAAAAATCAGTTTGGAGCAAGGCAAGATGCCTCCCTCCCACTCCCCCAGCATAACACAAACCAGAAGCTCCTCAACAAGCCAGAATGAGGGAATCAATTACATCTCTGTCTCTTAGGAAGAAGCAGAGCCTATAATGCAGATGTTTTTACAGCTGGGAGGACTGCTGATGATTTAGTGCTTTAGGATAATTGATCCCTAGCATAGTTGTTTTTACAGATGAGGAAGGGGGGGACAAGGTTTGAGGGGGAGGGAAGGGGAAGAGTGTGGTGAATGTTTGCAAAAAAAGGAGATGAGCTGCCATTAAATACATCCCTCTTTGACAAGATATGGCACTTAAAAATAATATTTAACAGAGATGGTTGGGAGAGAGGCTTAGCACACACAAAACAGCAATTCCAGCTCTTGCTGAGCCCTCACTGCCTCTGGAGCTGTATCCTGTATGCACAATGCTTCCCTGTTTGCATAAATCCTTGGCTTTGCTCTCAGCAAGTGACCAAAGCAGAGTGGGGAACAGGCTGAGACACAGCTCACAGCTTTGTTTGCTGCACTGGGAAGTGGTTCTGCCTCTGACTGCGCTGCCCACACTGTCAGAGGATCAGGTTTGCTTTGATAGCTTTGGTGTGGTAGCAAACCATGACACTTCTCACCCCCATTATCTCATAATGAGCAGCCAGCCTTGCTGTCTGGGAGGTCACTGTACATTATTTACCTATCAGGATCATTTTAGAATCCAGCTTTAGCAGATCTCAGTCCCAGGACACTGACAGATGATTTTTTTTTTCTCTGCTATATACATAACAATTGAGAGGGACAGTAAAAAACTCCCGCCGATCGTTTATTATTTATCCCTACAAACCTTAGCAGATGAAATAGTTGTAAGAGCTAAATAACCAGAGGAGGAGTGAGACAGAGAAATTCTCTGTTCTTGCCTGAAATCAAAACCCAAAACTTGCAACAGTGTTAAAATTGTAAGATAAAGGGAAGGCCTTTAATGGAAGGTTCCAGGTGCCCCCATGGTTATGGGCACACCCAGCATCAGATTTCTACAGTTTTTGTAAGTTTAACAAATTAGAATATTTAACAAATATTATCCAATTAGAAGAGCGGTTGGTCAGGTAATTTTTCCATGTTCTGCCCCATTGGGGTTGGTCCAGAGGCTTCTTTGCCCCATTTCTTCTTGTATCTTCTCAGATTCTGGCTGGAAAACAAAATGTCCTTTTGGACATTTCTTGAAAATAAGACTAAACAGTATTTCAGCCATGTGTTGGAAGGGTGGCTTATTGTTCTGAAAAAGAGGGGGAAAGGGTAGGAAAACACCATAAGCTACAACCATCTATTAGCAGTCTGCAAAGCTACAAATATATGAAAAATGTATAGAAAGCAAAAATCTGTTTGGCAACAGAAGGCAACTCTGGGTTTCTAATAAATAGATTCCAAATTGGAACAAATCAATAAACACAAGAACCAGTATTCCTGTGCTGTTCACTTAGTCACAGTGCTTCTGTGTAGCCTCAAAATCCAGGTCTATATTTTTCCCAAATTATTAGATTTAGTGTGCCTGATGGATTTAATTGATTAGACATAAAAGCAGTAATTGTTATTGCTGTAATTGATGCGTGACAAGAAATAAAAATAGATTTACTATTTTCTCCTGTCCCTGCACAGTTAGGATTTGGAATATCGATCTGGTATAATCACTTTTTATTTTTAAATCTATCTTGACACATATACTTACTCATATCCTCAGAACTGCTTGGCATGGATGTTTCTTTGCTAATGATGTCAAACCCAGAGTAACTTCTACCAAAAATGCATAATCTAATTTTGGATACTATTCAGAAAATTGGAGGTTATTTTAAATCCAAAGAGAGACTAAAATTTGCTTGTAGAGTCTGTGGGTGAGATTTGCAGGTAGTGTAAAAACTCCCCAAGATTTCACTGGCATTCAATGGCGTTTTTCAGATTTATTCCTACTGAGGTGTGAGATCAGGAAGTCTGATTCTTTCTACTGTTGCTAAAACATCTCCAGGGCAGAAATTCAGGTATTGCTGATATCAGAGTTTTGAGAACGTGTGTACATGTGTGTGTGGAGATGATTCCTGTAAACACTGTCCAAACTTGTCACCTCTGTACAAACATCGTGGCCTTGGGTTGCTCTCATCTGAATCTTCTCCTCTCTCCTCTGAAAGAGAAGGGAAGAAACCCAAGATGATTTAAGTTGAAGCAGGGGTGGTTTTTGATAACCTTAAATCATGGAAAGGGAATGTGATGTGGACTGAGATGGCCACATTCTCCATGAGCAATTAACTGTTTAATTTATCTTTATTGCTGGAAGTAGGTAGGAAAGTTTTTCTATTGAGTTACAGTTGAGGTAAAACCTTCTTGGCTGAGATTCTTAACGCTCACACCTCCCAGAAGTTTCAGGAGACATCACATTTAAATCTGAAAGCCTGTTTGTTTCTCATATGAGTTGGTATCACAAAAAACCCCAAGACTTTTTCCTACAAGCTTCACCAAACTTTTTTTTTTGCCATAGACAGAAAATGGAGAGATAAACAAGAGAAGATTTGAGAGCTCATGGGTCAGCTCAGTTGCCAAGTCAGCTGCTGGTTTCAGGCCACTGAGTTCAGCTGAAGTTTGTTTGAATGTTGGTTCTCAGCCCATTTTTAATCATGGAGAAATATAATCAGGGCTTCTGCTCGTAATAAATGTAAACTATTTGATCAATGGCACAGACTTAAAAGACTGTGTCGTAAATGCATTTTTAGCAGAACAGGATACTGATTCTTGCGAAAGTTGTTTATCTGGGGTTAGGGGTTTTTCCGGACTTTTTTTTCAAGTAAGACAACAACAGAATTCCACAGACTCTTTGTTCCTCAAGGAAGATAAAACAAATGGTCACCAGATTACCTTCAATATGGAGGGAGCCTTGGTGGGAGGCAGTGCTAGAATCCAGCAGTTTCTGTCCTTGGGCTGCTTCCTGTGTGAAACAGAGAATTACACAGCAGTGATGAGAAAGATTGCAGCTGGACCTGTCTCAATGATCCTCCCCAGATATCAGCGTGCTCCATCTGATCTCCTTCCAGCAAGCTGATGGAACAACAACAACCTACAAACACATCCAGCAGGTTAACATTCCCTGGAAATGCAGAGCAGCTAAGGGAAAGGTTTTACATCTGCCCTACCCTTCTCTCAGCCCCAGAAGGAAATTCTGAGACAGAGAATGAGTGGGAAATGCAGGTTTCTTGGAAAGACCTTCACTTTAAATGATTTTTTTTTTCCTTTAACTCACAATATTTTGCACCCTGAGGAGCATGCACCAGCCATGGGTTGGGTTTGGGGTAAGGTCCCTTCAAAGCCTTATTTCTGTGCCATCATCCCAAGCACCTGCTCAGCAGCTCATTATTTTGTTACAGCACATTGCTGTTGCAACAGGTTTGCTTCAGAAGAAAATGAATCATGCCTTGAATATTGACTCTGTGGACTTGATGTGCATCGACTACAAGGGAGTGTGGGCTGAGTGAGTAATGGAAATGTCTGCATTTAGCCAGCACTGCTTTTGGAGAGATGACATTGAGGGCTTGGCTCTCCCCTCAGCCAAACAGCCACAGCACCAGAAGATTGCAGGGGGCTGAAGAGCAGACCAAGAACTTGGGTGTCAAGGGTGGAGGCTGCTGAGAAATATTTGTTTCCAATGTTTGCCATCACTGTTGGTTCACATGAGCCTGTAGGACAAAGGGGGTGAGGCTCACAGATGGGAAGGAGGTGGATGCTGGAGGTGGGTGTGGGCAGATTTGTTCAATATTTTGAGCTGCTATAAAAATGGCCTCTGCAAAAAAAGCCTACAACTATAACCAGGAATGGCCCTGTGATGAGTTAGATGCCACTTGTGATCAGGGTAACTGAGAAGGTGGAAAGGCTGGACTGGGGCTAATGAAGTTTATATAAAATATATGTGACTGTAAGGGCAACAATTCCATTATATTTATGTGGAGACTTTTGTCTTCTTTTCAAGAATTTCTGTGTGCAGTTAAACAAGGGTTTATAAATGACTCATGGTTCAATTTGGATTTTAGAACAGGGTAGGAATACACTGCAGTAATTTAAGTTAGAAAACCATGAACCTAAAAATATTTCAATGAACTTAATAGTGGGTTAAATATAAAGGAATTAAGAGCATCCACTCACCCAACCATCCTCCAAGCCAACATGATACAGCAAAGAAATGGTGAAAAAAAATCCACGTGTTTTTTGAGAGAGGGAAATCTGCAATGAAGCTGTTGTGGTGGAGGCTGTATCCCAGAACACCAGAGAAACACTAATTCTAACCAAATAATCCTTTAGTCTAATTCGGATCCATTTCCCCACAATAGACCACATCCCAAGAAGGAATCTGCCCAGGAAGGTCAGAAAATGGGCAGTGGGAAGTTGAGTGTTTTGGAATAGAAATGGGGTAGATTTACTCCCAGGAAATTTTCAGTGCTCAGGGAGTGCAGCAACCTCTTGACATTGCCTTGGCTGTTCTGGTGGAAGGTGTCCCTGTCCTTAGCAGGACTTTGGTTCTGTAATGCTCCTTCAAACCCAAACCATTCTGAGATTTGACATTTACCTCCTTCCTTTCTCTCATCCCCAGGAGCAGTGTCTCCAAGGTCACAGCCATTTATCATGTTTTCTTCTCCTTTCTCGTGCTTCCAACTCCTCCTTCTCTCCTTAAATCATTGTTTCCTTTCTCATGGACGTGGAAAAGTTTGGGACAGTGTTGCCATTTCATCTCTTTTCCAGTAATGAGGTTTGGCCAAAGAGCACTCCAGCCTGTGGTTGTCGTGATCTTTCTCAGCTGTTTTGTGGAAGGAAAAAAAAAAACAGCAACAGAAGAATGGAAAGAAACCAGCACACTGTCATCTCCATGTAAACAGGGATATGTGTTACTTTCCCCCAGTGCAGGAACATAAATTGCTCCCAGATTTTGGTGAATTTTCAAAGAGGATGCCTTATTTTATTTTGAAAGGAAGATTTACTGACTGTGAGCGGGACTGTGGGTGGCAGCATCAGGGATGTTACATTTGGCTTTAAATGGGGCATTTGGGGGAGATTTAACATGCACAGAATCATAAAACAGCTTGGGTTGGAAGGGACCTTTAAAGATGCTCTAGTCCAACCCCTTTGGAGTGACTCAGAGTCACATACAGCCTGATCTTGATGTTTCTGGGGATGGGGCATCCACAGCCTCTGTGAGAAACCTGTGCCAGTGTTTTCCCACTTTCATAGTAAGAATCTTCCTCCATGAATCTAGTTTGACTCTCTACTCTTTCATTTTGAAGCCATTACCCCTTGTCCCATAAAACAGAACCTGCTAAAATGTCTTTTCCCATCTTTCTTATAAGTTCCACTAAGTGAATCAACAGGAACTATTAATGCTGCCTTAGCTACTGCGGAACGGCATTTCTTTGTCTGTCTTGCCAGGGATACAATTCCTGTTGGTACTTTAAAACCATTCTTAAGGAAATTACTTAATTATGAAACTTTTTCCCAGTGGCCAGGCCAGGAACGCCATATAAGACATCACTGAAGTATCTAATTATGACTTACGCCATAATTATGACATGGACACAAACAACATAATGTGAAATGAAATTGTAAAGAACAGAATGTTTAGAGATTCTTCTGTAAACTTTAGAGATTCTGCAGAATCACAGAATCTTTGAGGCTGGAAAAGACCCCCAAGTTTGAGTCCAGCAGTTCACCCAGATCCACTGTGGTTCATCACTAACCTGTGTCCCCAAGAGTCACATCCACAGGTTCTTTGAACACGCCCAGGGATGGTGATTTCACCACTTCCTTGGAAAGCCTATTCCTATTCCTGACCAAATTTTCTGTTTCACCTCTTCTGGTAGAACTTGAGTGTCTTGGTTTGAACAGACAGGGGTCTGCTAAGGAAGGCAGGAGCTTCCCTTGAAATGGAAAATGTAAACCCACTGCCTCTGAATTATTATAATTTTTGAAATTAAGGGGCTCTCAGGCAAAGATATGGGAATAGGAATAACAGTTCTTTAACAGGAAAAGTAAAAATACAAATGCAATAGTACAAACAAAAAATCAAGCCACTGCCAGAGTTGGACCATGCCCCCCATCCCATGGGGGCTCAGCCCTCCTGCAGTGCCAGCTGTGGCTCTGCTGCAGCAGGGATCCTGCACAAGGGGGGAGTTTTCCTCTGCAGCTCCAGGGCTGCTGCAGATGGGCCTGGGCTCCCTCTGGCAATGCAGGGCAGCAGAAAGCTGCTCCTCTGGCAATGCAGGGGGCAAAGGCTGCTGTGCTGCTCCAGGCTCAGATTGGATCCAGGGAGGAATGCTTGGCTCCTGCCCTGGGCGCAGCATCTCCCCATGGGATGCTGGAATTGGATCAGCCCTGCAGGGACACTCCCTGGCCATGGACAGCAGAGATCTCCTGGAGGGAGGGTTGGCTGTGGGAGAGATAAAGAAAAAACTGCCCCATGGACAGGAGAGAACTGCCCCACCTCTGACAGATGGCAATAGAATACACACTCCCCCATTTCCAATGGAAGGCACTGAGGAGATTTCTTCTCATCCTTTTGCTTAGGAGAAGACCCTGACCCCCACCTGGCTAAGCCTCCTTTCAAGAAGTTGTGCAGAACAATGAAGTCTCCTCTGAGATTGCTTTCTTCCCAACTGTAGGAGCACTGCAACTACATCAGGCAGGAGATTTTTCAGGATGTGAGGCAACAGGCACAAATTGAATTACAGAAAATTCAACTCAAGCATAAAATATCTTCTTTGCCATGAGGGTGATCCAATACTGGAGGAGATTTTCTAGGGAGATTGTGGAGTTTCTGTGCCCAGGAATATGCAAAACCCTGTTAGAAACTGCCCTGGGCAACCTGACTCATTTGATTCCCCTTTGGTGTAATTGAATTTGAGATCTCCAGAGATCCCTTCTGACCTCGAGTATCCTGTGATTCTCTTACATTTAATAAAGATAAATCTGGAGGCACAGAAGGCCAGCAGGTGAATCCATAGAATTACAAAGGCATCAGATTTGTGTGGTTTGGGAGTGAGGAGCAGAAGGATCACAACTCATTTTTAACTCCAAGGCTGCTCTCACAGCTGCTATGTTTCATTCTGTCACATCCCAAGTCTTGATAAAATTATCAGAAAATTGGTTCCAACAATGGAGAGGAAAACCTGCTTTTGGTGGCAATGTTGTTTATGGACAGAGGCAACTCCATTTCAGAAAATTGCAACAGATTTACAAGCATAGAGAGGATTTTTTTGCTGTACAATGTAAGTGATTATTTCCAGAAATGAACATTTAACTTGATCTTTTTTGAGAATTGCCCTGTCCTGCAGCCCTTCTGAATCAAAACAGAGTAATCCATTTCTCTTATTTCGAGTGAAAAATATTCTATCAACCCATCTGTATCCAACAGGATGAAAATTTCTTGACAAACAAAAATGCATTGAAATGTCAAAAATTATATTAGTTCTACCATGACAACAAGTACAATTGCTGTTGATTTCCTGAATTTGTGGCTGTCTTTTTTGTTTTCTTCAAAAGCTTATTTGCAGGAAGGAACTAAAATTAAGAAAAAAAAAAAGAAAATAAAAATAAAAAATACAAAACAAGCCACAAAAAACCCCCAACCAGCCAAGCAACTACATTGAAACACTTCTAATTATAAATGATATTTCACAATGTACTGCAATAAAGAAATTATGGTATTGCACTGCAACAGAGTGTTTTGAGTGTCAGACGTGGATAATTTGGGCAATCATGTGCTGCACAATTGCTGTAAGATTTTGAAGAATTATTTTAGTGACACATTAAGCGTGACAAGAAAAGCCTATTCACAAACACTTGCACATTGTCATATTTGAACAATGGCCCATTAATAACATTTCCATCAAACTTTTTCATGTCATGAGGGCTCAACACTTGAGAGAGAGAAATGACTGATGATTTGTAGCTGTACTTTCAGGTGCTTTCTTCAATCCCTTCATCTCTGGGTAGAATTTAAAAAAAAAAGACACTAATTTTGGAAAAAAATGCCAAAAAGCCTGATCATTTGAAGTCAATATAAAGGACTGACAAGATAGCCACTGTATTTCCAAGATCCCACTTGGAGGACTAATCCTTAGTTTATAATCACAGTCAGATTTAGGTTGGAAAAGCCCTCTAAGATCACGGAGTCCACTCATGGACCCAGTAATGCCCAGTAATGACCCAGTAAAACCCAGATTCCCCAAAAAAACATGGCCCTAAGTACCACATCCCAATGGTTTTTAACACTGCCCTGGACATCCTGTTCCAATGCCTGACCACTCTTTCAGTGAAGAAATTTGGAGGACAACTACTCTAAGAACGTGGTTATGGTGAATTACTTACCAACTAATTAAAATATTTATGTTTATGGAGACAAAATTAAATTACTCAGAAATTCACAGGAAAAAAATCCTATTTACAATCTTTCCTATGAAAAGCTGGTCCAATTCTCTCTGAATCAATGCTGTTTATCCAGCTGGCCAGCTGTTTATCCACCTTTTCTTCTCTAGGTACATACATCACCAGAAAATCTTGACTACACGATGGAAAGTAATGACAGTCAACATCCCAGAGAACATTTCAGAATTATGAAAAAATTCCAATCTTCATCTGGCTAAATACAAGAATTTTCAAAATTTTTCATTGCAAGCCAAAAGGAAATTATCCTTTTGAGAAAGGCCAGTTGGTTGTGATCCCCACCCAGGAGCATCAAAGGGTTTTTGGGAGCCAAGACTTTGAAAAGCCAGTCATTCCTCACTTCTCATTCTCAAGGTTATGGTGGAAGATAATGGCAAAAATTGGAACAGATCCTCTAATAATTTTTGGGTTATCAGCCACCCTACAAAAAAACCATCCCTTCTGTAAAAAACCAGGCAGAATTGCACTTCAAAATTCTCAAATCTGTGGCTGTGTTTCAGTTATTCATTAAAAACTTGTCTGGACTTGACTCCCTGAGCTTTCATTCCTCTGAGTTTCCCTGCACAGATTAAGACTCAGTCTTGAAGAAAATGGGTGTCAGCTTTTGCCCAGTGTGTCAAACTACCCATCCACTGCACAGATATGCACTGACAGGTATTTTGAGGCTATGTGATTTAAAAAATAAAAAGAATTTTTTACTGAACTGGCAGTTTAGAGATTCATAAATCTTCATTGGCCAAAATTTGCTTTCTGACTCATGACTTCTCGTGATTTATACCTCAATGTCTGCACTTTGTCACTGAAGAGTTTTTAGAGAGAAAATGGAGATGCGAGTGAAGTTAAAAATAACACTCAGAACCAATCAAGAGCATTTAGATAAATTACTCTGATTGTCCACTATTTGGTAAGTTGGGCAAAAAGAAACAAATAAAAAGAAAACCAACCAAAACCAACCAACCAAAAATCAAAAAACCCCACAAAAAACTCCAAAAAAACCAAACCAAAACAAAAAAATCCCACAACATTTTCCAGACAAAAGTCCTTATTCAGAGTGGTTTTCAGCTGAAAACATTTGGCAAGCCCCATTTACCACTGCTCTGCTCTCAACATATGACAGATTCATCCATCTTACACATGAGCACCTCTTCATGCTGGGATGAAATGCAGCCACCCACAGCTGAATTCACATTACAGGAGTGCACCAGCACATAGGAAATGCTTCACAAATGTGAAAGTAGGCGTGTGTGTCTAAATTCTCAGCCTTATAAACTGCTAATCCTTCTCTCTTCCCACGCAGCTGTGCTAATGGCTCACCTACAAATCCACTATTGAAAAATCTGCATAATATTTCTGTATAATGTGCGTCTATATTTCCCTCCTGTTTTATCTACCTAACCCTGGTTCATCAGCTCACCTTTCACATACTGCTACAGTGTCGAGTTTTATCTTGTTTTTTGGTAAGGTTGTGATTAAATGTGTGAGATTAAATGGTATTTTGTGTTCAGACTCAGATGTTTATCAGTTCTCATCTATGTCACAGTCTCACAAACCCTGAGTTCTACAGCACTTCACTCTAACAAACTAAAAATTGAGTAGTATCCTTCTTTCTACAAGGCCTTTTAAGGATAAACTCTCCAATTAAGAAATGACATCTAAATTTTTTTTTTATTTTTAGCCCAATAACCAACGACCTGTGCAATGGGGACTTTTTTATCCAATTACACAAAACCATCCAAACCCATGGAGAAGAAGGTGAAGAAGAAGAACCAGCCTCCATCCTAAAACTCCATCTTGCTTTATATATATGACTATATTCTAAGCCCTTAAACTCTGAGTTTCCCACCCTGTGATATCACACACTTCTATTCAAACTCCACACCCACAATCCCAGTTCTGTCATTCCATTTTGGAAGCTTCTCCACGGCCTCAGGTCAATGCAGTGTTCTCTTGGGGTCAGTGCCTGGCAGCACAGAAATCTGAAATTCTCAGCCGCCAGGGTTCCAGCCCTACAGACCTTTGAGTCTTAGCTACCCCATGAGATGAATGGTGAGTTCAATTAAGAGGATTCACATTCCCATCAGCTGTTTTCCTCCTTTTTTTTTTCTCCTATTGGTTTCTTGTTTGTCTATCAGTGATTAAAGCTGCAGTTCCACTCATTAGTGAAGTGTATTAAATGGTAATATCAATAACTGACACCAGCACTGCCCTGGGACTGGCTGTTCCACAAATCTATATATCAACAAGCCAAAGAGAGTTTTTTGAAAATGTTGTGTCTTCAGACATGGTGGGAATGTTTACTCCCTGCTTGGCTCAGGATCAATGTCAGGGATAGAACCAGACAGTACCTGTCAAGCACAGTAGAGTTGTGCTCCATGGTTTCAAATAAAACTACTTTACACTCAGAGATACCAGGAAAAGTTTAGCTGGGTTTAAGGGAAAAAATAGATTACAAAAAAATTAAAAAGAAAATAACTATCACATCTACTCTGTGTGAATTGCTTCAACAAGCATCACTGACAAATTCTCCAAGTTCAGGATTTTGATATATGCTTAAAACTTGTTGTCTTAGAACTAGAAACTGCTTAGAAATATCTTGTAATACTGACGTTTCAGTCTAGATAATTTTCCATTTTGCGGAGCTTCTGTGACAGATAGAGATGTAAATCATAAATATCCTTACCATAAAAACCCAAGGTTTTCTAATTCTCTGTGTTTTTTAAATAACAGTTTAAAATCTTAATCCAATTAAGATCCAATTAATCCAACTGCTCCCTTCCAGTGCAAACAATGGGAGTATTATTTGCATGGATTTCATGCCCCACCTTCTCTTTCCAGTCCATCTGGGTTTGGGTGTGGAGACCCATCCCTGACTCCAGCAGGAAGAGCATTCATCTCTTAATTTAAAACAACACATCTTCATTACTTACAGGGTTTCTCAGGTTTCTAGAGGAGGGGTATTTTGGAAGAATTAAAAGATCCTTGTCACTGCTCAAGGACAGTTTTATCTGGGAAGTCACCTAAATCTCATCAAAACTGATGACAGCATTTCCAAAGTTTAGTTCACATAACAGAGTTGGTTATTTTGTTTGTCATAAAAGGAGAATTGCATGTGGTAAGCGACTAAAGGAGTTGCTTATTTTTAGAAATTAATATTTTTAGGTGTTGCTATGGAAGCAGCTTTGAATGTGATCAGAATGGGATAATGCAGGACTTAAAATAAACTTGCAGAGAGCTGCCTACTCACTCTCTGAGCACCCTAAAGATCTCAGGAAATACATGAGACTCCTCAAACTATAAACACAAGAGGAGACATTACATAACTCCAATCAGGTGAAATCATTTCGGAAATGGATGCTGAGATTTGAAGTGATGAGGTGCAGTCTTAAAACAGAACATGCACTGCAAGCTGGAAGACATCGTTTCCGGATGGAACTTCAACCTTATTCAGTAAAAATCCTCTCTGAAGGAAGACATTTCCTGCCCAACAGTAGACAGGTTGATATAAGTTTGTAAAATTTGGGTGTTTAATCTGCTACTCCAGAAATAACCAGCTAGATAAGGTTATCTGTCCAGACACACTCCCAGCGAGCTCTTCTGAGATAAATCAATAAAGAGCAAGACCTCTGTCCAAAATTTAGGAACTTCAGGCAATATTGGATCAAAAATGCCCCAAATTCTGCCAGGTTGTTTATTTCTCCATGTATTTCTATTTTATCTTTCTACTAAATGCTCGATTACTTTTGGTAATTCATTAGAGGTACCAGGCTGAATCTGTTCACCTCTGCTCAGGTGAGAGCTCACCTGCAGTGCTGGGGTCTGTTCTGGGGCCCTGGGCACAAGAACTACAAGAAAAACCCATGACTGTCTCCAACAGTCGACACAGCTTTGACCTAATTGGTCAATAAGTCCAGACAACCTTCATCAGAGTCCAATTAAGAACTCACTCTCAGTGAACAATCTCCATAACACATTCCACATGTGCGAAAACAACAGGAGCAGCAAGTAGAGATGAGAATTGTTTTCTCTTTTTCTCTGAGGTTTCTTGTTCCATTTCCCAGGATAAATCCTTGGGAAATTGTGCCTGCTGCTCTCTGCTCTCTGTGTCCACTGTTGGAGACAGTCACGTGTTTTTCTTTAGTATCTCTTTAATATCTTTTTAGTATAGTTATAATATAGTATTAGTGTAATACAGTATAGTTTTATTAACTATATATATATATAAATATTATAATATTGGTCAATATGTATTATATTAAATTAATAAGAATTAATTTAGTAATATTAAATATTATAATATACATATATATATTAAATATATATTCAGCATTCTGAATCATGGAGTCAGAGCACATCTCCCCTGCCTGGGGTATCACCTGTCTCTACTATATGTATCAGCAGTGAACATGAAGAAATATTTTTAGGAGTTTAATCCACATAACTTCCAGTGAAAAAAGGTGAAGTGCATGGAAAAGGAACAAGTCCATATTTTGTCTCCATAAAACCCTCAACCAGGCCAGCTGTCAGCTCAGATTTTACAAAGCACTGGTTGTGTTTTGCCCCCTTTCCCCACTGAACCTCAGCCCTGGGGATGAAAGTCCACAGGCAGAAAGGTGAAAATGAAGAAGTCAGACTTCTGTTTCTTCCTGTCACCCTCTGAAATTTCCACTTAAGAAAAGGTACCAAAGTTCCTGAGACGCTTATAGGTTTGCAAATCTTTTCATCTTGGCTCTTATATGGAAATGTATAGGGCTGAACATGAGGAAAATTTCAATCTCTTATGTAGATTTTTTTTCAACATATTTCACAGGGGCATGATTTGGCCCATAATTAAAAAAGGTAACAAAATTTAAAGAAGTCCATTTTCCTGCAAATGTAACTTTTGGGTGGATGAAAGCCTGTGGAAACTGAATAAAATGTTAATTTTTAGTTGTTCCATAACATTTATTTAAAAGTTATTAAAAAAATATATTTTTGGGGCATAGTACCCCAATACTGATTGTCAGAGGAATAAAACAAGGTAGAAAATAGTGCTGAACTAAGGGATTGCAGCTCCATTAAGAACACATTAATGTGTGGCTGGACTTTTTGATGCACTACAATCATCTTTAGAGTTGACAGCACTGACATTTGTGAGTTCAGTCAGCCCAGGATGGAAAAAAGAGCAGGGCCAGGGAATTTGTCAGTGTCTTCAGGCACAGATGAGTTTCCAGTCAGTAGCTGCAGCCTACCTTCCAAGAAACCTTGGTAATTGCAGCATTTCCAGTAAATATTTCCACCTCCTGAAGGCTCATTAAAAATTCTGAATACTTTCTTAGTACAGCACACCTGGTCTCACACCTGCTCTGTTCATGGCTGGGAAATGAACAGCAATGTGTAAAAAACCAAACCAAAACAAAACCAGTAAAAACTGACCCTGCAATGTAGTTTGAAATACTAAATTTAGTGTGAAAATGCTTTTTTTTAAGCAGAGAAGAAACTGGTAATTCAGGGTAGGATTCCCTGGATGGTTAAGACACATAAATTTAAGACTGCAGATTAATGAACTTCTCAGTGCCTCTCAGTGCATTAGGTGTTTATTCAAAGAAGATTTAATCAATTAAACCAAATAGAGCCCAGAAAACATAAATTTCCAAGGACAGGATTGCGAGTTCAGCACCTTTCTTGAAGTCCTGGGAAAGACAAGTGAACAGCAGCACTGCAGGGGATTAAATCTTACATTTAGTACAATAAATCCATTTAAAACACCACAGAAACTCTTCAGGATAACAACTGATTCCTATTTTGGGTTTGTTTGGGATTTAGTGTTTTGAGATCTTTTCCTTATCATTTTTCTAGGTTTGTTTAGAAAGAATTTAGGGATAGAGCTGATTCATTTATATCCTTGTCACCAACATCCTTAAAATTCCCAGATTATTTCTGTGCCTATATCTTTATCTAAATGTTCTCCAAGCCTGACATCATGAATGGACCTTCCAAGTCTAAAAATGGGATTGACAAAACAATTTTCTCTGGAACAGGCAACATGAATTTTGATCCTACCAAATATTAAAGACGTGATTGTATTTATCATTACCCACGAGGCAACTGAATAATGCTGACAAAATGCAGAAGGAATAGATTCAAGGGAAAAGAAAAAAAAAAACCAAACAAATGAGCAATAAAAATGAGTGACTGACAAGGTAAAACAACCTGCTTTTCTAAACAACAGATGCATGAATGTGAGGAAACAGTTTAATATTAAAAGAATTTAGAATTGTACAGCAAATTGTGGATTAGTAAAGAAAAAACCCTGTGTTTTGAGGGATGTGGATATCCATATCCCAACAGACCAGTCCATCCCTGGATAATATGTTTATCTGTTCTCTGAACTGCCCCCAGCTTGTGGGCATTTAATGCCTTTTGCTCTGCAAGCTTTTGAAGCTGGCTCATTCAAACGTTCATTTAAGCTCTGGTCAATAGTTCTGCAGCAGTTTATTGACAAAGCCAGGTCTGGGTTCGCAGCCTGGGTCACCCAAGAGTTTACAGCATTGCAGGGAGTTAATCCAGCTGCTGATTTGAGGATTTGAAGTGCAGGATATGCAAATCTGCCATGAATTACTTCAGTAGCTGTCCAGCTTCTTGTGCTCTTCTTCGCCTGGAAGGAAAAAATAAAATACCAACACTTCTGGCTTGCTGCAAACAGAGGTTCCCCTCTTATTTTAAAAAAGCTTTATCTCCATGGTGTTCTGGGTCTTTTTACATTTGTATGCATTAAAACACACCATGAATTCCACATAAAATCCCCCTCATGCATCTACTCCCCTTGAAATCACCTTGAAGCAACAAATCCTTGCTGTAAACTGATTCAGAGGTGCAGCCCCTTATCCACTGTTTTTGAAATTCAGCACACCTTGATTCTCTGTCACTCATGTCCCCAGCATCTACAGAACAACTTTATGTGCTCCCTGCTGGAGAAATTGGAGGAAAAAGGTATAAAAAGCCCATGGTAGTTCAGTGCTTCTCTTGGCTCCATTTTGCCTGGAACTTAATAATGACAAATTAAAATAAATTGATAATAACAATTATCCAGAGTGAAAAAAATAAGGGGGAAAATGCAATCAGATTTCTAGAATTATTCTTTGTCCCAGAATTTGACCTTATTTATGTAAATTTAGGAAAGATTTTTTTTTTTTTCCCGGTCTGGACATCCTGATTGTTTCATTCTTCAATACAGCACCCCATTACTCAAGGACTAAAAAGAAAACCAAGATCTGATGCTCAGGGACCTGGTTTAGTACAGGGCCTGGCAGTGCTGGGTTAATGGTTGGACTCAATAATCTTAGAGGGTTTTGCCGACCTTAATTGATTTGAAGAGTTCTCACCAATTTTTTTTTTAATTTGGACATTTTTTCAATTATATTTGCAGTTTAGAAAAGAGAGGAGGAACCAAAAATCCAAAGAGAAAAACAAATATTAGTGAGGGCATAAAATAAAACAAAAGCAAACCCATTTGAATAAGAACCTGGTGCAAAACAAGGACTTTATTCTTGTTGTTGAAGTGTTTTCACCAGCCAAGGAAGAAGCAGGTGAGCACTTAAGAGCTCTTGTAGAAATCAAGAGAAATCTGACCCATAAATAAAGATTCCTGCGCCTTCCATCTCTGCACACATTACAGCTCCCTTGCAATTAGAGAAATTCAAGAATAATCAACTTAAATCCCGTGTTGGAATGAAATGGGACATCATTTTGAGCTGTGCCAGGGGCCCATAGGAGAAAGTTACCAATGTCCATCTCCTCACTTTCCCTTTCCTCTCGGGTTTTGTGTTGCTGAAACGGCTCCTGAGGTATTAAAAGTCTTTTTTCCCAGCCCCACGACTGAAGAAGAAGTTGAAATTCCTCAGCTCTGGTTTTCAAAGCTGTTTATTTTCTCTTACCTATGACATTCTTTCTCTGACCTGCTGAAGTTTGTCCAGCAGGTCAGGTTGAGGCACACTGACTGCCCTTGGGGTGGTGTTGGCTTTTTATCCTAAAAACTACGTGTACTTTATTTACAATCATTTTCCAATACCTGTCACCTATGTTAGACAGTCTGTCTCTGCTCTAAACCAATCCAGAAGTGTCACCATCACAGCAGAAGATGGAGGACAAGAGGAAGAAGAAGAAGAAGAAGAAGAAGAAGAAGAAGAAGAAGAAGAAGAAGAAGAAGAAGAAGAAGAAGAAGAAGAAGAAGAAGAAGGACAGAACATGCCCAGATTCCTCCATCTTGCCTCCTGAACCCCCATTCTAAATCCCCAAAATTCTACTTTTTCACTCTGTGACAAATTCACTGTCATTCTACTCAAACTCTTGTGGCTTGTAAATCCTCACACAAAGTTGGTAATTGTTTCCATGGGTTAAAATCAAAGGCACAGGTGTTTTTGACTCTGTGCCAAGGTCTCTGAGCCCCTGCCAGGGTCTCCAGTCCTCCAGGGCAGCCAGAGCAATGTCCTGGGTTCCGACACTTTCCCACTTGTGCTCCTGCAGGCAGGCAGAGGAACTGGTTCAGCTGCAAGAACCACACCAAATTAATCAGTTTCCAGCTGATAAAGCCTCTATTCTGTTCCTTTGTGCATCCCAGAACACAAAAGCTCCATGGAGAGCAGCAGCTTTCTGTGGGCTGGCGTGGCTGCACACCCACAGCTCGAGAATTGCTTTTGTCTACTTTGGAGAAATGCTGCCACATGTCAGGGTTTAATACCTGCAGAGGATATTAAATAGTAATTAAATTGTAGGTGTTGCAGAAGAACAAATTGTTTCGAAAATGAAAGCTCATTTTTGGCTTCATTTCCCTCTTCTCTTATTCTGTGCAGAGCATACATGATAGGACTGTCCTGTAAGATGTAAACATGGAATTTCTGACCTGAATTCCTGAAAATAGTGCCCTGCCTAATGCTCAGTGTACTCCCAGCACACCACAGAATGAGAGGTTAGGTGTTTTCAGAGGTGACAAAATCTCCAGTAGCTGCCAATTGCTTGATATAAAGTCTCCTTGGTGTCAGTGAATTGGTCACTTATCATTACAGAAGTGATGAAACTATTCCAAGTAATAAAACCTAGGAAAAAAAATCAAATCAAAACAAGGAATGAAAAAAAGATTGTTTTCATGTTTAATTGGTTACAAATATATATATATATATATATATAATATTTATAATACATATTTATATATGTATATATATATAGAGAGAGAGATAATATAAATACGTGCCTCAACCTCTTATTTCCCTTTTTTTCATATTTTTCTACCAAAAAAATGGATTTTAATTTTTTGAGTCACAATTTCTGAATTCCTTCCCATCCAAAATTTTCCTTTCTTGTTGCTTCATCCAAAAAAACCTGAACTGGTCATTTATGCTCTTCTTACTGATCTTTGCCTTGTTTAACCTCTGATCCCAGCTTTGACTTTAAGCTTTATTTTCATGTCTTAAACCTTGTTGAAGGTTCTCTCAGTACGAGACATTTTCTCCTGTATTTTCCACTTCATTTCATTTCACACCTCAGTCTAACTCTCAGCAATCTGTGGAGGAAATCTTTCCCCACTCCTGTGGAATGAGGGGACACCTGGGGGGCGCGAGTAGGGAAGGCCTCATCAGCCCATTCCTCATTTCAGATCTATCAATTTGCAGAAAAAAATCCGCTACCTAATTTGTCGCATATCAATTGGGTTGACAAACAGGAGAGAAGAAATAACTCTAACCTTGGAGCTGCTCAGTGATACTGAGTTAGAAGGCATCAGATCCACTGTTTTCTCCTAAAATTACTATGCGATTTTTCACCTTTTCCTTCTAGTTTGGCCCATTAAGAATGTCATGGCTACAGCATTGGTAATGAAGTTTTTCAGCTCCTAAATGATTGCTCGTCCTATGCTGATGTAACAATAAAGCTTCCTAAAAACCTCCTGATTGCTCAAATATTCAGTTACTGAATAGCTAAAAATAGTTTAGGTGCCCTCTGAAACCTCCTTTTATCTGCACACTTGTTTTCTCCTCTCCCCGTCCAAAAACTGATATTAAAGTGATTTCTTTTTCCTCCCCAGAAGGCATCTCTGCTAAATTAGAGCTATCTAATATTTTACAGTCTGGATCCTTTTTTTTGGAGGGGTAACAAAATCCCAGATTGCAGGGGTTTGTCACAAGTGCTACAGTTGGTGACATTTTATTGCAGTAAGATGAAATTTTCTTAGGGTCAGACATTTTGAACCCATGTTGAGACATCAGTACAAAATTTCCTGTATCATCCCTTGTGTCAGTTACATTTGCTAATCTGACTGGATCAGTCTGCAAATCTACAATATTATTTGTGATTCTCTTACAAAGTTGGTGTGAATGTGGTGCCTGAAACAACTCCTGTTTTGTCTTTTATCATTGCTTTTAAGGATCTTCTAATAAAAAAAGTATTTTCTACTCCCTTCAAACTCTTCCTCACTCAACACTACTGAATTCATTTAATTTACTTGTGAAAATATTGCCTCAAAACTGACAGGAATGAACACAAATATAACACTAAGGTTTGGATCAAGCCCCTGTTTCAGTATTGGCCAAACTCTTTCCATAATCAATGTGCTAAAACCCACAAAGACAAACACGTACAGCTGCTGGGTAAAGCTGAATCTGGTACTTTCAGCCAGATGATGCAGGAATACAAACTAATTATTTCACAGAAACAATCCTTTAAATGCTGTTCATTTCATCTTTTTTCACATTGAAGCCTTAACCAGTATTAATGGTATTACCCTTTAAATTCCCTGTCTTTTGTGAAATTTCTCTTTGCTACTGTTTATTTTAATCCCAGCTCATCCTGGACATCCCTGGTATTCATGGGTTTAAAACCAAACAGAAATACAGGTTTATTTAGTGGAACTCTGCACTCTTCTTTTGCTTTGTTCTCATGGGCAGCATAAGCTTTCAGGAAGGTAACAATAAACAGGAGAAAGGAGATAGATAAATTCCCTGTGCTTCTAAATGTACTTGGACAAATATCAAATGTAAAATATCCAGCTGGTTAAATTCCATTCTATGCAAATGTACTTATTTGTAAAATAGTGTCAGTCAAGGAGTCTTTTTGTGAAGTGACACAGCTCAAGAAGAGTTTGGACAATGCTCTCAGGCACAGGGTGGCATTTTTGGGGTGTCTGTGTAGGGGCAGGGTTTGCACTCACTGATCCTTGTGGGTCCCTTTCAGCTCAGGATATTCTGGGATTCCATGATCCCACTTGGTAGTAATGTTGTCCCAAGATCTGTCTTTCATTTTCAGCTGAAAATGATCTTTAGCAGATCTGGTCAGGAAATAGAGGATATTTTGCCCCGTACCATGTAGGTTTCACAATGAAAAGGGAGGAAATTAAAAAGTCTTTAAATGGGCCCTGTGTCAAAATTTGGATTTTCCTGTGTGGACACACAAGTTGTTGATTTGTGTCCCAATAAAAAGAGCAGGAATGATAGGTTTGGAGAAATTCCCAAGGAACCCTCAATCTCAAAACAAGTATTTCTGATCCTAAAACATATATGTTGCTCAAAAATATGGAAATTCAGAAAAGGAGAGATTTCAGTGAGTTTGAGCTTTCCTCTGAACTGACTTAGTGTTTGTTCCACTGATGGGTGACTTCATTTAATCTGTGTGCGTTTCATGAGCCACAATCCTGTAAAACACAACACACCCTGGTGACATTTGAGTGTAATTGCTCATGGAAAGCAGAATGGAAAGGTAACAGGAAGAAAAGGGTCATGGCACCTTCCAGCTCTTCCTTGATGTCCCCAGACTCCTGGGGCATCTTTGTACTTTGATAGCAGGAACTGGCTCTGACCTCAGTGGAATTCCTTTAAGAAAGGTTTGGACAAGGAACTCTTAAATATAAAATCATTCAGGCAATCATAAATTCACACTAGATCTTTAAAAACTGAGAAATCTGCAATATCAGCACAAAATAAGCCCACAGTTACAGCTCTGCTTCTCCATCTTTATTTACAAGTAGGTCATAACTGAATATCTGCAATTCTTTGTGTTCAATGAAGAAAAGAACTCCAACTTCCACTGATTTATTTCCCCAATAATTTCTATTTAAATATAAAAAAAAATCATTTAAGTTCTTAATTTACGATCTTAAGCTCAAGAATTTGTTTAACTATGCTTGGATAATGTTTTCCTTGATGAGGCTGTGATTTGGCCTCGTACAAACACAAATGTAGTTTAAAAAGAGAGATCATAATCAAAAAATAAGGTACTATTCTATTTCCTATACAACACACAAATTCCATGTGGCACTGAAATAGGCCATCAAAAGAATGCAGAATGAATGCAACTTATTTCTAGAGCCCTAACTCTAAATTAATTTCATTTCAGTTAAAGGAGAATTTTTCACTTATTTTCCTCTCATTTCCCCAAAACTCCACTTCATAAGGGAGTTGATATTTGCACGACAGCTTTGAAATTATTTTAATGATTCAAGGTTGCATCCAAAGAGTGACTGCAAGAATTTTACCATGAAGTGGGCACTGCCTGCTGTGTTTGTGGGATGAGGTGGAGGGAGGAGATCAAAGCTGAGCTTTAATTATTCCAAGGAATGCTGTGTATGCATATTTTCCCCTTGCCTTTGAAGAAAAGCAGCAAAGAGTGGTTTTCAGGAGCCTGAATTTCTGCTGCTCCTGCTAGTTCAGTAAACAGTAGGAATTCAAAAGAAAAATCAGAACTTGTCATTTATCCTTTCAGCCTCTTCACAAAATTAACGTTCCCTGGAACTTAGATGAAATTCAGAAAGTTCTGATTTTAGTAATTTTTCCTGCTACAGTGGTAAAAATATACTCTGAGAGAATATGAGTACTTTGGAAAGGGAATTAACTCTTCCAGCCGGGCTGAATACCAACACAGGCTTCCAAATCTCCAGGAGGACTCCTGATACTCCTGTGTGGAAAATATCAATGTTTGGTACATTTTAAATATTCTGTTAGGCAGAGAGGAAGTTAAAAGAAAAGTGGAAAAGAAATAACAAAAATTTGATGTCTACTTACAGAATTCCAAAGCCCATTCCCATGGGAGACACCTGCAAGGGAAGCACAGCACTGGCAGGGATTTCATTAAGGAGCAATCCTGGCTATTGATGTACCTATTTTCAGAAGAAAAAAAAATCACTTTTGGCTAAAATTTTTACATGAGATACTGGTTGTCACTACAGGATACAAAATAACATGACCCGGACACACAGCTCTCTCAAGGCAAAAAAGAGAATATTTAATTTCTGACTCCAACATTTCTACATTTCCAAAAGTGACAGTGGATTGGAGAGTGAAAGTGCCACCTCTCCAATGGCACTGGACAAATCAACAGTCCATCAAATTTCTCTTCTTCCATAAAAGAATGCAAAACAATAAGTTATTTACATGAAGTGTGTGAGAAAGTTCATTACAAGAATGTAAACATCAGAAGGCTTAGAAAAACTTAAAAAATCAAGGCAACAACTGGTGCTCGGGCCTGACTCTTTTTCTTATCACCTGCGAGAAGGGCAGATGGGAAGGATGTGTTGGCATCTAGGAGAAAACAGCAAATTGGTTTTTATGCATCACAAGTACACAAAAAAAGACAAGAACGCCTTGAAAATAAATATATACATTTACTGGAGCAATAGATATAAACTATAGAGTGTAACTTGCCTTAGAGGAAAGAAAGAATTCGACACACCAAGTTGAAAGAAATGTGAATTTTTTTTTTTATTTAAGACACACTAAACTAATAAAACTTGGATTCATAATAGAAAAACCACTACATCTTTCCCTGCTTTTATTAATTTGAGGCAAATTATCTGGAGAAAACTCTAAATCTAATCTAAAATTCTGAGTATTTTAAATATGCATAGACAGCTGGTTGCATTTTCTTGCCCAAAACAGTGGCTGCAATAATAATAGGGTGGTCAAAACAGAAAACCACAAAGGGTCGAACTCAGGCAGTTCTATCCTACATTTAACCAGGGTTTGTTTTATATGTGGGGATCAGGATGGTGGTGTCAGTTTTCTTCCTCAGAAATGCTGATTTAATCAAAACAGCCTAAAAGAGAATAACTCATTATGAGTAGCTTTCAGCAGGAAAAAAATCAGGAGATGAAGGTGGGGTAAAGCTAGGGCAGAGTTATGACAAAATTAAAACCTCTTGATGAAGTTCTGGATATTTAGACCACCTTCTGAATGCACTGAGACTGTAAAATTCACTTTCCCTGACTTCAGTGTCTGCAGGGGAGTCCAGTCTGCCTTACATAAAAATATGTAGCTCATGATTCATGCAGCACATTTAAATACTTGTCTTTGCAGGGATGAATCAGGCCCAAGTCTCAGTGACTCTCTTGATGACTGTGCTGAACAAGCTGTGTTGAATAACTCAGATACTGATGATGCCTTGTGGGCCAAGAGCTGCACATTCCTCTGGCTCTGTCCAGGGGGTTTTTTCAGATGCCTTCTGTCCCTTTGTGGTCACCAGAAACTGAAGCCTTGTGAGCAGAGACTGGACAGAGCTAAAGAATAAAGCAGGGATTTATTCAAAGGCCTCCATGGATCCACCTTGGGCAGCACAAGAGCCCAGCCAGGGCTGCACCCAAGATGAACCAAAATGGCCCCAAAATGCACGAGCGCTCCCGGGGTCTCTCCCTGGGATCAGTTCTGCTCCATTTGCACCTTGCAGTTCATTGTCCCATTCCAGCTTTAGCCCCTGCAGTCCCACCCTGCTTGTTTTTCTCTCTCCAGCCCACGGGGTTTGTGCTCCTGGGCTGAGATTTGGATCATTTGTCCTTGGTGCCCAGCTGGAGCAGGAATTGTTTTGTCTCCCTGCTCTGTGCAGAGAGCATAATATGAACCATCCCATAATATGAATCTCAGACCCACACACTAAAGCAGCACAGAATCTGAAAAATATAAATTCTAAAACCTGAGGCATCACTGACGCATGAAGTTAAACCAGACATCCATCCTAAGGGATGTAAGAAGTAGGAAAGCAAAGACAAATAGAACAATGGTCTGTGTATTAATGCTTGTCTAGAACAACTCCCTAAGCTGCAGAAAAGTTTATCTAGCAAGATATTAGGAAACTTGAAGCTTAATAATGGAGCTCTGTGCATTGTGTTTTAAGGCTCACAAGCAGGTACTGTATTCAAAATAAGCAAGCATTGTTTAACCAAAGGTATCTGTGCTTATAATGATTGGATAGAACTACTGTCAATGTGCTTTTGCTTTGTGTGATTGGTCAAAAATTTATAAAGTAAGTTGTAACATTAAGTTCTTTGTCTGCTGCCTGGGATGTGAGCTGATGGCATCTTCCCATTGTCATAACCATGGAATGAGACTGATGCTGGAAAATAAAACAGCTCAAGGCACGTTCCTGGCAGTCCTGTCCCATTTGTGATTTGTACGGAGCCCCCAGCCAGTGATAGTTTGCAATGGGATTGTCAGCTAAAGGTTGTTTATTTGAATATTCATTCACCCTCCTGTTATGGAAATTCTCCTCCTAACTCCACGAGGAATCTCCTCCCAGTTATTTATGAGAAATTGAACAAAACAGTTGCTGAATGTCATATCCAGGGGGTGAGCACCAAGTCCAACAAGAGCCAGCTGTGCATCGTTGGAGCTTCCCCCCTGGTCTGAATTAGGGAAAGGGATGCCAGCAGGTCAATGGATGTGATGTTTCCCCTCCAGTGAGGACATCTCCGCAGTCTTGTGTTGAGTTCTGGGCTCCCCAGAGTAAGAGACACATGGACACCCCAGAGAGAGACCAGTTAAGGGTCACAAAAGCGATTAAGGAACTGGAGCACCTCTCCTTTGAGGAGAGAATGAGAGTTGGGAGTGTTTGGCCTGGAGAAGAGAAGGCTCAGGGGGGATTTACTGGTGTGTAAAACTATCAGAAGTGAAAACAAATCTGTTCAGTGAATCAAGACCAGAGGCCATGGGACCCAACTGAGTCCCCTCTGAACCTCAGGGAACATTTTTCACTCAGAGTGAATCCATCTATTGGATTGCCCAGGGAGTTTGTGGAGTCTCCCTCTTTGGAAATATTTAAAACCTGTCTGGACACAGCTCTGGGCAATGTCCTGAGTGGTCCTGTTTGAGCAGGGGGGTTGGACCAGAGGACATCCAGATTTCATTTCCAGCATCAGCCATTATTCTGAGACTGTATAATACGGGAATAATGGGAAATCTGCTAAATCTTCCCTTAATAATCAGAATTTAAAACTGAATGCATCAAGGAGATGGAAAAACTGACCTCACGCGAGAACTGGAGGCAGCAGAAATGTACCAAGGCAGCCTGGCTTCCAAGCCCCTCCAAAATTTGCAACCCAGGCATAACAGCAAGTGGGGACTGGAAGAGAAGCTGGTCAGGCCAGGTGGGCTCAGATCGTGAGCAAATCACTTCCAGCTGCTACACCAACCTGGAGACATGGCATGGTGTGTCGAGTCTTAACTTCTTTTTGCCAAGGTTAGGATTAAATGTGTGAGATGGTATTTCTTGTTGGCACTCAGATCTTTATCAGTTCTCATCTTTGTCACAGTCTCACAAACCCTGAGTTCTGCAGCACTTCACTCCAGCAAACTAAAAGTGGAGCCCCATCTCTCTCTCTGCAAGGTCTTTTAAGGATAAACTGTCCACTTAAGAAATGACACCTCAATTATTTTTACTTTTAACACAATAACCAACCGCCTGTGCCCACAATGGGGACTTTTTTATCCAATTACACAAAACCACCCAAACCCACGGAGAAGAAGGCAAAGAAGAAGAAGATGGTGAAGAAGAAGGTGAAGAAGAAGGACCAGGCTCCACTGCAAAACCTCCATCCTGCTTTATATCTATCACTATATTCTAAACCCTTAAACTCTGAGTTTCCCACCCTGTGATATCACACACTTCTATTCAAACTCCACACCCACAATCCCAGTTCTGTCATTCCATTTTGGAAGCTTCTCCACGGCCTCAGGTCAATGCAGTGTTCTCTTGGGGTCAGTGCCTGGCAGCACAGAAAGTCTGAAATTCTCAGCCAACAGTGGTGCTGTGAAATTCCCAGGAATTGTGGTGAGAATTGCTTAAATTTTGGGAAGTTAGTAATCACAGGGAAGACAAGGCTTCCTCAGTTCACAGCCTCAGCTTCAGGACTTTACCTCTTAAATTTACTCTGGAATTCTCTTTCCCTGGAAAAAGAAGATGAAGGAATCTGCTGCTGCAAGCAGAGCCTCTCTTGGAGCAAGGTCCCCACTGCTGACCCTTTCTTCACATGAAAACATTTCTTCATACCTGAGACCAATAAACTCACATTTATCTTCACAGGCAAATGTCTCTACTGATGAAAGTCACCACTTGTTAAGAATTATGAATTTTTTTTGTTTGTTTTTTTCAGGGAATGATTCTTCCAAGCCAGAAAGATTTAATCAAGAAAAAATACAGATTTTTGTCAGCTTGTTTTGCTCTGAAACTCTCTGAATCCCTTTGTCTTTTTCCAAGCAGACGTCTTCTACCACTGCTAACAACTTCTTTTTTTCCAAAGGTAATAAGAATAAAAAAGTCACTCTCTTTTGAATTTTTAAAAGTAAGCTATATTCCCAGCTCTTGTCCTGCACACCACCAGATTTTTAAACATTTGTTTCCCCAGACAAGGGCTAAGTCCTGAGCTGGAATGCAGTTTGCAAGACTTGTGTGCACAGATCTGAGCTAGGCAAGGCTCGATTTCCCTTTGGTTTAGAAAAATCTAAAAAAAATATTTCAGAAAAATCAGAGTATAGAATTTAAATACAGGGAAGAGGAGTTTCTGGAAGTGCAAAAGGTCATAGTCTGTTAAGTGGAAATATACCCATTGTTTTGAGGAGTTTAGGTCTGAATCCTACTGAAATTCATCAAAGGGTTTCAAGTTATGTACTGGTTTTGCTTCAGGAAAAAAAATATTTTAAAAATCTTTATAAACAGGCTATTGGTTTTTCCTTCACTAACCAGCTGACACACATGAAAGGCTGCATTTCTTGTCAGCTAATTACAGCACATCAGGGATAATGAAACATTTTTGAGAACTGATCCATAATTCTGCTCATGCCTTAGAAAGCTGTTTCATAAAAGCCAGAAACAATCCCCTCATGAAAGTAAAGATTACAATGTCTGAGGGGCATTGGAAAAAAAGAAAGAAGGGCAATGGGGATGGATAATTGAGGACTTTTGGACAAATGATGGACAATATTCCTAACACCCAAAAAAGAGTTTTATGAGAAATAAAAGTTGTTTCAGTGTCTATTAAGTGACTAAAGGATTTTTTTAACTTCACCTCTACAGGACAGCTGTATATCTGAGGGTCTGTATCAGTGTTTCTTTTCAACTTTGCAGTTCTTGATGGTAAAGATTTCACCTGTTCCTGGCTTGTCAGCAGGGAATTGGCTTGGAGAGGCTTGGAGCACAAATCAAAGCATGGCCAGAAGATGGGACAAGGGATTGCTCAGGGCACTGCTGCATTGCCACCAGCTCTGCCTTTGTTCCTGTCACCCAGGAGGGAGCTGAGTGCAGGGGAAGCTGAATGGGACATGAACAGTGCTGCAGAGGACGTGCAGAGTGAAGGAGTCCTTCTCCAATTAGTTAAATTAATCTTTGGATGTAGTCCTACACACCCTGCTAATAAAATCAGCATAGTCACAGCATCTCTCAAAATGAAAATTGAAAAGAAAGCAAACCAGGGGGTTTGTGTGTGTATTTAAGTAACTGCCTTCCCCCTCACTGAGGTGCCTGAAATCTGGTTTAATTTCAGGTTTGTTCATGCTAACCACTAAGGAGGCTCAATCAGATTTTCACAGTGGTGCCAGTGCTGAAGTGAAAAGTGAAAACTGCCAGAATGCTCCTCTTGCTGTTTGCTTCTAATGGAGAGTGAGGAAGCACCATCTGCTTTCTACTATTTTCAGGCACTGCCTGATAGTGAAAAGGCTGTGTCAGCACACAGACCTTGGAGCCTAAGGGATGAGGGTGCTGGAGCTCTGCCTAGGTACTGCTTTCTGAAAAAAAACAGGGTCTTCTGCATCAACAAGTTGAGCACATGGAGAAATAAAATTGTCTGTCACAGTATTGGACCTCCTTCAAAACATGCTCAACTTGGCCACGAAGTGCTGTCTGTGACAAGCCAGGAAAAGCACATTTCTCCTGGGCTGGAGGATTGATGCCAAATTCATTATGTGGTGTCTATTTACTGAAGGAATGTTTTAGAATACTCTGTATTCATATGAACTTTCAGCTGTGTCTGTGCTAATGCATTTCACCATAACCTGACCCCCAGGTAAGTGACACACGCTCAGCTGTACTATTTAATTCCCTAGGCTTTCAGGGAGAGGGATTGTACTCAAACTGTTCTTTGGGTAGAGCCCTTAGACAAGTCTAAAGATTGAACTGTGCCAGGAGGCCCAAATAACCCTGGCCCAAAGGGGAGCAAAGGCAGGTACAGCAATTTACCACATCCATCCTGGATTTCAGTTCTTGGATGCTTTCCTTGGCATATTTGATAACACAGGAACTGCTCATTCTCTGTAATTTCCCTTGCTAGTTATTTCCACTTAAAACAAGATATTTTTTTTCCCCACTATTTAGGAGTTCAGATGTTCAAAACAGTTTCAGAGTTACAGGTAGAGACCAGGATGGAAAAGGCTTCTCTAGGCTTTCAAAACCACTTAAATGGGATTTAAACACTTAAGCTCTTTTTCTGAATTGCATGTTAGTTTTACTTGAGAAGTGTTTGGGAACATGGGATGGATGGATTGAATACTTAGGGAACTCCTTTGTTAGAAGATCAGAACTGAAGAAATTGTTCCTTGTGATGGTGCTGAGGCCCTGGCACAGGTGCCCAGAGAAGCTGTGGCTGCCCCTGGATCCCTGGAAGTGTCCAAGGCCAGGTTGGACAGGGCTTGGAGCAACCTGGGGCAGTGGAAGGTGTCCCTGCCCATGGCAGGGGCTGGAACTGGGTGATTTTTAAGGTCCCTTCCAACCCAAACCACTCTGTGATTCTTTCAATCTAGAACTTCACTCATCTCAGGTTTAGTCATTTAATCTAACCTCATGGACAAACTCCTTCACAACCAGTGGAAAGGCACAGATTTCCCTTTAAATAGTTATTTTGCTAGGGCCTGATTCTGAAGAAATCTGTCCCATCCTTGGATTTCAAAGGGAGCTTACATGATTGGCTTAATTTACAAAAGCTAAAATCAGGTGAGTTGAATCCTATTTTCCACACCAGTTCTGTGGTTGGTCTCAGCCATGGAAAACTGGCCTTGGAGGTCAGATTTTATCTTCCAGTCTTTATTATCTGACTTGACTAAGTATTTCAGCAAACCAAACAGATTTATCATCAAGCACATAAACACCCAGGTTGTGTTTAACATTTTTTTTCCCACACAAATGCTAAAGGTAATGCAGGCTGTGTTTAAAATGGGAAACATTAATGTTTATATTCCTTAACCACAGAATCACAGTCATCAAATAATTTCTATTGAAAAGACCTCTAAGATCATCAATATACAAATGTTACAATTTTCTGCAAAAAGATGTGACAAAGATATTATTGTCCATAAAGTGATGTTTGCTGATAGGATTTTTTACTATTAATGTACAGATGGGGGCTTTGTCACTGAGTGAAAATGAGTTTTTAATGTGGAACCACATTACTGCCCAAGGCTTAGTTATGTTCAATTACTGATATAATGGAGAAGTTTCAGTGGCTCAGTCACTGATTTCACACAGTACTCATAAAACTGAGGAGAGGTTTGGCCACTGATTTCACAGTCCAGTCTAGGAGATACTGGAAATTTTTTCTATTCTTCTTGTGAGACTCTGCTTTGACTGAAACTTTCCCATTACTCATCCCTTTAGCATCAAGATGCCTTGACAGGCAGGCAGGCAGGCAGGCAGCCTGACAGATTAAAGTAGAGTTGGTAAGGAAAACAATTTTTTTGGCAAGGTACATCCTCAGCAAAGCTCAGAAATTTCTTCAGGCTAGGAAAGAAAACTTATGAAAAGCTGACAACTGAAACTCTCCCTCAAATCACTGGAAAACAAAAATAAGGATAACCAAGACACTCTTTTAAAGGAAAAAGAACCCCAATTAACAAAAACCAAAACCAAATAACCACAGACTTTAAATCAATAAAGATATATCTCTAAGTAATTGTCCTGGACACTTTTACTTCAATTTCTAAGCCCCCTATGACTGCAAATAATTTTAATTATGACTTTAATATAATTTTTTTCTACTGTAAATATGGGCAACTAGAAGGAAAAAGAGCCAAGCCCTGACCAAGGTTATACAAGGAGTCCCTTAACTTCTAGGCTAAGAACATATTTAAAAACACCAGCCAACAACAGAAGAATGTCAAAAAATAAGAAACAACCATAACTCACCCCCTCTCATTTTTTTTTTACTAGAATCTAAGGTGTGAGAAATATTTTTCACCAAAGGCTGAAGAAAAAGCCCCAAAGCCTCATTTTGCACACCTTCAGAGCAGAGCACCACGAAGTGAACAGCATTTGGAGAGCCAGCACTCAGATGCAGTCACTCAGAAGTTGTGTGCTGTGTTTTCCCTTGCTCCTCAAACACCCAGGCACGTTTTCTGATGACAGCTTTATGCAAGTGACAGCTTCTCTGTCAGCAATATGCTGCTTCATTCAGGCAATTTGGCAAGCAGAAAGCCCTTTTTACCAGAAACAGGGTGTGAGATGATGTCATTTCTCTATAAAGATATCTTCTCCTAAAGAAAGCTCTGGCCAGTGAAAATACCAAAATACCTTCCCTAATAAATGTTTTGGAGCTTTTTTTTTTTTTTTTTTACAGCTCTGCTGTTCAAATCCTGCCTTCTGTGTATGCACACCACAGATAAAGTATTGGAGATCAGCCTTGTGTGCCTTTGCTTTGTGTCTTGCAGAAGCAAAGCAACATTTTGGAGCTGGGGGTGCTCAGCCTGGAGAAAAGGAGACTCAGGGCTGCCCCCATCACTCTCTGCAGCTCCTGAAAGGGGCCTGTGCTCAGCTGGGGCTGGGCTCTTTCTGCAGCAGCACTGACACAACCAGAGCACACAGCCTCAAGCTGCACCAAGGGAAATACAGGTTGGATATTCAGAGAAAGTTTTTTATAGAAAGAGTGATAAAGTTCTGGAATGGCTGCCCGGGGAGGTGGTGGAGTCCCCATCCCTGGGTGTGTTTAACAAAGCCTGGATGTGGCACTGGGTGCCAGGGCTGAGTTGAGGGGTTGGGGCTGGGTTGGACTCGATGACCTTGAAGGTCTCTTCCAACCTGGTCGTTCTGGGAATTCTGTGCTCCTTGCTTCGACACTGAGATTTGGGTTTAAAGGCAGGATTGTGTCAGGGGAGGTAGGTCTGACCTGCACAGAGGGAGGCAGGATGGAAGAATGTAGGGATGACTCCAGAGGGTGCTGCTCATGCCTTTGGATGAGAACAGGTGGAGGCGTCACAGGCACGATGTTGGGAATTTGTTGTAATGTAAATACAGACCTTCAGCAGGGTGGAGCAAATCTAGGAAATGAGCATTGCAGAAAACTGTTGATCTTTTGTTTCTTTTCTGCTAAAGTTGCGATTAAATTGTGAGACAGTAGTTTTTGTTCAGATAAGATGTTTATTATTCTTATCTACGTTACAGTCTCACAGAGTGTGAGTTCTGCAGTACTTTAACAAGCTACAAAATGGCCTCATATCTCTCTCTGCAAGGCTTTTTAAGGATAAACTGTCTAATTAAGAAATGATACTTAAATTATTTTTACTTCTAACCTAATAACCAACTACCCATGCTCTGCAATGTGGACTTTTTTATCCAATTACACAAAACCACCCAAACCCATGGAGAAGAAGGATTAGCTTCTAATTTAGAGCTTCTATCTTGTTTTATATATATTACTATATTTTAAAACCTTAAACTCTAAGTTTTCCACCATGTGATATTACACACTTTTATTCAAACTGCATACTCATCATCTCAGTTTTATCATTCCATTTTGGAAACTTCTCCACGGCCTCAGGTCAATGCAGTGTTCTCTTGGGGGTCAGTGCCTGTCAGCACAGAAAGTCTGAAATTCTCAGTAGCCAGGGTCCCAACAAAAAATAATTTAAACAAAAGGAAATCTTTATTCTGTGATGTGCACTGGGGCTGCTGTGGGAGGCAGAGCTCTGCTCTGGCTCTGGAACGTGGGAGGGGGATCAGAGAGAGGCAGAGCTGGTTAATGTGGGAGGATTCTCACATTGGGGGTTTCATTGGTCAGGTCAGGTCATTCTCCTCGTGGAAAACCAAAAGTGAATGCAAACAAAACATTAGTCTGGATTAAACTGAAATTAAAAACTACCATGATGTCAAATAGAACTAAAATATAATACAGCAATCCTTTCTAAAAAAGTAAAATGAATAAGGATAATCTATTTTTACAAGGGTGATGTACAAAAAGTGAGACAAGCTCAGTATGCTGTACTGCAGGACACTGAGACAATCCCTGCTTGAGGCTTTTTGCTGTATTTAGTTCCAAACCAAGACACACTAATCCAAAGGGGTTCATGGTCCTTTATGGTGGGCCAATATTTACCAAAAAATATGTCTCAAAAGGAGATTTTATTTCATGTTTAAGTATAAAGGCTGGAATTCACTGTCACCTCTAGTCCTCTTGTCTTATACTTGCAATTAATGAGTTGTCATTCGAATTGTGTATTAAATTCTATTTTTAGGTCATCCTTATTAATTTTTTTTTTAGAATAATGATTGCTGTATTATGTTTTAATTCTATTTGACATCATGGTAGTTTTTAATTTCAATTTAATCCAGACTAATTTATCTTTACAATCTGACTGCTATGTATAAGCACACAACTCTTTAAACACACAAACTATCCATGAAGATTCAGAAGCACTCATCTATTACATATAAAAATGTAGACAAAATCCATCTGTGTAGACATAAAGAAATGCAGATTAAAAACCAAACTGTAAATTTATTTCTATTTCTTTTTGAAATTTATTCAATTTGAAGCGTGAAAACAAAGCTGGCATAGAAGACAGCATAAATACTGAGATATGTCTAGCACAAGTCAATGTGAATTGTACTGTCAGTGCTGTCTCCTTGCTTACACCACCAATTTGGGAACAACTTTTAGCTTTGATTCAAATGTCTGCTCATTTTGAAAATAACAAATGAGTAGGAAAACATTTCCACTGACATGGGGACATTGGTTTCTTAGAACCCTCAGCTACAAAAGCACTGGGTGGTCAAAATGATGAAAAATTGTATTCCATTTTCCCTGGGAGAGATGTATCTGAGACTGCCCAATTTCTTTTTATGCACTGCCACATTTATGACTATAGTAACAACATACAGCTCTCTAATTTGCTTGATTGCAGGCTGGGGATCAGAGGGAA
This sequence comes from Calcarius lapponicus, assembly GCA_039654755.1. NCBI lineage: Eukaryota > Metazoa > Chordata > Aves > Passeriformes > Fringillidae > Calcarius > Calcarius lapponicus. The sequence goes on along the minus strand of CM077464.1, from coordinate 11,136,518 downwards.
AAGCAGATTGGTGAAATTTTCAGTAAGATATGAATCTTTCTACTTAAAAAATTGTCCGAGAAGGAACATTCAGTTCTCTGCTGTTGCTATACAAAAATGAAGCCATTTTGTTTTTTGTCCTCAGCAAGACCTGATGGAAGAAAAAACAAATTACTTTTGCTTTCTTTTAGCATTTATTCCTTTAGTTTTGTCACTGTGAGTATAGAACTTTCAGAAAACTTCCCCAGCACTGATGCTTTCCATCCACTGTTCTGGATTTTTAACTTTCATTTTGGATTGTTTTATTTTGTCATTGTTGTAACACCAGCAGCTCTAAAATCCAAGATTCCACTTAAATTTGTTTTCTCCTCAAATGCCACATACAAAGAAAGAGGAATCTTCTCATTGCTATCATTGTCCAATGATCTGTGGTTAAGAGAAATGGATTTACTGAGTTTTTGCCACATCCTTTGCTCTCTTTTTAATCTTATGGACAACAAACACCATTTTCCATTTTTATATTTATCCTCCTGCACTTTCTGAAGGTTTGGGACACCAGGCTTGTGCTGGTAAATTAAAATATCCCGAATTTGTATTTGCCGAGTAGGGCAGCAATGACAAATTTTCCTGTGCTCCAGATGTCAGACACCCAGAGAAATGCCCAGAGCAGGATTTCTCCCTCTTTTTCTCTGTATATATTTGAAAGCCTCTGGCAGACCTACAGAAGAAGCACCCACAGATTCTTGACTTAGACATTTACAACCAACCTGGTTGAAATACAGCCACTGCCACCCTGACTTCAAAGCAAAGTACATTTTTGCCCTGCTAAAGCTCAAACCTATTTTGGTGAACCTACACTATTCAGATTCCATAAAATCAGAAAGCCATTTTAATGTTATTTTTCACTTGAATGTGAAATGCTGTTATCCTGGGAATGCAAAACAGGAAATGAATTATATTTTGCTTGAGAAGAAAGGATTTTTGATAGGAAAAAAAAAAAAACAAAAAACAGCTCACTCGCCTGGAGCTGTTATTATGTCTACCAAAATCAAAAGCGCTCTTAAGTTACCCTTAAAGCAGCATAATATGCACACAGCAAAAAATATAAAGCAGAAACTCTGCAAGTTACTCTCCAGTGTAATTCATTTCAGGATCCATCCCCTCCAAAGTCATTATACACTTGGTAATAGAATGCTCCAAACCAAATACAGGATATGTTTTCTAAAGCCTATTATGGCTGACATCAAAAGAGTCAGGAAAGCAGAGATTTCATACAATTTGAATAAACTAATTTAAATGCACTGCATCTGGCCAATGATCAAAACAACGTGTGGGACTGATAAGGCTTTTTTATTTTTTAGTTTTCCTTTTCATGCTTTCAAGGGTGATTTTTGTTACAAGTTCCATCCTAATGGCCACAAGTTTGTACTTTTTGAAGGAACTCATAAGAGATTTAAGTGAAAAACAAAGAGAGAAATACCAACATCTACGTGAAAGTGCAGAGGTCATGTAACTTCATGCTGAGTTCTGTATAACCTGAAACTCCGTCAAGCAAATTGTCAACAGCCTCTGGAAAATTCCCATGGATGCAAAGGCACCATGCCATGAGGAGGAGGAGGATCAGAAGTATGAAGTACAGGATCCTGAAAATCAGGGAATCATAAAATGGTTTGGGTTGGAAAGGACCTTAAAAATCATCCAGTGCCACCCCCTTCCATGGGCAGGGACACCTTTCACTATCCCAGGGTGCTCCAAGCCCTGTCCAGCCTGGCCTTGGACACTTCCAGGCATCCAGGGGCAGCCACAGCTTCTCTGGGCACCTCTGCCAAGTTCTTTACTTGTAACCAATTTTGTGTTGGCATTTTTGGTTGGTTGGTTGGTTGGTTGGTTATTTTGGGGGTGTATTTCTTTTTTTTTTTTTTTAAGGCCAACCATACCCATTTAAAAAAGTAAAAGAGCACAAGTTTGCACGTGCAAAGGCACAGTGGAAGTGCACAGCTTAATGTATATTTTGGGGAGGGTTGGACTCCACTTAACTTGTAGCAGGAGAGAGAAAAAGAGTTCAGGATGTGATAGATCTGCCCTAATTTAATCCTTTTAAAGGCAGAGGTCAAAACTTGGGACAGTCACTGCCTTTGACATCCACAGAGGGAAATAAACACTCCCTTGGAATCATAAAAATTCATCAGATAAGTGAGCTCTGGGGGAAACGGCTTCCAGTGACAGAAGAGAGCAGAAGGTGATCATTGATGTCTTAGACAGAGAAAGCACAGAGGAAGAGTTTAATGTCTTCCAGATTAAAAAAAAAAGGAGTTACTTCCTCCAGAATTTCATACACTCTCCTAAATTAATAGATGTCTTATAGTTTTGTACGTGAAGGCACGACTCAAGGTGAAGCAAAGCTCAGGAAAAATGTTCCTTCAGATGAATTCTGGAAGATGTTTTTCTAGGAGCACAGACATCCACTTCTCCCAATAATTACATTAAATATGAACTGGGTTTGGAACAGAAACAAGTTAATAAGTGTGAACCACTCAGAAGAGATGCTCCTCTAATTTTAATCAGTTTCACATGGGTAACTGTTAATTTCCTAGCAAAGTGAATAATCCTGTTGGAGAAACACAAATATGTGAGAGTAAACAAGCAGACTATAACCTTCAGCTGAGAGGGAAGGGGAAGGACTTTCAGAGCATGAAGTACAGTGAGTGAAAAATAAGCCATATGCCAGCTATTACCCCTTGATAGTTGCTTTGGATACCAAGGAGCATTACCCTGCCTGTTTGTCCCATGTGAGAAGTGGAATTAAGATTTCAGGAGCACAGTTTATTATTCAGAGAGGCTAATACATATGCATAAGTTAGAAGCATTAGTTTTAATAAGGAAATTCATTAGATTACCTAGAAGCATTTTATCAATTTTTATTAAAAATCCAAGTGGTACTCTGTTAAAAATAAATTACTACTGGCTGATAAGCCCCAAATTATTTAACTTCAACCTACTTTGTTATTTAATGCAATGAGAATATATGGTTTCTTCAGTGCTTTTGTGAAATGGGGGGCTATTAATAAATATGATTTTACTTGGCTTTCTCTTCAAGGAGATCTCTAAAATAATTATATATTAAAATTGAATTAATTTTTGGAGAGGGACAGACCCTTAGCTGGACATCACTACCTCTTTTCTACCAAGGGCATGATTTACATTAATTTACTTCAGGTGAAAATTGTGAATATTTCAATACAATTAAGTCACTGAAGACAAAACTAGATCCTAAAAAGGGGCAGAACTGCAGGCTTGCTCTGCAGTCTCTAAAGTTCCATGTTCAAAGAATTGCCTATAGATAAAGTCTCTTTTGCAGTATTAATTTAATCAGAAATTAGAGGAATTTAGAGGTATTCATGTACCTGGAGAGGAGCTCAGGTACTCAACTTTATGGAGGTCTCGACTGCAACACATAAATTTACAATTCTGGAGCCTTTAGAGAGAGGACCTGAATTGTGCTTCTAAAAATAAACACCACAACTTCTGTCCTTCCTTTTCCAAGAAAATATTTTCTCTCAGTCTCATTTAGAGGTCTTAAAATTTTAGAGTTTGGACAATTCAATCTCAGCTTATAATGGATAAAGGAAGATAAAATTAATGATTGGGGGATTTCTCCTAAAACTTTATTGCATTCTAAGACATCTGAGGGATAATAACTTGTATTTTAATATAAATTTAATAAACAATAAATTAATAAATTAATATAATAATTATAAATATTATTATAATAATAGGACAATGATTTATATTACATAAATAATAAAATTATTTTATTAATAAATAATTTTAATAATTGTTGGGAAGAACTGGTCAAACCTACACTTGTCTATTGTGTTTATTTAATAAAATTCTGTTGGCTTTTAAAATCCCACTCCAGCTTTTGTCTGTGGAGATTGCTTGAAACCAGACAGCAGAACATTTTAATGGGCAGTGAGAGTCAGGAGTGTAAGGTCTCTCTTTTTCAAAGAAAATAGGGCAATGCACATGGAGAACCATGCTGGTGACAGACTGTGAAAAGGAGCAGGAATGTATCAAGGTCTTTAATTGAGCTCCTTCATTCTTAAAATGAATCCCATGCAGCAGCTCCTTGGCAGGAGGAGCTGGGCTGTTCTGAAGAGCTGTCTGGCAGCAACCACAAGGCCAAATTAATTCTCCTGACACCTGAAAGCATCAGCCCATCACATGATGACTTCATACTCATTAAAGTCTCTTCTAAACCACCTTTGATAAGCTGCAGGTCTGCAGAACAAAGAAGAAATGGACTTGGTGAAATTACTGCTCCTAATTTGTAGGACAGAAGTCAAAATTATCACTCGAACACTGAACAGAGGATGTACCAAGAGCTTCTTCTCCCAGGCAGCCAGTGACAGGGGCAGAGGACCTGGCCTCAAGCTGTGTCAGAGGAGGTTTAGGCTGGATACCAGAAAAGATTTTTGCACCAAAAGGGTTGTTAAATATTAGGATGTGCTGCCCAGGAAGGTAGCATTCCATTCTAAAATTTTAAGACCTTTAAATGGGACTGAGAGAAAATATTTCCTTGAGAAAAGAGGGACAGAAGCTGTGGTGTTTATTTTTAGGGGTGCAGTTCAGGTCCTCTCTCTAAAGGCTCCAGAAGTGTAAATTTAGGCGTTGCAATTGAGACCTCCATAAAGGAGTTGGGTGCTTGAGCTCCTCTCCAGGTACATAAACACCTCTAAATTCCTCTAATTTCTGATTAAAATAATACTGGAGTCCTCATCCCTGGAGGTGTCCAAGGAAAGCCTGAATGTGACACTCAGTGCTCTGGGCTGGCGACAAAGGCCCAGCTTGGGCTCAATGCTCTTTGAGGGCTTTTCCAACCTCAGTCATTCTGTGAAATTCCATCCCATGACCCTTTTTGAGGCTTTTTGTCTTCCTGACTGCAGCATGAAGATGAGGAAGTGTTTGATGTTGCCCTTTAGCCTAGAAGTGGTGATTGACCATGTCCAAGCTGCTTTGTCAGGTGTGGTGTGAAGCGAAACCCTCTGGGAAAGGAGCCTTTTCCTGATATCCAACCTAAACCTCCACAGAAATCACATGAAAACTCTGCTTTCTTTTTTAAAAGGCCAATTTGGCTTCCTTCATAGTTAACAGGGGAAAAGAGAGAGTTATTTCAGGACATGCTTTGTTTAATCTATTTTAGATATTTATTTGGCAAGGGGTGAGTTGGTCACACAATCCACTGAATCTCCACTGTCAGAGGGAGTCAAAGATCAAATATAAATATTAAAACTATAAATATCTACACTTTGCATACAAAACCCACATTCCACATTGAAAATCAGCCAGTCCTCTGGTTCCCAAACAGCCAATCTTGGGGAAAGCAGCAGGCAGCAACCACCATCAGCCTTCCCACTATCAGAAAGAGTTTCTTCAGTGACTGCACTTCCAGCAGGCAGCTCCCAGGAGCAGATAAATGCTTCCTTTGGGACATGCCCACAGCCACCTACATTTGGATGGCACAGAGCAGCCAAGCGTGTAATTCATATTTATGTGCTGTCAGGATTTAAAACCCAATCGTTTCTCCCAATCCAGTGAAAAGACATACAGAAAGAAATTGTTTTTGCTGAAATTGAAAGTTCAACAAATTGAGGCATTTTCTTTTTTCTCCTTTTTTTTATCCAGTAACTGGTGGTGAGATTTGAAATTTGTCTTAGCCAAGGAGAGCTAAACCCACGTAAACCATTCCTAACCACGAGGCTGAAGTCTGGTGGGTTCTATAATTCTCCTGACTTTTTTTTTTTGTTGTTGTTGTTATTCATGCTAATTACCAGTTACCCATGCTCAAGGAAGGAATAGGATTTGTGGTTAGCTGATGCACCCAGGAGACAGGGAGCTGCATGTTCACCAGGCTCTGATGAATGCATACATTACACATATTAAGTGGAAGTGGGACTGAAACCTTGCTCCCTTTCCTCCAGTAAGTAACTGGCCTCTGGGGCTCAAAATCACATTTACTAATCTCTCTGTCTCTCAGTGGTCCAATTCATGCTGAATTATTTCATGCAAAGTGGAGCAGCTTAAGGAGAGAGTGGAAACATCTGCTTCCCACACACCAGACGAGTCCCCAGGAGCTGGGGGCCTTTTGGCTGGAGGGTCTTGTGCACACACAGAGGGTTCATCTTTGGGATTATGCCAGGGTTTCTCACCACCAATGGGGAGGTTCTGCTGCCCAGGTAAAGGGTGGCAGCATTTCCTCCATGGAGGAAAGGATCCCTCTCTATTTTGGGACTTATTTTTGTGTGTTTGATTTTTTATATAGACAAAAATCAAAGTTGTTCAATTCCAGGAGCATACATAACTGTGAATTCCCCACAAAGAGAAGGCAGGTCCTTACAGCTCAGCATAAAACACTGAAATCCTCCAGATCAGTTCACAATTCGAGGGACAAACCTTCTTTAGAGTTACTTTTTGCCCAACCAGCACTTTTCTATGGGCAGGACAGGCTGTTTTAGCTCTCCTCCTCCTGCAATTCCAGCTTGGATGTCTCTGGGTTGTGGCACCTGAGGCCACTGTCACAAGTAGCACATTATCCACCACCCCACATGTGACACAGAGTGATTTATTAACTCTCACACAAGAAGTGTGTGGCCAATGGCAGGGCTGAACCTGTTTCCTGAGCCTTAATGTAGTATCTTATCTGCTGGACTATGCTTTCTCTGAAGGTTTAAATTCTGAAAGTTTTGACAGCCAGATGCCTTTCAGTTACAGTTTAATGTCTCAGAATTCAGTCATGCACATATTGCCCTGGTCAAATTCTGATTTGTGGTATCAAAGTCAATTACTTTCAACTTTTGCTTCCTGGGTAGGTAATTTGTAATGTGAAATGTAACTTGACTGTCCTATTTGATGTATTGATGGCTCCTTTCCTACTTCACCTGGAAAATATTATTATTTTCCTAAAACATTTTTCACATGCAATAAAATAGAATTAGTCCTTTCTTTTTCTTTTTTTTCTAACACAGCATACAAGAGACTTCTCATTCTGGTTACTGAAGCTTGAAAGAGAAGAGCAATACCTCCAGGCTCAAGCCCTTAATGAAAATAAAAGTAGCTGAGCAGGACTATTTGGACTAAAAACCCCATTCATTTATACTATCAATTTTATTCTGTGTCGGAGGGTTCAGCCTTCAAAAATTAAAGCCACTCTACACCTAAAAAATAGTATGATTATCCTTAAAAATCTGAACAAACCTAAAGGAAGGTGATTCTCCCTCTCTGCTCTGCTCTTTTGAGATCTCACTTCCAGGTCTGGGGTCCCCAACATCAGAAGGATGTGGAGTTGTTGGAGAAAGTCCAGAGGAGGCCACAAAGATGCTCCAAAGATCTCCAGGGGCTGGAGAACCCTTTTATGACCCACCTCTGAGGGAGAATGAATGAGGGTCTTGCCAATAGATCCCTTGGGTGAATTAGAGTGAAACAAAATGAGTTAAAAGGCAGGTTTATTAAAAAAAAAAAAAAAAAAGGTTGCAGTGGAAAGGAGGGCATTTGGATGTTATGGTTCTTTTCTGTAAAAATATAATGAATATTTATGTAAGGAGGAGGGAGGGAGGGAGGGAGGGAGGGAGGAAGGGAGGGAGGGAGGGAGGGAGGGAGGGAGGAAGGAAGGAAGGAAGGAAGGAAGGAAGGAAGGAAGGAAGGAAGGAAGGGAAGGAAGGAAGGAAGGAAGGAAGGAAGGAAGGAAGGAAGGAAGGAAGGAAGGAAGGAAGGAAGGAAGGAAGGAAGGAAGGAAGGAAGGAAGGAAGGAAGGAAGGAAGGAAGGAAGGAAGGAAGGAAGGAAGGAAGGAAGGAAGGAAGGAAGGAAGGAAGGAAGGAAGGAAGGAAGGAAGGAAGGAAGGAAGGAAGGAAGGAAGGAAGGAAGGAAGGAAGGAAGGAAGGAAGGGAAGGAAGGAAGGAAGGAAGGAAGGAAGGAAGGAAGGAAGGAAGGAAGGAAGGAAGGAAGGAAGGAAGGAAGGAAGGAAGGAAGGAAGGAAGGAAGGAAGGAAGGAAGGAAGGAAGGAAAGGAAGGAAGGAAGGAAGGAAGGAAGGAAGGAAGGAAGGAAGGAAGGAAGGAAGGAAGGAAGGAAGGAAGGAAGGAAGGAAGGAAGGAAGGAAGGAAGGAAGAAGGAAGGAAGGAAGGAAGGGAAGGAAGGAAGGGAAGGAAGGAAGGAAGGAAGGAAGGAAGGAAGGAAGGAAGGAAGGAAGGAAGGAAGGAAGGAAGGAAGGAAGGAAGGAAGGAAGGAAGGAAGGAAGGAAGGAAGGAAGGAAGGAAGGAAAGGAAGGAAGAGTAGAGTTGCCTTCCCAAGGAAAGAAAGAGAAATAAAATAGGTCAGAAGAAAGATGTCACTAGCCATGCATCTAGTGGCAAGGTTTGAACCTTGTTCTGTAGTTTAAAATACATAAATTTAGTTGTCTAGACACAGATATGTACATATGTGCAAAGTATCTGAGTGCCCCTGGAACACCAGGATGGACCTCCCAGCAGTTCCCTCAGCAGGCTGGGCCTAGGTTTTTTTGGAGTTTTTGGTCCATTGGGCCTCCAGTGAGTCACAGTGTGGATGACTCAGTGTGGGCATCTCCAGGACCACTTAACACCTGGGTTATCACAACAGAATCAGGAGTGGGGTCTGGACACAGTGTCCACTGTGCATGAACAAGAGGCCATTTGGAGAGAGGGGATCAGAGCTGCAGCCTGTCTGCTTTCACATGGGAAAATATTTGCAGACCATATTTGCCTCTTTGGGGATGAACAATTTCCTTTTCCAGTAGAGCACGGAGAAAAGGTCACTCTGATTTTGAGATAATGGCTGCTATTATCTACAAGAGGGACAGGATGTGAGCACTGAAGCTCTTGCTTTGTGTATTCCAGACCATAAATTCCAGAGGGTACATTATTCTGAGAGTTTCTTACAGGGAAGGCTACAAGATTTCTCTAATGAGCAGGGACGGAAGGAAGGTTATATAAGAGATAAAAAAGTCACAGAATCACAGAATGGTTTGGGTTGGAAGGGACCTTAAATCTCATTTTATTCCACCCCCTGCCATGAACACCTTCCTCTATCCCAGGTTGCTCCAAGCCCCATCCAACCTGGCCTTGGACAATTCCAGGGATCCAGGAGCAGCCACAGCTTATCTGGGAACTTATTCCAGGGCCTCCCCACCCTCACAGGGAAGAATTCCTTCCCAATATCCCATCCACCCCTGCCCTCTTGGGAGTGTAAAGCCATTCCCTGTGTGCTGTCCCTCCATCCCTTGTCCCCAGTCTCTCTCCAGCTCTCCTGGAACCCCTTCAGGCCCTGGAAGGGGCTCTGAGCTCTCCCTGGAGCTTCTCCTCTCCAGGTGAGCGCTCCCTATTGTAAATGCAGGGACACTGATGAAGGAAGGAATGATGAGGAGGATTCCATCTTATCAGAAGGTTAATTTATTATTTTATGATACTATATTATATTAAAGGATACTATACCATACTAAAGAATACAGAAAGGATACTTACTAAATTGCTAAAAAGATAATAATGAAAACTCATTACTCTCTCCAGAGTCTCAACACAGCTTGGCCCTGATTTGCCAGAGGGTGAAAGAAAACTCACAGCAGAATTCAATGGAACAATCACCTGTGGGTAAAAAATCTCCAAGCACATTCCACATGAGCAAAACACAGGAGAAGCAAATGAGATAAGAATTGTTTTCCTTTTCTCTGAGGCTTCTCAGCTTCCCAGGAGAAAAAACCCTGGGTGAAGGAATCATGTTCAGAGAATGTGAATGCCACAACCCCAGCTCTCCCAGCCTGGCTCCAGAGCAGAGGGGCTTCCAGCCCCCAAAGCTTTATATTAGATAAATATTTATCTCAATTATTTGAGACAGATAATTTTCCTAAAAGAACATTTATCCTACTGCTCCAGTCACTTTCTAGTTTTCACTCTCTGGTTTTGGTAGCTACTTCTAAAATCTAGGAACCAGCTTTTAATTCTCATCTCTCTTCCTCCCGCCTTCATTTTTTACTCTGGAGTAACAACCAATCATAGTGCCAGGGGATTCACAATTCTTTGTTCTGTGTCACAACAGGAGAACTCTCTGGAGAAGTGGGTTTGATTCTTGACTCTGACATTGAGCTGTGGCACGGTTTTGGGTAAATCCCCTTTCGATTTGTGTCTTGGTTGGTGAAAATTCTCATTAAATTTAATTTTGTTTCACGTTTGTATTTCTGTTTCTAGTCTTAGGTGAGATTTATTTGTGCAAGGTAGGCTGGTTGCCTTTCAAAGCCTGAACTAGTCATCCTTTAAGATTAAAATTACCTTCTTAGGTGCTTATTTTTCCCCAGTGACTCTAAAAATGGAAATCTTGCATAGACTGAGAGATGTAACTTTTAAATATTTATAATTAGGTGAGGTGAATTTCATGTTTTATAAGTAGGACCTCAGGCAAAAACACTTTTAATAGTTGCTTATTTAAGTGGCCTTAATTGAGAGCTCTCATGATAAAATTAATTCTGATTCAATTAAACATATCAACCTGAAACCTTCTCTAAAGCTTGGGGAAGCATAAGATCTTGTGGTTTGCATTTGGCAGCAAAACCAAAAAAAAAAAAACAACCAAAACACAATTGTGAGGTTTTGTGGTTTTTCAAGCTTATTTTCTGTCATTTATGTGGTCAATTAACAAAAAAAAAAAGCATAACTCAAATATTTTTATTTGCCTTTTTGCCTTGGGATTTCAGCAGGGGCAGACTGCATAAATAGAATCATTTATTAAATATTTTTTTAAAATAATTATTTTATAAAATAATTCTTTAAGCAAGCAGGGCCTCCATTGGAAAAGGAATATAGGCATCCCCTGGGGGCTTCCCAGCTGCTTTCCAATGATCTTTTTTGGTTTTGTGCTTGGCTGCAAGGAAAATCTAGAGCGTGTGTGGCAGGCCACGGCTTTTCATTGAGAGGAAATTGAAGGAAATCAGGAGCCAGGCTGCACACAGAGCTTCCAACCAACCAGCTGAGCTCCTTGTTAGTGATACATGACTCAAAATGCACAATGGTCATTTTGTAGGTTCGTCACAGCTTCAAATTTCATGTTTATATGATCTCCCAAACGCATGTTGTTATTCCTCCGTTAGCCTCTTCAATCATTTAACAGCACAGAACAAATAAATTGGCTCTTTTTAGGCTACTTGGAAGATTCTTGACAGGGAAATGCTTGATTTCCTGGAGCAGCATGTGCTATGGATAAACAGGCATGGAAATGGCTCCTTTTTCTCATGAATTAATGGCAGGGGGAAGAGCTTTCCTGGCATTCCAGGCTGGGAACTGTCCCTGAGCTTTCTCTCCTGTGCTTTCCACAAAAAGGATTCTGGAAGGCATTAGGTCTGGAGTGGCAGAAGAAAGGTGGCAGGAAGAGTCCCTTCTGAGCAGGAACTCCATGCGCTTGATTAATGTGTGCAGAGATGATTTATGCTGTGTATTAACAGCAACAGCTGTTTGCCATGGTATTTTTAGTGGCTGCATCTGCAGTGAAGTCTTGACCACAATAAAAATCAAGCACCCAACCTTAATATATAAAATCTTATATATTTTAGAGAACACCTCTCCCATGCTGGGTTTCTGTTGTGCTTCCTTGCTTCAGCTCTCCCTGACTCAGCTCTTCTGAATGAGAATTGCTTTCATTTTCATCCAACTTTCCCTCTGCAGGGAGAAAATCATTTCGGGGCTGTTCACCAGGGAAAGAAAAGGTGCTGATGTTCAAGTGGTTTTGAGCAGCTCTGTGTTTGCCACCAGCTGACAGCGAGTCCTGCAGAGCAGTGGACTGTCAGATGATGGACAGATATTGCTGCCTGGAAGAGATGAACACGTAGGAAAACAGTGAGACAAGGCAGCAGATGAATAGATCTGCTGCTCCCTGATTGTTTCTGCTGCCAGGATTACAAGTGTAAGAGACTGACTGATTGATTATCTTCCTCCTCGATACTTAATGGTTATAATAATAGCTGGGGTCAATCTGCCAGCAGTTGCTCATGAAAAGTAATTAATCGGTTCATACCCTCACCCAGGGGAAGATAAATTATGGATGTATCTTCCTCTGGTTGTCCTTTGCAGAATTTCCTGGCTTCTAAAGCGCTCTCACTCCTGATAAAGAGTGAGGGTTTCTTTATTGAGAGAAATAGAAACTTAAAAATCTGTGAAAGCTCAGAAGGAAAATGTCAATCATCTAAAGGTGAAAGCAATAAACTTGGAGTCAACTCTTCATCTCTACATTCACATCCTCTGGTACCCAGAAGGAATTGAGTTCTCTGTATGTGCCACAGTCCTGCACTACAAACTGCTTGTGGGGATGAGCAATCATCTTTTGAAAAACCCATTGTATTGGGCAGACAGGTGAAACTGAATTTATTTCATCTAAAAGAAAGATGTCTTTTGAAGTGGATTCGTCAGAGGGTTGGGCCTGGATCATCATTATAGGTCCCTTCCAGTGGAGAAATTCTATTCTATTCTATTCTATTCTATTCTATCTATTCTATTCTATTCTATTCTATTCTATTCTATTCCATTCCATTCCATTCCATTCCATTCCATTCCATTCCATTATTGAAGCCAGATTTGTAGGCAGTTAGGGGAGACACAGAGACTCTTTCAAATGTCAGTTGAATCTCCCTCAAAAAGGTGGCCAAAAGAGGTTGGATGAAAGTAGAGGTGGGGAAGTTTTGGATTCTGTCTCACTGGATTTGATTTTAATGACCATAGAGATGTTCAGCCAGCTGAGATCTGATTCCTAACTTCAGGCTAGCTAAAAGAAGGCAAGAGAACTTCACCTGTTTACTTGTTTTGTCTGCACTAATTTATTTCCATAACTCACTGAGACGTCTTTTCTGTCTCTGAAGGCTTCCTGAACACATTCCTGCCACCATTTCCCACAGCCTCCCCTGAGCAATGTCTAAAAGTTACAGTGATGTCTAAATTGGGGATTTAAAGCTTGTTCCAGCAATTAGCCATGTAGGTTTAATTGCCATGCACTCAGATTTATGCTTCATCTGTTATGCACCTTTGAAAATTCTTTCCCTCCACCTAAGCAATAAAGATACACAAAGATTCTCTTCTGCTTTCAGGCCTTTAGCAGCTAAAAGGACTAACACTACAGAGGTGCTCTATGGGGCCATGAATTTTGATTAATTCCCCCACAGCTTGCATACCTAACTAAACAGATTTCCTTCATCATCTGAGCACTGCCACCGATTCTTAGGATTATGTTCGGTTCTCTTTCCAAAGCTGCATTTTAACTTAAAAATAAATATATCATGAAAGAAGGATGCTGCTCTCCAACTTTTGCTGTTCCCGTTCTTTCAGGCTTTGTTTTCCTGAGGACTCTGAATGCTTGAAGCCCCTGTGGTTTCATTTCCATTCTCTTGAGGAGACACTACAGAGAGAGACCAGAGAGAGACCAGAACCAGAAGCCTATAGCTTCTAACCTCCAGACAGGCATTAAAAATAAAATAAACTTTTTCTCAACTCTAACACTGAAACCCTGTTTCCATGGTAACAATGTCACTGAGTGAGTGCTGAGATCAGTTTTTGTGGGACCATTCTGCACTGCCCTTGGTCAGCAGAGCTGAGGATCTCACATATCTTCACTCCTTTTTCTCTGGATGAAGTTGCAGGTGGTTTTTTCCCCCCTTTTTAACTCCGGGATGCCAGTCACTCCCACTGCCACTGGTGGGCTTGGCCCTGGACAGTGGCAGGTTCATGTTGGAACCACATTGGACATGGGGGAATATTGGTTTCTCTGGTCTGGATTGAAGGCACTTGAGACAGTAGTTCATGTTCGGACTCAGGTGTTTATTATTTCTTATCAGTAAAACAGTCTCACTACTGGGAGTTCAGCAACTTTTCATTAGAAGGCACAAAATGGCCAACAATCTCTTGTTACAAGGTCTTTTAAGACTAAACCAGCCAATTAAGAAAGGGCACCTGGATTATTTTTCCCTTTTAACCCAATAACTGATCCCTGGAAGCCCACAAGGTGGACTTTCTGCCCAATTACAAAATGCCACCTAAACCTATGAAGAAGAAGGAAGAAGAAGTTAAAGAAGAACAATCTGCCTCTGCCCTAAAACCTCCATCTTGCTTCATATTTATTTCTATATTCTGAAACCCCAAACTCAAAGTTTTCAACCCTGTGATATCACACACTTCTAACCAACCACACACCCACAACCCCAGTACTATCAATCAATTTTGGAAGCCTTCTCCATGGCCTCAGTCAAATGCACTGTTCTCTTGTGGGTCTGTGCCTTTAAGCACAGAAAGTTTAAAATTCTCAGCATCCAGGATTCCAAGATTCTCAGCATCCAGGATTCCAACCAGAGGAAGCTTCACAGCTTCTCACAGAAGCCACCTTGGTAGCCCTCACCACCAAAACCTCATGTGCAAACCCAATTTTCATATGAAAATTGATAGAGCTCATACATGAAATATACAGGGAAAGAATGTATGGAAAAGCTTGTTCTAAGGGCAACTTTATTTTAGAGAATAGCAGAAACTAGACAGCTGAAATCCTGAAGCATTCATAAAGCAGATTATAAGGTTTTCTTTGTTGATTGCTTTTTGTTTATGTAAAACTTTATTTCATGAACCCTGACCAAGCCAGAGGTGTAGAGAAGAAAGCAGATTGGGAAAAATCAATTCAGGTTGCAGATCTGCTTGATATTTTCAGTTTGCTTTCTGGAAGAATTCAGAGCATGCCAGCAACAGGTTTCTCCTCTTCACAGCCCTGAACATTTGAGATGTAAGGGGAGTAAATTAAACATTTCACCTGTTGAATGTGTCCCAGGGCTGTCTCCTGAGTCTGCTGCAGAGGAGGATTGAAGTAAGCAGCACAGCAAACAAGAGGGGCAATGGAACAGGATTTTGATGCTTCTCAGCAAGTTCACTGTGTTTCACTTGCTGCAGAAAAACTGCCCTGATTTTCTGTCTAATGTGTAGGTCTGTCTCTTCTGGTTTTTTTTGGAGGGCAGCTCCATTTGCCATCTCTTTTTCAGCTTCTGTGCCCGCAGTGTCTCACAAAGCACCTCTGCTCCTCATTCTGCTTCTGCCTTAACTTCCCCTCTCACTCTTGGTGCCCTGCATGTCTTGTTTTCCCTTAGAAAGCAGTGGGATACTAAAAGGGTGAAGGGTGTGGAAGAAATCTTATGAGGACCAAGTGATAGAGCTGGGGGGGTTCAGCCTGGCCAAAAGTAGGATGAGGCCCAGACTTTAGTGCTCTCTACAACCACCTGAGAGCAGGTTGTGGCCAGAGCAGGGCAGTTTCTTCTCCAAAGTCCTGAGGAACTTGAGGACTTGGCCTCCAGTTCCACCAGGGGAGGTTTTAGATTGGATATTAGGGAAAACTTCTTCCCAGAGAAGGGTTGTCAAGCAGGTGGAACAGGGCTGGACAGGGAAGTGGTGGGAGTCCCCAGCCCTGGAGGGTATTTATAAGACACAGATGTGGCATATGGGGATGGGGGTTCAGTGGTGGGCCTGAAAGTTCTGGGTTAATTGTTTGACTCAATGGTTTTACAGAGTTTTTTCCCCCTCCCTAAATTATTCTATAGAAAAGATTCATCCCACTTTCAGCTGCAATTCAGTTACAAAAAAATCACTTACACATGCATGCAGTAGAGAGATAGGATTCAGCTGTGATTCTTGAATTGGGATTCAAATGCTGCAATTTAGACACTCTTTAAGTCAGATGCCTAAAAATTAAACTTCTAAATTAAACAGAGAACAGTTTAAAAGCCACTGCTGAGTGATACACATCTGCAGTGTGGTTCATCTCACTGTTTTACACATTTTGCTTAGGAAAAAATAACCAGCCCCTAGAGGTGCCTGTATACCCTGCTGGCTCCCTAAGAAGCTTCTGACACACACCTTGATCTGGATCAGTGAAAATCCAACAATGTGGGACAGTATTTAGGGTCCAAGACAGATTTTTAACAATCTCAGATTCCCAAAGTTTAGCCGCTGTAGTTTAGTTTTGCTGAGTTATTGTCAAAGAGAATTGGAAGATAGAAAACATGAGTGTCAGAAGGTCTGAGATAGTAATTTTTAAACTTTACATCCCTGCAAAAGGAAGAATACTCAGTGTTTCTGAGCTGCCTTCCCTGGCTGGCTTTTTTACCAGGAAGAGCTTGAGTTGCACTCTGTTTCTTAGGCCTTGATCTCATTTATATTTCATACCTTGGCTCAAAGATTCATCCTGAACCTTGGAGTTGAATTCCTGATGCACCTCTGCTGAAAATGGCAAGGCAGCTTTGGCCTGGACTGGGAGTTTTTTTCCTGGAGGTTTTGGTGACTTCCTACCTCAGGCAGGTTTTTAAGCAAAAGAGAGTGTTGGAACCCTGGTTTCTGAGAATTTCAGATTTCTGTGCTGCCAGGCACTGACCCCCAAGAGAACACTGCATTGACCTGAGGCTGTGGAGAAGCTTCCCAAAAAACGGAATGATAGAACTGGGGATTGTGGGTGTGGAGTTTGAAATGGAAGTGTGTGATATCACAGGGTGGGAAACTCAGAGTTTAAGGGTTTAGAATACAGTAATAGATATAAAACAAGATGGAGGTTTTGGGGTGGAGGCTGGTCCCTTCTTCACCTTCTTCTTCTCCTTCTCCTTCTTCTTCCCTTTGTCTTATTCTTCTTCTCCTTCCACCTTCTACTCTTACTTCACATTCTTTTCCCTGGGTTTGGGTGGTTTTGAGTATATTGGATAAAAAGTCCCCATTGCAGTCACGGGTGGTTGGGTTATTGGGTTAAAAGTGAAAATAATTGAGGTATCATTTCTTAATTGGTTAGTTTGATCCTTCAAAGGCCTTGTAGAGAGAGAGATGTGGCTCCATTTTTAGTTTGTTGGAGTGAAGTGCTGCAGAGCTCAGGGTTTGTGAGACTGTGACAGAGATAAGAACTGATAAACATCCGAGTCCCAACAAGAAATTCCATCTCACACATTTAATCCTGACTTTGGAGAAGAGAGAAAAGAATTGACAGAGAGCAGCTCCCCAGCTCCTAACAGCCTGCCCAGGGCTGAGCTGAGCCTGGGGCTCCCCTGCCAGCATCCCTCTGGCCCCACTGCTGCAGGGCTGATTCCTGCTCTCCAGCTGAGCACCCACAGCACAGCAGCTCGTGCCTCCTGGCCCTGTTGGGTTATTTTATCCAGGCTCCTCAGATGCACACCCCTCCAGCAAAGGGCTCTCACACTGTGTTTTCCCCCAGCACGTGTCAATCCCTGACAATTCTCTGGCTTCCAAGGTGAGCACAGAGCAGCCACGGGGGCCTTGGACTGCCCTGCTGCTGATTCCTCTGCACATGTTCACCCAGTGGGAAACCAGCTGCTTGCTGTTTGCCCAATTTTGCTGCTAAAAGCCTTGTTTTTCTCATCAAAAAAACAAAAGCCCTCAGCACTCAAAATCTCAAAAGCCTCGTGGTTTTTATGAGGATCTTTTATCAGCATATGTTCTACCGTGGCTTGTATCTGCTCTTGCTGATGGTGCTCACTGGCACAGGACTGGTTATAATCTCTTATTGAGACATTTTGCTGGTTACAGCTCCTGGAGATATTTTATAAGTGCTCAGGTAAACAGACATGCAGGGGAGAAAATGATGTGGGGATTAGGGAATCACAAAATCATGGAATGGTTTGGGTTGGGAGGGATCTTCAAGATCATCTCACTCCATCCCCTGCCATGGGCAGAGACACCTTCCACTGCCCCAGGTTGTTCCCAGCCCCATCCAGCCTGGTCTTGTGTCATAAACAAAACCAATATTGAGCAGATACCTGTTCCAACTGCTCAGAGGAGCCCTAAGAAAAATGCCAAATAAGATATTCATAATTAGTCTCGGTATTAAATTGCATTGAATTGTTCAGGTCTGACATCTGCATCTGAATTTGAATTTTTCAGATAGATCAAAGATTTCAGCATGGACTTGATAATCTTTTCCTCAAAATCAACAATCTGTGAAAAAACACCTTGTTTCATTAAGGGGAAGGATTTTTGACACACAGATTGAACTGTAATGGGAACATTTCATTTTCTTTTGTTGTTTTATAATTCATTGCTCAAATATGTGGCTATAAAGAAAGACAATTGGAGCACTCATAGAAGAGTAGTACATGACCAAAAGCTGAGCAGTCCCCTGTGAAGCAAAAAGGCAGAAAAATTAGAGGAATTTAACTTTCTGTTGTCTCAGTCTGTCATTAACATGAGTCACCAAAATATTCGTGTCCATCACACATCAGAAGCTGAGGAACCAATGTTCTGGCAGTTCCCTTGCTGGGTACAGAGGTAACAACTTCCTTCCTTAAAAGCATCTGAATTGTTGTGGAAATAAGCTGATAAATGCAAGCATCAGAGAGGAGAGGAGGGGGAAAGGCAGAAAAAATAAAAAAAGAGAGAGAAACAAAAAGACCCAACATTTTAAATGTGAATGGTGAATTAATCCAATTAAATGTCCTCCACCGAGTCTCTGGGAGGAAAGAAAATTACTGGTGTTTCAAAAGCTTCTACTTTATTAAAAGCCACTCTATTTTTTCTCTAAAGCTTTTAAAGCAGAGACAGATGGAGATTAAAATATAACCACTAGTTAAAAGCTACTTTCCTTTTGTTACTGAGGTTCTGAAAGAGCCCTCAGAAAACAGCAGCATTAAAAGCTGAGGCAGGAGGACAGACAGCACTTGCACCTCGTCACTGCAGTTGTATTTTGTCCTGTTCCCATGTTAATGTCATGAAAAACAAATCAAGTTCCATGTTCCAGGAAAACAGGTGAGTACATGCTTAATTTAGTACTGAAAAAACCCTTCAGGATTGTCTGTGCAGCTGGGTGAGAGAATCAGGACGGTGAAAGAACATTGGGTGTATTTAATACGAAAATAAGCTTGCAACTGCACCAGTAACCAAGACTGGAACATAACTTCATTTTCAAGATGGGTCAGAAGAGCTTCTCCAACACCCAGAGCAGAAAGCAGGGAGAACTGGGATACCACTTTCTGATCTGTGGCAAAATTGGCTGCCCCAAGAAATGGCTCTTGAGCAGCAGTGGACCCAGGACAGAGAGATGGATGAGCCCAGAGCCTGCATGGCCATGCAGTGTCCTGGATGTGAGCCCTGAGGCGTCCCTGTGGGATGCTGACACATCCCAGTGCAGAGCTTGTGGATGCAGGAGGTGCCCTGTGGGTACCAAGTAGAAGAGCTGACTGCCTAAAACTGCTCACAGCTGCTGGGAACCAGCTTTGAGGAGACTCTTGAAAAACTGAGAATTGTAGAATGGTGTGGCTAGGAAGGGATCTTAAAGATCAGCTCATTCCATCCCCTGCCACGGCAGGGACACCTTCCACTCTTCCACTATCCCAGGCTGCTCCAAGCCCCATCCAGCCTGGCCTTGGACACTGCCAGGGATCCAGGGGCAGCCACAGCTTCTCTGGGAAACCTATCCCAGTACCTCACCACCCTCACAACAAAGAATTTCTTCCTAATATTCCACCCCTAACCCTTCCCTCTGTCAGTTTTGAAGCCTTTTTTTTTTTTTTTTTTTTTGACCAGTGCAGTGTCAGCCACCATTTCCTGCCATGTATGCTGGGAGGTACCATTTGCCAAAACATCTACAGCTGATCCAGGTGGGATTCCTTTGACATCCTTCCCAAGGAGACCTGTGGGAATCTACAAAATCAGAGGGTTTGGGAAGGTGCAAAAGGCAGACTTCAGAGACAGCAGGAACTGTGATTAGAGATATTAGATTGATCAGCAGAAAAATTATTTAAAGTGTAGAAAAGTAAGGACAAATAGAACAATGGTCTGTGTATTAATGCTTGTCTAGAATAGCTCTTTAAGCTGCAGAAAAGTTTATCTAGTGAGATATTAGGAAACTTGAAGCTTAATAATGAAGCTCTGTGCATTGTGTTTGAAGGCTCACAAGCAGGTACTGTATGAAAAACAAGCAAGCATTGTTTTAACAAAGGTATGTGTGCTTACAGTGGTTGGATGGAACTACTGTCAATGTGCTTTTGCTTTGTGTGATTGGTCAAAAAACTTATAAAGTGAGTTGTAACATTAAGTTCTTTGTCCTGCTGCCTGGGATGTGAGCTGATGGCATCTTCCCATTGCCATAATCATGTAATGAGACTGATGGTGGAAAATAAAACAGCTCAAGGCACGTTCCACAGCAGCCCCGTCCCGTTGGTTGATTTGTACAGAGCCCCCAGCCAGAGATAAGGCCCAGCAAGGGGAGTCTGCTGTGCCATTTGTCTCATTTTTATACTGAAATTCTAAAATGGATCAGACAAACTGCACCTCAAATGTTCTCTTATGTCTAGAAAGACAGCCTGGGTTGCCTGGGACTGAATTTAGGCACCTACCTCTTAGACTACTAAATATTGTCAGATGAATCCCATCTCTTTGCACCTCCTAGATGGGTAAAAAGGGTAAAAGTTTTATTCTCCTATTAAAAAAATATGAGACACAATTCCTCTGACATCTCTTCAGCAGGAAAAAAAATAAAAGGTGGACAACAAAAAGGGAACTCCAGGATATTTTTCTGCAGTAGATGAGAAATGTATTTTGATTTTTAATGTTTTCTCCATTTCCTGATTAAAAACACTAGTGCAAATTTAACATTAATAGAAATGTAACCAAATGGTTGCTTTGGAATAATATAGAATTAAGCATGTGTACAGCACTGAATATGGGAATGGGTCAATCTGGTTCCCCACAGCTGGTGGGGACTGTTGCCCAAAGATGGAACAACTCTTCAGAAACATTTTAGGGACTCTAAAATCATTGAAAATAAAATGTTCATTTTCAATAAAATGTCAAATATTTCCAAAATGTTCCATCTAGCCCTGGGTATGACACTAATAGGAAATTACTTTTGCCAATACTTGCATTGTTGCAGCCTTTTTTTTTTATCAGGAGAAAATTGAAAAAGCTATTTTCAGTCAGAATGGGAATGATATTTTCTAATCCCCTTTATAAAATATAAGAGCTCTGGAGATTGTGACAGTGGTATGTGGAAAATATTTCCATTAACGTTCATCTTCCCATAACACCCATCAACATTCATAAAACTCTTCTCTTCTCTTCTCTTCTCTTCTCTTCTCTTCTCCTC